>SPJY01034554.1:757573-984377 GCA_005191435.1 Raddia distichophylla | reverse complement strand
ATTACTTATTACAAGGACTGGTTTAATTTTAGACGAATGAGAATTATTTATACTCTTATTTGATTATTTTGCTCGACATGGATAGGGAGACGGCCATAATTATTTAGACGGGAGGCGGGAACCAAAATGCAAGAAAAAAATAGTAAAAATTTTGCTCATATACTTCAATAAATACATTTTCAAAGCCTAACAGCTGTACACCTAAATTCAACCAACCAAGCGTGGCGTAAGAAATGACATGGATATTTTTCCATAAGGGGAGAATACCCCAATTTCCATTGATCAGAAAGATAACGGAAATACAAAGGTACCAGGGTTTTGAACGACATTATCCCACATAGTATATACCTTCACAGAGGCTATAGGGAAATTAACTACCGATTAGGTCCACAAAACACAATTATTACAAATTGCATCAAAACAAAAGAAGCAAGTCTCTGTTTTTCCTGGGAGCCTGGACACCACTCCAATCCTTCCCAGTATTCCTTTCCCGGCTTTTCCACGCCCCCTATTTTTCTATGATTTTCCTGACAAGCATTTTTCAAACCCCTGCCCTGGATTTGACATTGGCATCTTTGATCTTGTTTCCTCCTTGATCCATATGCGCAAGACCTGCAACAAAAGAGCCCAACCGGTGGGAACAAACCTTTATCATGTCTTGCATCTCCTCTTTCAAAAGGATTGACCAGGAGTTCATAAACACACACACGGATAGTAACACCGATAATGGAGATCGAATCTTATTGTTATCAAAGAAAGATTTATTTCTGTGAATCCATATGCTCCAACAAAAAGCAGCCAGACAAAAGTTATGTATCCTATCATTCACACGCCAGTATTGATGCATCCAAAAGAAGTACCCTTCCAAACTAGTAGGTATGTCTTTAACATTGCAACAAGCAGCAATAATCCCCCACATTGCTTTTGCCACTGGACAAGAGAAGAAAAGGTGCTCCAAGGTTTCTATATTATCACAAAATTCACATCTAGGGTCACCCATCCACTTTCTCTTTCTTAAATTCTCTCTTGTTAGCAAAATTTTATGCTGGATCATCCACATGAAAATTTTTATTTTTAAAGGTATCTTAGATCTCCATATCCTGTTAAGGTTATTATCCCGCCACTTCTCAGACATTCTCTTATAAGCTGACTTAACAGAAAATTTTCCTGATTTGTCCACCTTCCAAACAGGTTTATCTGGCTCATTATTAAAATTGATGCTGTGCAAACGAGAACACAGGTCAAACCAGTCTAAATTAGTGCTAGGATCCACCCATCTACGAAAGGATAGCCTCCAATTCTTATTCCTACATTGGGCTACTGTTATGGTATCATCCAGACAGATCGAGAAAATATGTGGGAACTTCTCTTTAAGAGGAAGATTTTCAAACCAACAGTCCCTCCAGAAATCCACTTTCATCCCATTCCCCACAATGTAATTCCTATTATCCACATACCACTCCCTGCACTTCATAATGTCCCTCCACCCAGGAGAGTCATAATGTTTTGATTTAATAATAGAAAAAAGGCTGCCTTTTAAATATTTCCTTTTCACTAATCTCTGCCAAGTCCCACATTCATTATCTAAGCGCCACCACCAAAAGGCAGAAGGGGGCGACAGCTATATCTATGATGTAGTATTACACAAAGATTGAAAATTCTTTTTGAAAGCTAGCTAGACAAAGATTGTTTTGGTTAGCACCGAAACTTGCGGAGTTTGGGGATTGTATTACGTTCAAGAATGAATTGTTGTACGCTTCTCAAGTTTACGCTGATTTTGTTGAAATCTTGAATCAAAGAAACCGGCCTTGCCGAGTATGTAGTGCCCGCGCGCGGGTTCGTTTACTCTTACGAACGTTGATAATACTATAATTAATGTGATGCATACACCTAATCAAAATAATTGGGTTATATATATTTGGAGACGAATAAAAAATCACTCGATAAGGTGATCTTCAATCAAACTGGGTTGTGTTTATCAAGTTTTCGCTGATTTCGTCGAAATCTTGATTCAAAGAAACCGACTTTAATCAAACGTCATACCCATTTGAGGCACCCAGCTAGGTTCTGCACGGCAAAAGGTAATTTTTGTGTGAAAATAAGAGGAAGATACTGGTTTGAACTAAAACAAGCACGTGAAAATACACCATTCCTAGTTCAATTACAATGCGGTATTAAACCAGAGGTGTTTTTGCAACACTTACTTGCTCGCATCAGGATCTTTTTGCCGCTGCATTCCTTCTTATTGCGAGCTTCCGGCCGCAGGAAGATCGAGAGATAAAGCAATCGTCTTAGAAGGAAAGGAAACATGAGTAGGCTGTTCGGAGTATAGGCTACTAGCAAGAAAGGAAACGTCGTTGCTCATGTGGTGTGTTTCCTCTTGCGGCCACGAGAAAGGAATGCTTGCATGCATGTATGCTCACTGACGCCGGTGCTCGTCGGCCGACGGCTTCGCCACTCGCCAGCCAGCAGCCGCTTGCCGGAGCCGGATTCCGAACGAGGTTCCGAACGACCAGACCACCATGCCCGGCGGGTGAACGGATCAAGCTCCAGTTAAGCCCCCGACCCCGAGTCGGAATAGGAAATTAACCAATTCGTGTGCGTAGAGCCGTAGACCCATGCACCGAATTCGATCCGGATACGGCCTACGCGGAGCTCCCTCCCCTCCGTGTATATAAGCACGGGCATGGCCATGGCATCCAAATTCCTAACACGCATCACACCTCTCCCTGCATTCATCTCGCCGATCTCGATCGAGCCCCCTTTGCTGCGATCCGCGAGCTCGCGACGTCGCGCGAGATCCCGACGACGAGAGGCAGTTGCGTGTGCGCGTGAATCGGCGATGGGGAAGAGGAAGTCTCGTCGGCCGGCGGCGGTGCCGAAGAGGAAGGTGCCGAAGCTGGAGACCTCCTTCTGCTGCCCCTTCTGCAACCACCCCGACAGCGTGAAGTGTGTCATCGACCTTAAGAACTGGATTGCCGAGGCTTCCTGTTCCGTTTGCAAGGAGGTCTACTACACCAGATGCCACGCGCTCACGGAGCCCATCGACGTCTACTCCGAATGGATCGACGAGTGCGAGAAGGCCAACGGGGACGTCGACCAAAGGCCCGTCGCCGTCGCCGCCGCCGACTGAGCGTGATCTTGAAGAGGCGGCTTGGTGCAAAGATTCAAGATTCAATCTGAAGGTTATAGGGGCATAGATTGATTCAATTTCGGCATCCGAACTTGCCGAGTTAGAAGATTGTATTTCATCCATTGATGTATTTCTCAAGTTTTTCGCTGTCCTGTTGAAATCTTGATCGAACTAGGGAACCGACTTTGCCGAGTAATGACCAGCTTTCTGTAATTACTAGCAAGCAAACGCGCCTGTGGCGCGTGGGTGTTAGCATGTTTAGTACTGCTTATTCATGCTTAATCCTGGACGGGTCACAGGTCATGAATAGTGATGCTTACAATCATATAAAATGCATGACTATTTGATTATATCAAATACAAATGCAATGAAGTTTAGCGGTTTGTTTGTGAGTTTCTGCCACAAGCGTCTTCCACTAATACAGAATGAACATGACCTGCGAGGATAACCATTCCACCAATACAAAACAGAATGCACGGTGGAAAAAAAACCAATCATTGTGCATCATTTGGTTGTTGACCAAATTCAGTAGCCTAGTGGACAATGTAAGCATCACTACTTCATAAAGCCTGCAAAAGAATTTATATGTCAAAGAGCAGACGATTCTGAATATTGGGCAATAAACAACGTAGTAAAATTATGAATTTGAGACTAAAAGAGCAGCCCACTTGTGTGGGACCGTTGTTAACTGAATGCCAAGAATGAAATCAGGCTATTCCAAGATGAGCAGATAAGGTTTGAATCTGTCCCAACCTTAGGGCCAGCTGAAAGTAAAGGAAGGCCATACATAGAAGGTATGGAAAGCTTAAATTTTTTGTGCAAAGAAAACTAAATGTACCCTTTTGTAAGTCTATAAAGACTCATAAAACCAATTAAGAATAGTCTGTATAGATTGTATTGCACCAATTAAGAATGTACTTCAGAAATACAATGCATTGCTCTGGTCTCTATATGGTTGAATCTAGAAAAAAAATTAAGAACGTTCTGGATAGATTGTATTGTCCCCAATCCTTGCTTAGGACCTAAAAAATGTAAGTAGATAACAACACCAGGGAGGGAAGTAACCTAGATTATTTAGATATGTCATGGCATGTTAGCTCCAAAATAAATAGCCTAGATTATTTAGGTATGTCATGCCATGTTAGTTCCAAAATAAATTGATCGGAAACAATTATCTAAATGATGTCCCTATTTGCAAAATGCTAAGAAACATTGGCAGGGGGTAAAAATATATACGTAGTACCTAACAGCTGTAAGGAGAACCTCAAAAAAAATTCTTTGTAAGCATCACATAACGTTCCCATTTCAGTTTTGTATTAGGTATAGCATAGTGGAACAAAGAACCGCAATAAGCAATAACCGCATCCTCCAATGTGGACACAACTTATTAACAACCCATAAGTTTAGCTTGCAGTGATCCATATGCGCAATTTGGTCAACATGTTTTTTTAGGGAATGGTCAACATGGCTGGTGAGAGTGTCAACATGCTCAATTCATACCATTCAGTTCAATAATGTAAAGCTTTTTCCGTACGGGCCAAGCCTTTCTTTAGGAATTTATCAACAACTTTTTTGGAGGAATTTCAGTTCCTGTAGGAGCATATAACCTCTGAACCTTAGACACCGCACAGTTTTGAGTTCCTTTAGGAGCATATGAAGCATGGAGGTAGATAACTCTGAACCTAAAGTACTGTGTTTTGCATTCTGTAAATACGAAAAGTCAAGAATAGAAGGGCCTGTTGTGTTGAATATAGAACAAAATATACAATCAACCAAGTACGACAGTATTTGTATACAAAGAGCTATTGGTCTGAATTCTGCAATCAGGACAAAAATCCAGCAGATGCAAACTAAAATCTATTTTACAGGGAAGACAGAAACTAATGAAAAATGGATAGCAGCATGGACTGGGGGAGTCCTGAAACCTAAATAAAATGAAAAAAGGACATGTTCCCATATCAACAGGACCAGTATTTTTTACATATGAGGCATGCAAGTATGCAGCAGAAACAATGCCAAGAAAGCAAAAAGGTGTTCCTATGCATAGGAAAGGTCAACACAAAAAGCTCCTACGCATGGCTAGAAGTGACAATGGAGGAATTTGAGGAGCACAAATATCCATAGAACCTGAAAGAAATTGAGAAGTACAAACAAAGCTCCTGTGCACGACTGTAACTGCATGACATTCTTCAATTAAGGCATCTTATAAAGCGATAGAACTCAACCGACAAATGCAGTATGAAAACCTGAATATGCAGCTGCGCAGAAGCATCTCATCTAAAGGGCCTATGGCAGTGCGACGTTGAAAAATAAACAGGGCATAGATATAAACCACAACATGTGCTGCATATGTAGGATCATCTCAGCTGTAACCTCTTGTATCATATATAGGCAGGTCTCCTCGGACGTCTCTCATGTACTCTACTAAGTAACTTTTAGATAGTAAATTCAGCACCCAATCAATATATGATAGAGCCTAACCAAAGTTAATTGGCAGCTGTTATATAGAATTTTATATAGTAATAAGGCACTGGCTATAAAATATCGATGTGACCGAGTTTTCCTTCACATTCAGAACATATAAAAGGCAGAATTAACCATGTTCACGATAATGGCACTTGCTACCTATGATTTAACTGGGTATAAACATTGCTATGACCGAGCATTCGTTCACATACAGGACATCCAAAGGCTAAAATCAAGAAGCTTTGCAATGGCACTACCAACAGACTGAGAAGTACATAAATGGTGGAAGGGCGTCTGTATGAGCTTCAGCAATGCAGAGATAAATCATCTATTATATGAGAAAATTACCATTGAGCTACCAAACAAATAGCAGCAGAGAAAAAACACCTAATGTAGAGATTCTCTGAACAAAAAAGAAGAGGATATTAAGATGAGCAGAAATCAAAGGAAAATCGGAAAAAGAAACTAAGAATCAGAGGACCATGCTGACGAACCGACCGAAGGCAAGGGACTGCGGAGCGAGGTCAGCGACTCAGGTGATGCTGCAAAGGCAGCGTGGTGCCCAGACCAGGCCGCCTTGGAACGGGCGCTTTGTTTGATGTGGGGTCACCGTGGGCCGGTAATGGGCGGGAGAGCACACAAATGGGAGGTCGTGGAGGGCTGGAGGCAAGGAAGTGGTCCAGCGGCGCGGATCTGAACGGCATGGCACCAGGGGTACATGGATAACTCCGTGGTGAAGGGATGAGCGACGGCGCCATGGCTGGGAGCTCCAATCCGGGGGACCGGCATGTGAGAAGCAGCAAGGAGGGGTTAGCGGTCAGGCCAGGAGAAAAGGAGACGGCGGCGCAGCAGGAAGTGGAGAAGGGGGCTGCTGCTAGGATTAGCGGCCACCCCGGTACCTATCGTCGATGGATCCGGGAAGCCCAGAGGCCAGCGTGGCCGGTTCCGGCGACCACAGTAGCAGGGGCGAAGCGGCCGACGGGGGGAGGCGACGGTGAGGAAATGACGACGGCTCCCGATCTGGAGGCAGCGAACGGCGCGGAGCGCGTGGAGGCGGCGGTGGTCAGGGAGGGGCCGTATGTAGCGCTAGGAGGGGAGCGGTGGCGGTAGGGCGCGGGTGGAGCGTAGAGCGGAAAGCGGCAGTGGCAGACGTAGGGGAGACGGCAGCGGCACGGATGGGAACGGAGGGAGAGTCGCTCTCCTGTGGGAAGAGGCGGAAGTGTGTGAGAATGAGCCGGGGAAGGGGATGGAGACAGGTATAAATGCAGTGGCATTGCGGGTAATTTCCTCTGAAGTCCAGGTGTACCTACGAAGCCAAAAAGGGCAGCGCTGTGAGGGCTGGAAAAATCGGGGGGGCCGAGCGAAAAACGCTATACGGAGAAAAGGACCCAGCTGCGAGGTGCGAGGACGTGAACATAAAATAGGGAACTATGGGGTGTTTTTGAAAAACCACCAGGGTTGATCTCACGGTTGGGGTGACGGCCACGCGCACGGAAACGGACGACCGAGGTTTTTCGGGTGACGTGGCCTCGCGGGGAGCAGAGTCTTGGGGCGCTACGCGCCATATAGTATAGGGGAATTTGCTTCGCTACTATATAGCGCTTGCGCTATACCTCCCCCCAGAGCTCGCCACGTCAGCTTTCCTGCCTCCTCGTGCGTCCACGTCGCCCCTAGCCTCGGCGCCGTCGGATCACGCCTCGCTGGCGGCCTCCCGATAGTCCGATCTAGGCCCTCCGGGCGCTGACAGCTTTGCAAAAAAGCCCTTGTTCTTTTCGATTTTCTATCCGCATCCTAATAGCCTCGCACCTGGGTCCTTTCCAGCTTATGCCCTTTTTTGTTCGCACCCTCGGATTTTTCCTCTCCTTGCAGCGCTACCCTTTTGGGCTTTGTAGATGCACTCCGAGTTGATGCATAATTACCCGCTTTTGCCACTCGATCAGTTCCGATCGAACCCTAGCTCCGCTACCCTCCTCTCTCGCCGCACCCCCCTTTCCCTTCCCCTCCCAATCTCCGGACCTCTCCTCCCCATCTCACTCCCGTGCGGTGCTCCCCTCCCCTCCCACACAGGCTCGAACAAGGGAACCGACTTTGCCGAGTAATGACCAGCTTTCTGTAATTATTATGATGACAGATCTCAGTTCATACATCTAATGAAACTGGGGTACCTTCTATACTGGATATATGGTAATTAATCTTGAATCAAGATTCGCAAAGGCGGCAAAGCAACATCAATCAATTCAGCTTATGATACTAGGGATCTAATTGCAGTAGAGGCCTTGAGCCCTATTCCGCCGCCGCCGCCTATAACTGTGCGTGATCTTGTCTGATCGAGCTAGCATTAGGCAATTTCAGGCACAGATCGAGTCGGCCTAAAACTCCGGAACGTAGATTCCTCATTGTATCGTTCAGAATATTCACTAAAATCCCACGTCAAAGGAATTAGCTTAACTATATTATGCCCGCCCTTTTTTTGTTGCCCAAGGTAAATCCAGCCCTGTAGATCAGCTCATCCATGTCTCGTCAAATTGGAAATATTAACTGGTATCAATTCTATCTTACAAAGGCCCTAACAGGCCGCTCTCACGTGCGTCCACGTCGACGCCTCTCGGCGCCTCCAGCTCGGGTGGCCCCGCGCCGTCATGTCGTCAAAATAACCACGGCTGTTCGATCGCGATCGATAGTTAAATCTGCCCGTCCATTTATAATTTGTATATAAAACGATTTCTTTGTCCAAAATTTTAACAGCGCATGGGACGTTTGTTCTGTTGGTCTTGCGAGCTAGCTCTCGCATCGCCGGTCATGGTTCGAATCCCGGCCTCCCTCATTTTTTTTTTGATTTTTCCATTTCCTCTTTTGTCTTCTATTTTCTAACCATTTATCCGAAATGGAGCACCAACCGTGTGTAGCTCAATTGGTTTCCCCGCAACTCACGCACCCACCAGATTGTGGGTTTGAGTCCCATTCTCCCCGTTGTGTTGAGCCTTTTTTCCTTTGTATTTTTTTACCACATGTGAAAATACATAAAAAAGCCTTTCCATATTTTTTTAGACGCGGAAATAAATAAAAACAGAAAATAGGCCAAAGTTTAATGGTAAGGGTGCAAGCGCATCATTTCTTTCATTTTCAATTTTTTTAGAACAAAAAATAGAAATAACTAAAAAAATTGGTCATAATACATTGGTAAGGTTTCATAAATGATTTTAGATTTTCTAGGATAGAAAAATAAGAAAGGGTCATAATATCACAGTGAGGGTCTATAAAAAGGATTATCCATTTCTCAAAATTTTAGGTTTAGTTCATAAATGAACTAAGAGATAAGGCATTTTCCCTTTCATTCTTTTTTTTTATTGCCAACTAAAAAATTTATTTTAATACCAAACCATTACAGATGAATTAAGAAATAAAAATTATTTCCTTTCGTAAAATAAGCCATTCCTTTTGTTCTGTTTTTCCTTTTTGTGGCCAATTTAAAAGATAGTTTAAGACCAACCTTTACGGATGAATCAAAAAATAAGACCAAACCTTTACGGATTAAAAGTTCTTTAAGATTGACTTATTTTTTATATATTTATACTAAAATTTTAAAAATGACAAATTGTTAAAGTGTATGTTAAAAAGTCTATGATGACAAATAAAAAAGAATGCACTATTGCTATTTCGCAGGCGCCTGAAATTTGCGATTTCGTGCAGGCGCTAAAAGTTCCAGTAAGTTTGTACTATTTTTCTACATTTCAATTCACTAGAAGAAACGTTGTGAGAAGGTGAAATTTTTAGCGCGAGGGTTGTTTACGCGTTCTGCTGTGTGTGGCGTCGCCAGCGATCATCGTCCTCCGTGCAAATTGCGATATCGTGTGGACGCTAAAAGTTCCAGTAAATTTGTACTGCTTTTTCACATTTTCATTCACTGGAAGAAACGTTATAAAGTAGTGGAAAAAATCGCGCGAGATCCCGTTTGTGCGTGTTGACGTGTGTATCGTCGCCGACGAGCTCCGTGGGGGCGACGGCCGGTGAGCTCCGCGCGACAGCGGCGGCGACGGCACTCGTTGACCAGCAACGGCGGCGGCGGCGACGGAGCTCGGTGGCCGGCGACGGCGGCAGCGACGGCGATGATGAAGACGATGTTTTGCTGCTGCTCGCATGACTTGCTGTTGCTCGCACGCACTGCTGTAGCTCGACGGCGAAGGACAGCGGCGAGGCGATTGCTGCGCTCGCCGGCGGAGCTGTGCAGGGGCGAGCGCCTGCACAAAAACCACCATTGCAGACGCCTGGCCATTAGCAAGTCCCAAAAGAATGGAGGGAGTTTTTTTTTTCTCTCCGTGCAAGCTCACAGATGGCTTCACTGTTTCCTCTTGCGGCCACGAGAAAGGAATCAAGGAATGCATGCATGCATGCTCACTGACGCCGGTGCTCGTCGGCGGACGGCTTCGCCACTCGCCAGCCAGCAGCCGCCTTCTCTCTGTGCTCGGCGGGTGAACGGATCAAGCTCCAGTTAAGACCCAGACTCGGAGTAGGAAACTAACCAATTTGCGTCGATTTCAAGCCATGCACCGAATTCGATCCGGATACGGCCGACGCTGAGCTCCCTCCGTGTATATAAGGCCACGGCATCCCAACACGCATCACACCTCTCCCTGCATTCATCTCTCGCCGATCTCCATCGAGCCCCCTGCTTTGCTGCGATCCGCGAGCTCACGACACGCGAGATCCCGACGACGAGAGGAAGTAGCGTGTGCGCGTGAATCGACGATGGGGAAGAGGAAGTCTCGTCAGCCATCGGCGATGCCGAAGAGAAAGGCGCCGAAGCTGGAGACCTCCTTCTGCTGCCCATTCTGCAACCACCCCGACAGCGTGGAGTGCGTCATCGACCTCAAGCACTGGATCGCCGAGGCCTCCTGCTCCGTCTGCCACGAGTCCTACTGCACCATCTGCCACGCGCTCACCAAGCCTGTTGATGTCTACTCCGACTGGATCGACGAGTGCGAGGAGGCCAACGACGGCGTCGTCCGAAGGCCCGCCGCCGCTGCCGACGAGTACGACGACGGAGTGTGACCTTGAGGCGACGGCTATATCTATGATGTAGTATTACACAAAGATTGAAAATTCTTTTTGAAAGATAGGTCGGCAAAGATTGTTTCGGTCAGCACCAAAACTTGCGGAGTTTGGGATTGTATTCCGCCGGTGAATGAATTGTTGTACACTTCTCAAGTTTACGCTGATTTTGTTGAAATCTTGAATCAAAGAAACCGACCTTGCCGGGTACGTAGTGCCCGCGAGTGCATGGGTTCGTTTACTCTTATGAATGTTGATAATACTAGATTGTGATGCATACATCTAATCAAATTACGTTATATATATCTGGAGACGAATGAAAAATCACTCGATAAGGTGATCTTGAATCAAACTGGGTTGTGTTTCTCAAGTTTTCGCTGATTTCGTCGAAATCTTGAATCAAAGAAACCGACTTTAATCAAACGTCATACCCATTTGAGGCACCAGCTAGGTTCTGCTCGGCAAAAGGTAATTTTTGTGTGAAAATAAGAGGAAGATACTGGTTTGAACTGAAACAAGCACGTGAAAATACACCAATCCTACTTCAATTACAATGCGGTACTAAACCAGAGGTGTTTTGGCATCACTTTGGAGCCAGCAACCGCTTGCCGGAGCCGGATTCCGAACGACCAGACCACCGTGCCCGGCGGGGGAATTTTTTTAAAAAATAACCTTTTTGAAATAATTAATTTAAAATTAACTCTCGGCAAAAACTATTTGTAGATCTGACCCCTTTGGCCGCGCCAATTCAGACGGCGCGGCTAATAGCCTCTGCCGCGCCTACGCATGTGGCGCGGCAGAGGGTGCCATGTACGCGCGCGCCCGCGGCCGGCCAGCCGTTGGCGTGGAAGCTGCGGGCCCCACGCGTGCCGCGCCACATGCGCTGGCGCGACGAGGCTGGCTCCGGGGACACGTGCATGCGGTCGAGAACTGACAGTGGGCCACCCTTGCCGCGCCACCCCGCATGGCACGGCAAGGTCAGAATAACCCGAGCCCTTGCGTGTTATCCGACCTAGCTAATCTAACCATTCTATAGTTTATTTCTAAAATCGCAGGAATCTAACAGCACCACTTGACACCAACCAACATGACCAGCTAGATGTGGCAAATAGAAGGAGGCGGCATGATCAGGATGGAGTCACATACACCTGAAAACAATATGTCCGTAACGCGCCACTTCCCTTGGTGCGGCAGTCCTGACGCGCCACTACCCTTGGCGCGGCAAAGCCTGACGCCACAATAGGTCGTGGACAGTCCGGGCCGGGTGGCGATGTTTTACGCCCAGCCCTAACGCGCCGGTCCGTTTAGCGCGTCAAAGCTGGGCTGCCGCGCCGGCTGCTCCGCGCAAAGGCCCGATTGCGAACCCTTCTGGATTGCAATGGGCTGTGGCGCAGCAACTCAGTCCTGACGCGCCAGTCCTGTTGGCGCGGCACGCCTGGGCTGCCGCGCCGGCTGCTCCGTGCAAAGGCTCGATAACGGACCCTTCTGGATTGCGATGGGTTGTGCTGCGGCAGCCCCGTCCTGACGCGCCGGTCCTTTTGGCGCCGCAATACCATCCATACCCAAGTTCCGATGGGACAACACCTCTACGAGCAAGTATCCCACACTTACAGGTAGTAGATGGATATTTCTCACATGGCCAATCCTTCTCCCCGGAGTTGAAGGCCTCCACTTCCTCGCTAGAAGGCCAACAAGACTTAGGCCTATAAATGTACTGCTCAAAATCACAGAGAGCCCATCCATCTTAGAAACAAAAGATATTGATATCGAATTACTTCAAAATGAGAGTAATTTACATACAGAGTAGGCACGCATACACTTGCTCGATCATTGCGGGAACAACGAAAAAAGGGGGTAAAAAGGGGGTAAAATCCACCCCCAGGTTTGGCCGCACTAATTTGGACTCAACATTGCAATTACACATAGGAGGGTTCACTACCCGACTAGCACTTGCCATCGTCTTCTCCTCCGCTGTCATTTCCGAGGGTTTGGCGGAGGAGGAACCCAACTCCTAAAATGCTGAATTGGCTTGATGTCCCTGGAGCGCCATGGGAATAATCGGATCCTCGGGTCGTACATTTCTGGTCCATCGACCCACTCGAAAAACCAACACGGCGGGCTAGACTACGACATACAGTAATTGAACTTCACACCACAAGTGTAGAAGGTTCTACCGGCAGTATCAGGGTCCCTCGACTGTTAAACCTCCGCAGGAATGCCGTGCTCGCAAATTGAAACCGGAAACAGAGAGGACCGAACTGGAGCATCCTTACCCCTAGGGTAATCCCCACACCTAAGAAATGGCTTCGCCTCGAAGGAAACGTTTCCTGCAATATAGTGCAATACAAATAAAAAATAAATTATTCTAGCAAAGCGTACTCCACAAAAAAACAATACATCATTCGCCATACTTTTTAACTATAATACACCTAAACATACATCATACGGATTAACATTACCATATATCATTCATCATTAATGGAGACAAATCCACTACGCAATCCACACATCTTCATGCTACGTGTAACCCTAACCTAAATCATTTGAATCGTACAAAAAAATTGCATCCAAAACGCACAAATGGAGAGGGGTTTACCTGCCATGATGAAGTGGCGCCTTTCCCTAAACAAATCCGCCCGATCTTGACAATTGAGGAGGATAAAAAGGAAGGGGAAATGAGAAAAATGAAGAAGAGTCGTGGGATCGAGGAGTCATGTGGCTCGGGTTATTCTGACTTTGTCGCGCCATGCGGGGTGGCGCGGCAAGGGTGACCCACTGTCAGTTCTCGACCGCCTGCACGCGTCTCCGGAGCCAGCCTCACCGTGCCAGCGCATGTGGGGCGGTAAGCGTGGGGCCCGCAGCTTCCACGCCAGCGGCTGGCCGGCCGCGGGCGCGTACGTGGCACCCTCTGCCGCGTCACATGCGTAGGTGCGGCAGAGGCTATTAGCCGCGCTGTCTGAATTGGCGCGGCCAAAAGGGTCAAATCTGCAAATAGTTTTTCCGAGGTTTAATTTTAAATTAATTATTTCAAAAAGGTTATTTAAAAAAAAAATTCCGACGGGGCGGTGAACGGATCAATTAGCTCCCCCGACCCCGAGTCGGAACAGGATATTAACCAATTTGTGTGCGTAGAGCCGTAGACCCATGCACGGATGCACCGAATTCGATCCGGATACGGCCGACGCTGAGCTCCCTCCGTGTTTATAAGCACGGCCATGGCCATGGCATCCCAACACGCATCACACCTCTCCCTGCATTCATCTCTCGCCGATCTCGATCGAGCCCCCTTTGCTGCGATCCGCGAGCTCGCGACGTCGCGCGAGATCCCGACGACGAGAGGCAGTCGCGTGTGCGCGTGAATCGGCGATGGGGAAGAGGAAGTCTCGTCGGCCAGCGGCGGTGCCGAAGAGGAAGGTGCCGAAGCTGGAGACCTCCTTCTGCTGCCCCTTCTGCAACCACCCCGACAGCGTGAAGTGTGTCATCGACCTTAAGAACTGGATTGCCGAGGCCTCCTGTTCCGTTTGCAAGGAGGTCTACTCCACCAGATGCCACGCGCTCACGGAGCCCATCGACGTCTACTCCGAATGGATCGACGAGTGCGAGAAGGCCAACGGGGACGTCGACCAAAGGCCCATCGCCGTCGCCGTCGCCGCCGCCGACTGAGCGTGATCTTGAAGAGGCGGCTTGGTGCAAAGATTCAAGATTCAATCTGAAGGTTATAGGGGCATAGATTGATTCAATTTCGGCATCCGAACTTGCCGAGTTAGAAGATTTATTTCATCCATTGATGTATTTCTCAAGTTTTTCTCTGTCCTGTTGAAATCTTGATCGAACAAGGGAACCGACTTTGCCGAGTAATGACCAGCTTTCTGTAATTATTATGATGACAGATCTCAGTTCATACATCTAATGAAACTGGGGTACCTTCTATACTGGATATATGGTAATTAATCTTGAATCAAGATTCGCAAAGGCGGCAAAGCAACATCAATCAATTCAGCTTATGATACTAGGGATCTAATTGCAGTAGAGGCCTTGAGCCCTATTCCGCCGCCGCCGCCTATAACTGTGCGTGATCTTGTCTGATCGAGCTAGCATCAGGCAATTTCAGACACAGATCGAGTCGGCCTAAAACTCCGGAACGTAGATTCCTCATTGTATCGTTCAGAATCTTCACTAAAATCCCACGTCAAAGGAATTAGCTTAACTATATTATGCCCGCCCTTTTCTTGTTGCCCAAGGTAAATCCAGCCCTGTCTTATTGGAAATATTAACTGGTATCAATTCTATCCTACAAAGGCCCTAACAGGCCGCTCTCACTTGCGTCCACGTCGACGCCTCTCGGCGCCTCCAGCTCAGGTGGCCCCGCGCCGCCACGTCGTCAAAATAACCGCGGCCGTTCGATCGCGACCGATAGTTAAATCTGCCCGTCCATTTATAATTTGTATATAAAACGATTTCTATGTCCAAAATTTCAACAGCGTGGGACATTTGTTCTGTTGGTCTTGCGAGCTAGCTCTCGCATCACCGGTCATGGTTCGAATCCCGGCCTCCCTCATTTTTTTTTTGATTTTTCCATTTCCTCTTTTGTCTTCTATTTTCTAACCATTTATCCGAAATGGAGCACCAACCGTGTGTAGCTCAATTGGTTTCCCCGCAACTCACGCACCCACCAGATTGTGGGTTTGAGTCCCATTCTCCCCATTGTGTTGAGCTTTTTTTCTTTGCATTTTTTACCAGATGTGAAAATACATAAAAAAGCCTTTCCATATTTTTTCAGACACGGAAATAAATAAAAACAGAAAATAGGCCAAAGTTTAATGGTAAGGGTGCAAGCGCATCATTTCTTTCATTTTCAATTTTTTTAGAACAAAAAATAGAAATAACTAAAAAAATTGGTCATAATACATTGGTAAGGTTTCATAAATGATTTTAGATTTTCTAGGATAGAAAAATAAGAAAGGGTCATAATATCACAGTGACGGTCTATAAAAAGGATTATCCATTTCTCAAAATTTTAGGTTTAGTTCATAAATGAACTAAGAGAGATAAGGCATTTTTCCCTTTCGTTCTTTTTTTATTGCCAACTAAAAAATTTATTTTAATACCAAACCATTACAGATGAATTAAGAAATAAAAATTATTTCCTTTCGTAAAATAAGCCATTCCTTTTGTTCTGTTTTTCCTTTTTGTGGCCAATTTAAAAGATAGTTTAAGACCAACCTTTACGGATGAATCAAAAAATAAGACCAAACCTTTACGGATTAAAAGTTCTTTAAGATTGACTTATTTTTTATATATTTATACTAAAATTTTAAAAATGACAAATTGTTAAAGTGTATGTTAAAAAGTCTATGATGACAAATAAAAAAGAATGCACTATTGCTATTTCGCAGGCGCCTGAAATTTGCGATTTCGTGCAGGCGCTAAAAGTTCCAGTAAGTTTGTACTATTTTTCTACATTTCAATTCACTAGAAGAAACGTTGTGAGAAGGTGAAATTTTTAGCGCGAGGGTTGTTTACGCGTTCTGCTGTGTGTGGCGTCGCCAGCGATCGTCGTCCTCCGTGCAAATTGCGATATCGTGCGGACGCTAAAAGTTCTAGTAAATTTGTACTGTTTTTTCACATTTTCATTCACTGGAAGAAACGTTATAAAGTAGTGGAAAAAATCGCGCGAGATCCCGTTTGTGCGTGTTGACGTGTGTATCGTCGCCGACGAGCTCCGTGGGGGCGACGGCCGGTGAGCTCCGCGCGACAGCGGCGGCGACGGCACTCGTTGACCAGCAACGGCGGCGGCGGCGACGGAGCTCGGTGGCCGGCGACGGCGGCAGCGACGGCGACGATGAAGACGATGTCTTGCTGCTGCTCGCATGACTTGTTGTTGCTCGCACGCACTGCTGTAGCTCGACGGCGAAGGACAGCGGCGAGGCGATTGCTGTGCTCGCCGGCGGCGCTGTGCAGGGGCGAGCGCCTGCACAAAAACCACCATTGCAGGCGCCTGGCCATTAGCAAGTCCCAAAAGAATGGAGGGAGTTTTTTTTTTCTCTCCGTGCAAGCTCACAGATGGCTTCACTGTTTCCTCTTGCGGCCACGAGAAAGGAATCAAGGAATGCATGCATGCATGCTCACTGACGCCGGTGCTCGTCGGCGGACGGCTTCGCCACTCGCCAGCCAGCAGCCGCCTTCTCTCTGTGCTCGGCGGGTGAACGGATCAAGCTCCAGTTAAGACCCAGACTCGGAGTAGGAAACTAACCAATTTGCGTCGATTTCAAGCCATGCACCGAATTCGATCCGGATACGGCCGACGCTGAGCTCCCTCCGTGTATATAAGGCCACGGCATCCCAACACGCATCACACCTCTCCCTGCATTCATCTCTCGCCGATCTCCATCGAGCCCCCTGCTTTGCTGCGATCCGCGAGCTCACGACACGCGAGATCCCGACGACGAGAGGAAGTAGCGTGTGCGCGTGAATCGACGATGGGGAAGAGGAAGTCTCGTCAGCCATCGGCGATGCCGAAGAGAAAGGCGCCGAAGCTGGAGACCTCCTTCTGCTGCCCATTCTGCAACCACCCCGACAGCGTGGAGTGCGTCATCGACCTCAAGCACTGGATCGCCGAGGCCTCCTGCTCCGTCTGCCACGAGTCCTACTGCACCATCTGCCACGCGCTCACCAAGCCTGTTGATGTCTACTCCGACTGGATCGACGAGTGCGAGGAGGCCAACGACGGCGTCGTCCGAAGGCCCGCCGCCGCTGCCGACGAGTACGACGACGGAGTGTGACCTTGAGGCGACGGCTATATCTATGATGTAGTATTACACAAAGATTGAAAATTCTTTTTGAAAGATAGGTCGGCAAAGATTGTTTCGGTCAGCACCAAAACTTGCGGAGTTTGGGATTGTATTCCGCCGGTGAATGAATTGTTGTACACTTCTCAAGTTTACGCTGATTTTGTTGAAATCTTGAATCAAAGAAACCGACCTTGCCGGGTACGTAGTGCCCGCGCGTGCATGGGTTCGTTTACTCTTATGAATGTTGATAATACTAGATTGTGATGCATACATCTAATCAAATTACGTTATATATATCTGGAGACGAATGAAAAATCACTCGATAAGGTGATCTTGAATCAAACTGGGTTGTGTTTCTCAAGTTTTCGCTGATTTCATCGAAATATTGAATCAAAGAAACCGACTTTGAGGCGGACTCCTTGATCGTGGAGGCTGGCTCGCGTAGGGCTCTGGATGCGGACACGTCGACTGTGGAGTGGGATCCAGGACCCCGTCATGGTGATTTTACTATGCTGCCCCGCGAAGAAGGTAAAAGCAGGAGGAGGTTGTTGGGGCTCGACATCTTCCTTGAGAAAATCCGTCCTCGCCATTGGAGAGATCTCGAAACCCTAGCGAGTGAGCGACCTCGCACTTTCGCAGAGGTAGTGAGAGGGGTTCCTTTGGGGATGGCGAGGGGGCCTGATTCACAAGACGGCGGTGATTCTTGGAGGCAAGGTTGGAGGGGTCACGGACAATGGGGGAGAGGGTTTCGCGGATGCGATCCTGGAGGTTGGAGAAGCCAGTCTGGTGCTCGTGGCCGTTGGACCTGGGAGCGGAGAGCAGATGAGGAACTTGTTCAAGGATCTGGAGTGTCAGATCTAGCAGAACATTCATCTGTGCAGGATACAGATAGGGCTCCTGAGGCAAAGAGATTGAAGGTAATTCCTGTAAACCAAGGGGAAGGGGGTTCTTCGGGGAATGATTCTGGACGAGATCGTCAGAATCAATCTGCTGGATTTGGTTTTTGTTCTTCTGGCTCGGGAGATCACGCAATGATGAGTGGGGGTGAGATGATTCAGGGGAATGCAAATTGGGCGCATAGAAGTGGTCTGATTCTTCCAAAAGATAATCCATGGGAGGGAAAGAAAGTGATGGAAAATATTCATAGGAATTTGAATGAGATGGGGAGAGGTTTCCAGGGGAAAAAAATGGTGAAGGTGGTGAAAAACAGTGGGATGCTCCTGTTTGTTTCAGATGCAAAAAAATTGGACACTTCGCAGCAGAGTGTGGAGAGATGCTGGGTTGCACAAGATGTGGTTTAGATGGTCATCTTGCTAAGAAATGCTTGACCAAAAAAATTGTGGATCATGTGCCACGGCTATGTGGATTTGGAGGAACAAATCAGGGTTTCTTTTCAGTAGAAGACATTGGTTCTGATGGTCATTCTAAAGAACAAGCATGCACAGCTGTGATTACAGTTACCAAGGGGAATGCTAATGCTAAGGAAGTGGAAAGAGATGTTAGTACTTTAGTTAGTAGTGCATGGAGATGTGTAGCTCGACCTTTTGGGGAAAATAAATTTCTCATGAGGTTTCCCACAGCCAAAAAGATAGAGGAAGCCAATGCTTTTGGTGAAATGAATATGAGACTAAAAGATGCTACTTTCATCATTGAGCCTTGGAAGTCAGAAATTGGATCTAAGGGGAGACTTCAGGAAGTCTGGGTGAGGGTCAGAAACATACCACTTCACAAGAGATCAGAAGGTACAATTTGGAGTATATGTTGCATGGTGGGGAAGCCACTGGAAATTGACATGAATACAATTTACTGGATAGAATATGTTAGAGTGAAAGTTGGATGCTTAAGTATTGAGGACATTCCTGAGGTGGTTGAGGGGGAACTGGATATGTACATGTATGACTTTTTCTTCGAAGTGGAGAAAAGTCAGGAGAACTCTCAGAAGGACAAAGACAGAAAAGCAATAACAGTGTCAGATTTGGGTAAGGAACAATCTAGCTCAAATTCTGGAAAAAATTCAGATAGCTTGTTCACAAAAACAAATCAAACGGATTTTGCTCACAAGCAAATTTCCACTTCTGCTCCTCCTAAAACAAGCATGGAAAAAGGGTAAAAGGCTGCTGAGGAAGGAGGGGGTGGTGACGTACATATGGAGGATTCTCAGGGGAGTCTAAGTGAGGGTAGTGAAGGTCTTATGGATCAGCTTATGCAAAATCTGAATGACAAGAAAGGTGATGGCTCAGATGATAAGAATTTTGATCTGGGGAGGCAAAAAGCATGGTTATTTAAATGTTCTGCACCTGTGATGGATAAGATGGATTCTTCTCATGACATATTTGAATATGGATCTTTTTTACCTAAGGTTTCCAGTGTAACAATAGAGGAGATTGATGAAAATGATACTATGGGGTTGAACTCTGGAAAAAAGGCAGCAAACAAACAAGAAAAAGATGAAGTATGTCTGTTTCACAAGGCTGAGGGGCAACTTAATCAAAAGGAGTTGCAGCCGGTGAGAAGGAGTACAAGAAACAAGAAAGATGTTGTTCCAACCCTGGAAAAAGCTATACAGGCCAAGAAAAAGAAGAATCTAGAAGGTACTCTATCTCTGTCCAACTCCTTTTCTACTCTTGACAATATTAGTATATTGGAGAAAGCAAAAAAAATGGGAATGCATATTAATGAGGGTGATATGGAATGCATAGATATTGTTAAAGATTTGGAGATTGCTAGACAGAATATTAATAAAAAAACGGATGAATTGTGTGTTGAGGATAAAAATGGAGAAAATAAAGAAATTGATGAACAAGAGGGGGCTCAAACTATAATCATGGATTGGCAAGATAACAGTGAATCTGAAGATGATGAGTTTAATCCTATTATAATAAAAAAAAAATACAGAGGGGCAGAAAATGATTACTAACAAAAGAAAACCAGGAGTGCTGGTGGATTATTCTAGGATCAAAGGTAGGAGTGCTACCAAAGGTCTCGGAAAAAAATGGAGAGTGCATAGAAAATAATATTCCAAAAAATGTTTTTATGATGGAGGATAATCATCTAAAGGGCATGTTTTGGAATTGTAGAGGGTTAGTCAAAAAAGGAGTGAACATTTTCATAAATGAATTAATTCTGGAATATAAGCTTGATTTCATTGGCTTGATTGAGACTCAAAAAAGCTATATCGATGAAAAGATTTAAGGGGTTTGGACAAGAACAATTGTTTTGATTGGCATTGGGTGCCATCTAGAGGTAAATCAGGTGGCATTCTTCTGGCAGTTAGAAGTGAGAGATTTGACGTAGGTAGCATTAAAAAATCTCAGTATATGTTGGTGATGAGTTTATGGGATAAAAAGGTGAAGAGAAGATGGTTTCTAAGCTGTATCTATGGTCCTGCACAAAATGATTTCAAATGGGATTTCATTTCTGAGATGAGAAACAGCCTTCAAAATATTGATGATCCAATTATAATGGGAGGGGACTTTAACATTTTGAGAGCTCCTGGTGACAAGAACAAGATTTTCAGGATGTCAAAATATTCTCATGCTTTTAATGAGGTGATAGAAAGATATAACTTGAAGGAAATTTGCAACAGTGGAAATGTCTTTACCTGGTCTAACAACCAGCAAATGCCTACTTTGGAAAAGTTGGACAGAATTTTTGTATCAAATAATTGGGAGACCATGTTTCCATCCATGGTGGTTATCAAGAAACCGAGGGTCTTGTCAGATCATAACCCTTTGATTATCAGAGTGGGGATGAACACTTGTATTAGGAAGGGCTTTAGATTCAATAATGCTTGGCTGGGAAAAGAGGATTTCATGAGTGTTGTAGAAAAAGGATGGAGCAAAGAAATTAAAGGACAATATGATTTGGGTGCTTTTATGATCAAGATCAAGAGAATGAAAAAAAACTCTTAAAGGTTGGGGAGCTAATGGATGGGGCGAAGATAAAAAGAAAAAACAAGTGTTGGCTGAGAAGTTAGCTATTCTGGATAATACTGAGGGGAGTAGACCCTTATCCCATGATGAAGAACTAGAACGAATTCGGTTTGGCAGTCAGTTAAAAGAATTATACTTCAAGGAAGAAATGGATTGGCACCAAAAATCTCAGAGTAAATGGTTATTATGTGGGGACAACAATACAAAGTATTTTCATGTGTTGGCTAGTGCGAAAAGGAGGAGGAAATTGATAGATCACCTAAAAAACGGTGATGAAATTATTGAGGGGGATGAGGCTCTTAATAAACATATTACTGACTATTATATGGACTTATTTGGGGGAGATCATAAGAGTACTATAGAGATGGACCAAGAAGTATGGGGTATCTCAGAAAAAGTTTCAAGAGAGGAGAATGAAATGTTGACAAAAAAATTTAAAGAGGAGGAGATTAAGAAGGCAATGGATGGTATGAAGAAAAATAAAGCCCCTGGACCGGATGGGATACCTATTGAATTTTTTCAAAAAACATGGATGATTATCAGGGATGATATCATGAGAATTTTTGATCAGTTTCATAAGGGGGACCTGGATATTGAGCGAATTAATTATGGAGAAATAATTTTGCTACCCAAAAAACAAGAAGCAGATAGTGTGAGGATGTTCAGGCCTATTTGTCTTCTTAATAATCTCTTTAAATTGATCTCTAAGGTACTTACTAAGAGACTTGACACTATTATGGATAAATTGATAAATAAGAACCAAAATGCTTTTATAAAGGGCAGGAACATTATGGATGGTATATTAGCCTTGCATGAAATTATACATCACACTAAAAAGAGTGGCAAGATGGGTGTTTTTCTGAAAATTGACTTTGAAAAGGCATATGATAAAGTCAATTGGGAGTTCTTGCTCAGATGTCTGCAATAGAGAGGATTTTGCCCATTGTGGATCGACTGGATCAAAAAAATAATGACAAAAGGCACATTGAGTGTTAATGTGAATGGCAAAAATGGGAAATATTTTCAAAGTAAGAGAGGGGTGAGGCAGGGAGATCCCATCTCCCCTCTTCTTTTCAATTTAGCTGCTGATTGTCTCAGCAAAATGTTTAATGTAGCAATGCAGAATGGGCTTGTTAGGGCCCTGGTTCCTGACATTATCGAGGGGGGCTGTAGTATTTTACAATATGCGGATGACACTATTGTTTGTTTGGATGGTGCAGAGGATAGCATTGTACATGCCAAACTTTTGCTGTACTGCTTTGAACAAATGTCTGGCCTGAAAATTAACTTTGACAAAAGTGAGCTGATTGTTATAAATGATGGGAAAATGATGGAAAAAAACATTGCAATGTACTTTAATTGCAAATCAGGGGGGCTACCTATGGATTATCTAGGAGTCCCTATCAGTTACAAGAAGAATAATGCTAATAATTGGGAGTTCTTGATTGCAAAAATCAGAAAAAGGTTGGATGGTTGGAAAGGAAAAATGTTGTCTCTGGGAGGTAGACTGACATTGCTCAATGCTTGTTTGTCAAGCATTCCCATTTATACTATGTCCATGTTTTTGCTCCCCAAGGGGGTGATTAATAACATTGATAGGATCAGGAGAAGATTCCTATGGGGGGGAACTGATGAGAAAAGGAAATATTATTTGACAAAATGGGGAAGGGTGACTTGCCTGAAAAACTTGAATGGTTTGGGGGTTCAGGACTTAATGAAATTGAATATAAGCCTTCTGTGCAAGTGGTTATGGAAATTGGAAAAAGAAGATGGATTGTGGCAACAGATAGTGAGGAAGAAATATCTGAAAAAAATCATTTAGCCAACTATAAAGCCAAACAATCTGATTCTATAGTTTGGAAACATTTGATGAAGATGAGAGAATTTTATCTTCCTAGAAGAAATTGGAAAGTTGGTTCTGGTAAGAATATTAGCTTTTGGCATGATGCTTTGATTTCATCTCAACCTTTGAAAAAAATGATGCCAGAGATTTATGAGATTTGTACTAAGCAAGAGGCAAGTGTTGCTGAAATGGGAGATTTACAGTGGGAACTCCCTTTTAGAAGATGGATGAATGATACAATGTTAGAGAAATGGAATACATTAAAAAAGAACTTGATGACTGTGAAGTTAAATGAAGAAAGAGATATATGTATGTGGTCAGGGGGTAAGAACCACACTTTCTCGGTTAAAAAGATGTATGACAGCTTGTTCAATGGGGAGAAAAATACTGTAAATGAAAAAATGTGGAAATCCAAGCTGCCTTTGAAAATCAAATGTTTTATTTGGTTGGTATATAATAATGCCATTCTTTCCAAGGAAAATTTGAGGAAAAGACATTGGGGTGGAGATCCTAGATGCAGCTTTTGTGATAACATTGAGACCATAGACCATTTGTTTTTTGGGTGTCCTGTTGCAAAACTTCTGTGGGGGATTTTGTCCAAAAGCATGGGTATTAGATGGAGGCCATTAAATTGGACACAAGCTCTGTTATGGGAAAGGGATATATTATTAAAAAATAGAAATCTAAAATTCATTTGCATAGCAGCCGTTTGTTGGGGGATCTGGAGAAAGCGCAATGAAATTTGTTTTGAAGAAAAAAAGATCAGAGACCCCCTGTCGGTGGCTTACATGTTTTGTGCCTTTGTGCAATATTGGTCAGGTTCGCTGCAGGCTGAAGATCTGGCGCTGGTTAAGATGGGGCTAGATTTAATTCTCAAGACGGTCCAGGAAGCAAGCTTGGGCCGGAGGCCAGGGGGTGACAAGTGATTCAGAAGAAAAAGCTCCCCCCCCCGGAATTATTGTCTTAGATCTCGTCTGTTATTTGAATGTCTTTTGGTGTCGTGAGATTGTAGTCCTGAGTTGTTCAGATGGTGGATGTGCTGTTTTGTGTCTAGACGTTTTGTTCTGTGCTTGGTGTTCTGAGTACTGTAACTCCAGGTTATCTCGTTTTGTGTTGAACTTCTACGTGTGGATGCTTTCGTCTTCTTAATGAAAATGGAAGTGGGGTCTTGGCCCTTTTGCAAAAAAAAAAAGAAACCGACTTTATTGAGCATATATATGCCGGAGGCTTTGTGTAATTTCGTCTGTCTTAGACCTCGTCTGCTAGTTGAAAATATTTTGGTGCCTTGTGATTGTAATCCTGGGTTGTTCAGTGGGTGGCTGTGATGTTCTGTGCCTAGTCGTTTTGTTCGGTGATTGGCGTCCTGAGTACTGTAACTCCAGGTTATCTCGTTTTTTGTTGAACCTCTTCGTGTGGATGCTTTCGTCTTCTTAATGAAAATGAAAGTGGGGTCTTGGCCCTTTTGCAAAAAAAAAGATAGTTGTAATGGCGCCGATATACGTGCTATCCATTGGGTTGACGGCCGAAAGGTTCCTGCAAGAACGGTCAAGGGCCGATGAGCGTGACGTCGCGCTTGCGCCCAGCTGATTGTAGCAAAAAAAAAACTACGCCTGAAGGTGGGATGACTCATGTCAGAGGCCCATGCTATGCCTGCCTCCGTAGCAGGGACTCTAAAATACTGTAGCTTTGGATAGAGCGTCTGATGGAGGAAAGGAATCTTTTATAATGCAGTATAAAATATAAAAAAATTAGCAAATATATGACCCCCTCTAAGGCCTTGTTTGTTTCAGATTAATGTAGAGTTGCGTTTTACTGTAGCAAATTTATGACCCTCTCAAAATACGTTTTAACGAGTTCAAAAAATTATGAAAAAAATATTTTACAAACTTTAAGAAGTACTATTTAAAACCCCATAAAAATGACTACAAAACATTACATCATTTGGCTTATACAAAAATAACAAATTTTCATTTAATTTAATTTAATCTGAAACAAACAAGGCCTTAGAGGGAAAAAATAGAGAGAGTAGGTAATAGTGAAATATACTCTAGAGAATAAGAATAGAGTAGCTGGTGTGGATGCTCCATTTCATAATGAGATTCTCATTGCCAGCAACATTGCAACCTGCAAGTTTAAAACAATAATGTGAATTCAATGCGCAGGAAGGCCACGTTGCCACCGTACGTCGAGCGCCGAGCTGGCTGCGGCGAGAAGTCGCCGTGGATCGGGCCGACGCATGTGCAGGTGTTGTGCGCCTGCGTTGCATGCGGCGCCAGTGTACAGTGTGCACTAGCAACCAGCCTCCAGACGGAAAAATACCCGAAATAATCAACAGTTAAATAGAAAATTAATAAAATAATCCACAGGAAAAGAAAATTACAAAAATATCCCCGGCTCCCGCCACCCCTGGTGGCTGCCGCCACCGGACGCGGCCGCAGCTGAGCTGCCGCCACCCGGGGTGGCCGGCGCTGAGCTGCCACCACCCGGTGCGGCCGCAGCTCAGCTGCCGCCACCCCGCGTGGCCGCGATAGGCCGGCCGCTTTCCTCGCGCTTTTCGCCTACGGTTGCATGTGATAATGTATATTATATGTGTATAGTATGTATATGTATATATATATGTATAGTGCATGTGTTATATATGTATAATATGTATACTGCATGCCATTTTACTAATATTATGTATAATATTATATTTTAATATAAATATATGATAAATACATACTAAATTATTTATAGTTGTCCAAAAATATATAGTAGGTGGCGTCTAATTTTATTGATAATTGATTAGTAAAATGGCATGTCTAAAATAATTTATGTTTACTTCTGGATGTTTTTGAGTTAATTGTGTTTAGCATGTACTTCTGGATGTTTACTTCTGGATGTTTTTGAGTTAATTGTGTTTAGCATGTACTTCTGGATGTTTACTTCTGGATGTTTTTGAGTTAATTGTGTTTAGCATGTACTTCTGGATGTTTACTTCTGGATGTTTTTGAGTTAATTGTGTTTAGCATGTACTTCTGGATGTTTACTTCTGGATGTTTTTGAGTTAATTGTGTTTAGCATGTACTTCTGGATGTTTACTTCTGGATGTTTTTGAGTTAATTGTGTTTAGCATGTACTTCTGGATGTTTACTTCTGGATGTTTTTGAGTTAATTGTGTTTAGCATGTACTTCTGGATGTTTACTTCTGGATGTTTTTGAGTTAATTGTGTTTAGCATGTACTTCTGGATGTTTACTTCTGGATGTTTTTGAGTTAATTGTGTTTAGCATGTACTTCTGGATGTTTACTTCTGGATGTTTTTGAGTTAATTGTGTTTAGCATGTACTTCTGGATGTTTACTTCTGGATGTTTTTGAGTTAATTGTGTTTAGCATGTACTTCTGGATGTTTACTTCTGGATGTTTTTGAGTTAATTGTGTTTAGCATGTACTTCTGGATGTTTACTTCTGGATGTTTTTGAGTTAATTGTGTTTAGCATGTACTTCTGGATGTTTACTTCTGGATGTTTTTGAGTTAATTGTGTTTAGCATGTACTTCTGGATGTTTACTTCTGGATGTTTTTGAGTTAATTGTGTTTAGCATGTACTTCTGGATGTTTACTTCTGGATGTTTTTGAGTTAATTGTGTTTAGCATGTACTTCTGGATGTTTACTTCTGGATGTTTTTGAGTTAATTGTGTTTAGCATGTACTTCTGGATGTTTACTTCTGGATGTTTTTGAGTTAATTGTGTTTAGCATGTACTTCTGGATGTTTACTTCTGGATGTTTTTGAGTTAATTGTGTTTAGCATGTACTTCTGGATGTTTACTTCTGTATGTTTACCATGAACAGTATCAGGTCATACACAATTCATGCATGTTTACTTCTGGATGTTGTGATTTTATCCACTAAAATATATGTTTTCACCTCTTTTTTATGGATATATAATTAACACAACAGATTGTCATAGTTAGGTTTATGTTATGTTCACCGAAAAAGCAATCAACAGATATCATCCCCCACCTCCCTCTGCTCGCCGCGCCGCCCCTCTGCTCGGCCGCGCCTCTGCTCCCCACGCCGCCTCTCTCCTTCCCCGCCGGCCACCTCCTCCCTCGCCGCCCCTCTCCTCCCCCGCCGGCCATCTCCTCCCCTGCCTCCATCTCCTCCCTTCTGGATGTTTACTTCTGGATGTTTACCATGAACAGTATCAGGTCATACACAATTGTGTTTAGCATGTACTTCTGGATGTTTACTTCTGGATGTTTTTGAGTTAATTGTGTTTAGCATGTACTTCTGGATGTTTACTTCTGTATGTTTACCATGAACAGTATCAGGTCATACACAATTCATGCATGTTTACTTCTGGATGTTGTGATTTTATCCACTAAAATATATGTTTTCACCTCTTTTTTATGGATATATAATTAACACAACAGATTGTCATAGTTAGGTTTATGTTATGTTCACCGAAAAAGCAATCAACAGATATCCTCCCCCACCTCCCTCTGCTCGCCGCGCCGCCCCTCTGCTCCCCGCGCCACCCCTCTGCTCCCCCGCCGGCCCTCTCCTCCCCTGCCTCCATCTCCTCCCTTCTGGATGTTTACTTCTGGATGTTTACCATGAACAGTATCATGTCATACACAATTGTGTTTAGCATGTACTTCTAGATGTTTACTTCTAGATGTTTTTGAGTTAATTAACACAACAGATTGTCATAGTTAGGTTTATGTTATGTTCACCGAAAAAGCAATCAAAAATTATCATTGCTTGCATGGCCTTGCACAACTTTATTCGGGATAGTGCTTTGAGAGATGATCTCTTCGATAGATGCGACGAAGATGAATACTACATGCCAGGTGTTGGACAAACATTGCCATCTATACCAGAAGCACTTGGACATGAAGAAAACGATATGAATGCTTTTCGCGATAGTATTGCTGATGCGTTGATGGCCACGAGAGGATAAAAAATTAGCAGGTGCCTCATTTATGTAAAACTTAATGTGAACGATACATTATGTTTAGCAGATTGACTACTGATGAAATCAGCAAAAAAAAAAATGATCTCATATGTATGCTGTTGCTCATAGATGTGTGTCAGAGAGGCATTATTTTAATTTTTAATGCCACGTGCAAATTAAAACTAACATATATATATAATAAAAACAAATAAAGAAAAACAAATAAAAAAATATAACGGGTCAAGGGTATTTTAGACATTACACATCAATACAGCTTAAAAGTAGACCTGATCACGGGAAGCCCGGCCCAAGAACCCGGCCCGACCGGTGCATCGAGCCGGGCTCTGGTTTTCGAGCCCGACGCCCCGGGCTCGGGCTGGGTTTTTCGGGACCGGGCTTTTCCAGGCCCGGCCTGAAACCCGGCCAGGCCCGGCATTTGAACAGGTCTACTCAAAAGCTGATAACCAAAACAGCCAGAAGCATGGTTGCCAAACAGGTCCAGCTTTTGCAAATGTAGCTTCTGGAAAAGCTAGCTTCTCAAGGTCAAAAGCCAGAAGCAGCTTTTAGAGAAGCTGCAGCTCAAACAAACAGGCCCTTAGTGGAGCGCGTGGCCGAGGAGTCGTTAGTGGCCTGAGCAGCACGCACATCACGGAGTTGGTGCACAGCGTCGTGGACAAGAAGCATGTCGTGCAGCCTGCGTAAGAAGTCTATATATTCTTGTATGGGAGTAGCTCGGGAGTGAAAATAGCTAGCCAGGAGCATAAAAGATAGGCATAGCTCAAGTCCGTTGTAATCTTGAGTAGGGAGTGTCCCAAGTGTATGTTCCTTGTATTCTCGTGAGCTAAGTGCAAGAATATATACAAATGTGTTTGTTCTTGGTGTATTTCTTGTTCGTGTTCCACGAGTTCACGTGTATTGATCTTGGTATTTCCAACAATTAGTATCAGAGCGAGGTTGTGAGTTGCATGCCCACGTGCTCATACCGTGGCATCATGTCGATCGTGGAGCACATGACGCCGACTAAGGAGGGATCCGTCTCCCTCCAATACCCGATGTTGAAGAGCGCCAACTACTCCGCTTGGGCAATGAAGATGGAGGTGTTCATGGAGGCTCAAGGCATTTGGAATGCCGTTGATCCCACAGATGGAGCAACCGCGGCCATCGTCCAAGCGATCCCTGAACAAACTTTGTTGCAGGTTACCGGGAAGAAGACGACGAAGGAGACATGGAGTACCTTGAAGACCATGTACCTCTGCGCCGATCGTGCTAAGAAAGCACGGGTGATGACTTTGAAGTGTGACTTTCAGGCCATGTGCATGAAGGAGGCCGAATCCGTGGATGAGTTCGCGGGGAAATTGACTTCCCTCGTGAATGAAATCCGTGGATTAGGTGAAAAAATGGAGGATGTGGTCGTCGTCAAGGAGATTCTTCTATCTGTCCCGGATAGGTTTCTGAAAGTCGTGGATGCAATTGAGCAATTCGCCGACTTGGATACCATGCCAGTCGAGGAGATGATTGGGCGGCTCAAGGTGTTTGAAGGAAGGATCCGCAAGCGCCACGACGAGGTGGGTGATGGACACTTGCTTCTCACCGATGGTGGAGAGGGTGCATCCAAGCGTCATGGTAAGAAGAAATTTGACAAGGCAAAGTTGAGGTGTTTTAATTGCAATGAGTTAGGACACTTCAAGCCGGAATGTAAGCCCAAAAAGAAGGAGCGGGGGGAGCTGAATTTCGCTGACGCGGATGAAGAACTGGCGCTCTTTTGAGAGATGGCTCGACAAAGATGCAACAAGATTAAGGGGAAGAATGTTAACTATAATCTTGTTGCATAATAAATTGATGTCACATTAGCTAGTTAATTATTCATGTAGCTTGCATTAGACTAGGAAATAGTTAATTAGTTGGTGTATGCGCATGCGCACGGTTGGGCCAACGTACTGGTGTTTGTAGCGATTAGTTAATTATGTGCGGCATGCATGCATGTAATTAGCAAGTGATTAGGGGTATTTAGTTGGGTTAATGAGTGTATGCATCGGTCAGAGGAGGTGGAGGCTATCAGGCTATGTGCGGGTAGTGGCCGGGTTCCCAGGAGCGCACGCAGCAGTACATCAGAACGTGGCTTAGTGGAGCGCGTGGCCGAGGAGTCATCAGTGGCCTGAGTAGCACGCACGTCACGGAGTTGGTGCCCAAAACGTCGTGGACAAGATGCATGTTGTGCAGCCTGCATGAGAAGTCTATATATTCTTGTACGGGAGTAGCTCGGGAGTGAGAATAGCCAGCAGCATAAAAGATAGGCATAGCTCAAGTCCGTTGTAATTGTCGGTGTGCAACCTACCAAGGTGTGCACTGGAGCAAGAATAGGTAGGCCACGTGGCAGCTCGACGTACGGTGGGCGAGCAGTCCACGGCGACCAGGCGTATGGTGAGCGAGCTGGCCCTAACGCCCTAGGTGAGCAGCGCCACTCGTGTCTAGCCGAGCCGACGTGTCAAGGGCACCACTTGGCAGGTGTGCGTGCAGAAGCTTCCCCGTAGAAGGTGTCTTCTTGTCCGGCGTATCGAAGGCATTAATTACGACGATTCAGCGTGAGAGACGGGGGTGATTGCTATCACTGTAGCTCTGGCAAAGGCGTTGTAACCGTCATGATGTCATTGTGCGGAGACAGGTCTGTCCGGCGCCTCCCCTGTCCAATCCGTGCGCAACGATTGGCACAAGGGAGTCGAAGCAGCAGACGTCATCCCGTAGCAAGTGGGCGCACAGTGGTGCCAAGCCATTTAATCTACCCCTCTTCCTCTTTCTCTCACACTTGCCATTGGCTAGTTGGTTTAATATATTTCTCAAAATAACTCAACCCTTTTTTGCTAAGACCCGCATAAAAATATGCCACTGATGTGAGTAAAGCTAAAGCAACAGTAGTATTTATATCCTTCGTAGGCGCTGCTAATTCCCCTTGAGGTATAAAAGGGGCACCGAGCGGCGGAGAGAGGGGTTCCTAGTTCGATTTCCTGATTCTCAGCGTTAGACTCCCAGAACTAGCACTGTAAAAACTCGCTTCGCGTGAGCTAATCCAGAACAAGCAGGAGTAGGACTATTACCCGAATTAGGGGTCCGAACCTAGGTAAAATCTCAGAGCTTCCTCACTTAGCAAGGAGCCGGAGTGAGCCGCGCGGATACCCCCTCAGCCAAACAATTCCGTAATCCTTCGAAAGGATCTTGTCTGGTGACATTTTCACCGACAATAATCTGGAGTAGGGAGTGTCTCCAAGTATATGTTTCTTGTATTCTCGTGAGTTAAGTGCAAGAATACAGGGGTGGACGCAAACAAAAATAATAGGGGGGCTGATCTAAGTGGCTCAAGGCCTAAATCTACAGTCTAGCCCCTGCTTTCTTTATATTTACACTAAAAATTATAGAGGGGGCTAAGGGGGGCTCTACTGTCATATACCGCGTAGGGGGGGCTAGAGCCCCCCAGGCCCCAGCCCCACCGGTAGATCCACCCCTGCTCCTTCCGTGGGATCAACAGCATCCCAAATGCCTTGAGCCTCCATGAACACCTCCATCTTCATCGCCCAAGCGGAGTAGTTGGCGCTCGTCAACATCGGGTATTGGAGGGAGACGGATCCCTCCTTGGTCGGCGTCGTGTGCTGCACGATCGACATGATGCCACGGTATGAGCACTTGGGCATGCAACTCACAACCTCGCTCTGATACCAATTGTTGAAAATACCAAGATCAACACACGCAAACTCGTGTAACACTAACAAGAAATACACCAAGAACAAACACACTTCTATATATTCTTGTAGGGGCGGATCTACCGGTGGGGCTGGGGGGGCTCTAGCCCCCCCTACGCGGTATATGACAGTAGAGCCCCCCTTAGCCCCCCTATAATTTTTAGTGTAAATATAAAGAAAGCAGGGGCTAGACTGTAGATTTAGGCCTTGAGCCACTTAGATCAGCCCCCCTATTATTTTTGTTTGCGTCCACCCCTGTATTCTTGCACTTAACTCACGAGAATACAAGAAACATATACTTGGAGACACTCCCTACTCCAGATTATTGTCGGTGAAAATGTCACCAGACAAGATCCTTTCGAAGGATTACGGAATTGTTTGGCTGAGGGGGTATCCGCGCGGCTCACTCCGGCTCCTTGCTAAGTGAGGAAGCTCTGAGATTTTACCTAGGTTCGGACCCCTAATTCGGGTAATAGTCCTACTCCTGCTTGTTCTGGATTAGCTCACGCGAAGCGAGTTTTTACAGTGCTAGTTCTGGGAGTCTAACGCTGAGAATCAGGAAATCGAACTAGGAACCCCTCTCTCCGCCGCTCGGTGCCCCTTTTATACCTCAAGGGGAATTAGCAGCGCCTACGAAGGATATAAATACTACTGTTGCTTTAGCTTTACTCACATCAGTGGCATATTTTTATGCGGGTCTTAGCAAAAAAGGGTTGAGTTATTTTGAGAAATATATTAAACCAACTAGCCAATGGCAAGTGTGAGAGAAAGAGGAAGAGGGGTAGATTAAATGGCTTGGCACCACTGTGCGCCCACTTGCTACGGGATGACGTCTGCTGCTTCGACTCCCTTGTGCCAATCGTTGCGCACGGATTGGACAGGGGAGGCGCCGGACAGACCTGTCTCCGCACAATGACATCATGACGGTTACAACGCCTTTGCCAGAGCTACAGTGATAGCAATCACCCCCGTCTCTCACGCTGAATCGTCGTAATTAATGCCTTCGATACGCCGGACAAGAAGACACCTTCTACGGGGAAGCTTCTGCACGCACACCTGCCAAGTGGTGCCCTTGACACGTCGGCTCGGCTAGACACGAGTGGCGCTGCTCACCTAGGGCGTTAGGGCCAGCTCGCTCACCATACGCCTGGTCGCCGTGGACTGCTCGCCCACCGTACGTCGAGCTGCCACGTGGCCTACCTATTCTTGCTCCAGTGCACACCTTGGTAGGTTGCACACCGACAATTACAACGGACTTGAGCTATGCCTATCTTTTATGCTGCTGGCTATTCTCACTCCCGAGCTACTCCCGTACAAGAATATATAGACTTCTCATGCAGGCTGCACAACATGCATCTTGTCCACGACGTTTTGGGCACCAACTCCGTGACGTGCGTGCTACTCAGGCCACTGATGACTCCTCGGCCACGCGCTCCACTAAGCCACGTTCTGATGTACTGCTGCGTGCGCTCCTGGGAACCCGGCCACTACCCGCACATAGCCTGATAGCCTCCACCTCCTCTGACCGATGCATACACTCATTAACCCAACTAAATACCCCTAATCACTTGCTAATTACATGCATGCATGCCGCACATAATTAACTAATCGCTACAAACACCAGTACGTTGGCCCAACCGTGCGCATGCGCATACACCAACTAATTAACTATTTCCTAGTCTAATGCAAGCTACATGAATAATTAACTAGCTAATGTGACATCAATTTATTATGCAACAAGATTATAGTTAACATTCTTCCCCTTAATCTTGTTGCATCTTTGTCGAGCCATCTCTCAAAAGAGCGCCAGTTCTTCATCCGCGTCAGCGAAATTCAGCTCCCCCCGCTCCTTCTTTTTGGGCTTACATTCCGGCTTGAAGTGTCCTAACTCATTGCAATTAAAACACCTCAACTTTGCCTTGTCAAATTTCTTCTTACCATGACGCTTGGATGCACCCTCTCCACCATCGGTGAGAAGCAAGTGTCCATCACCCATCTCGTCGTGGCGCTTGCGGATCCTTCCTTCAAACACCTTGAGCCGCCCAATCATCTCCTCGACTGGCATGGTATCCAAGTCGGCGAATTGCTCAATTGCATCCACGACTTTCAGAAACCTATCCGGGACAGATAGAAGAATCTCCTTGACGACGACCACATCCTCCATTTTTTCACCTAATCCACGGATTTCATTCACGAGGGAAGTCAATTTCCCCGCGAACTCATCCACGGATTCGGCCTCCTTCATGCACATGGCCTGAAAGTCACACTTCAAAGTCATCACCCGTGCTTTCTTAGCACGATCGGCGCAGAGGTACATGGTCTTCAAGGTACTCCATGTCTCCTTCGTCGTCTTCTTCCCGGTAACCTGCAACAAAGTTTGTTCAGGGATCGCTTGGACGATGGCCGCGGTTGCTCCATCTGTGGGATCAACGGCATTCCAAATGCCTTGAGCCTCCATGAACACCTCCATCTTCATTGCCCAAGCGGAGTAGTTGGCGCTCTTCAACATCGGGTATTGGAGGGAGACGGATCCCTCCTTAGTCGGCGTCATGTGCTCCACGATCGACATGATGCCACGGTATGAGCACGTGGGCATGCAACTCACAACCTCGCTCTGATACTAATTGTTGGAAATACCAAGATCAATACACGTGAACTCGTGGAACACGAACAAGAAATACACCAAGAACAAACACATTTGTATATATTCTTGCACTTAGCTCACGAGAATACAAGGAACATACACTTGGGACACTCCCTACTCAAGATTACAACGGACTTGAGCTATGCCTATCTTTTATGCTCCTGGCTAGCTATTTTCACTCCCGAGCTACTCCCATACAAGAATATATAGACTTCTTACGCAGGCTGATATAAAAATAACAAATTTTCATTTAATTAAATTAAATTAAATTTAATCCGAAACAAATAAGGCCTTAGGCCATGCTCGTTTCGGCTGCGCGTTGCGTTGCGCCGCGTGTTCAAACGGCGCGAACACAACGGAACGCGACGGCGGCGTACGCTGAACGAACGACGCCATTTACTGACGGCCTAACCCCACACGTACATACACGGGTACATCCAATCCGTCACAAGGACGTCAGGACAATGGTCCTTTTTCCCAAGAGAAATAAAAAAAAGGCAAGGACGCCACGCGCCACTGACGCCTGGGACCCGAGCCCGAACGAGAGCCAATCACCGACTTCACCACTAAACGCGACCAAACGGCCTCGCATTTCCTCGAACACGTCGCGGCGCGGCACCTGCACGAGCTGCACTGGCCGCGGCCGCTTCCCTCCCCCGCCTCTCCGATCTGGCGCACACCGCCGCCTCGCCGCCCGCTTGCTCGAGGAACCACGCGTCGCGCCGGGAGAGGGTAGCCGGCCGGCCCGCCGCCGCCATGCCCAGCTCGCCCAAGGTGTTCTCCGTCTCCACCTCCCGCCGCTCCTCGCTCCGCCGGTTCTTCTCCTCGCCGGCCGTCTCCGCCGCCTGCCTCCTCTTCGGCCTCGCCGGTTTCCTCGCCGCCGCCCTCGCCCTCCTCGGGGGCGCGCCCTCGGGCGGGCGCTGCCCCGACTCCTCCCGCCCGCTCTCCGTCTCCGTCGCATGGGACCGCCTCCCCGGGGATGCCGCGGGCGCCTCCGCCGCGCAGCTCCCGGCGTCACACGCCACCGGATCGCGTGGGAGGCACAAGGTCATGGCCTTCGTCGGGATCTTCACCGGCTTCGGCTCCGTCGGCCGCCGCCGGGCGCTGCGGCGAACCTGGCTTCCCGCGGATCGGCAAGGTCTACTTCGGTTAGTCGTTGGTACCACGGCTTTCTAGTTCATCATCACTTGTGTTGATCGAGATCTAGCCAGATTTTCAGTGTAAACTGTTTACTGTTCAGTCTGTTCCTGCTGTTACTTTCCTAGTAAGGTGGGAGGAGTTGCATTTTCTGTAGTAGTTGACTAGACCAGGCACTTTCTGTATGGCCATATCCTGTTCTAGAGCCTAGATTTAATGGTGATTAACCAAATCTTCTGCCGTTTGGCCATTAATTCTCACACTCGGTAGTCAGAAGGCAAATGCTGATCGTTTACGTAAGTGATTGCTGCTTAAATTATTCATATATATATAGAAAGGTGACTATATGGATATGGCAGACCTGTTTCTATGTTTGCTCCTGCAGTTTTCTCTTAAGACATTGCTTGATGATATTAACCAGGCTTGTTAACTGGTGGTTGCTGAGATGAAATCATGTGTGTTTGTGGAATACGCATGGCTTGAGTGGAATTATGGTGCTATTCTATAAGAGCGAACAATCATCTCGAATTTTTAGATTTTATCACACTAGCGCTGAGCCGCTGATTGTTCATTATTTGGCTCCTTGTGATATATCTAGAATGTGTACAATGTTGGGATGTTGGGCAATCGATATAATGCATAGGTACAGGAAATTATTATATTTGCAAACTAAATTACCTACTAGTGATAACGCAGCCCCATGCTCTCAGTTAGAGAAGCAAACATTGTCTATCTTGTTTTCAACTTTTTATTTCACAGATTCACTCTATGTACATCGGTTAGATGAGCAAGCATGGATACATTGTTTTCATTTCACTCTGTGTGTATCTTTATTGTCTAAGAGTTCCAATCATGCTTGGTGGTCTTCACTATTTCTGGTTTTGATTTTTCTTTTTGGTTGGATTGGAGATGATGTTGTTTAAGTGCCCTTACATTGCTTGTTTTCTTGGCTTGCTGCATTGCAGATTGGAGGAAGCTACTGGTCTGTCATTCAGATTTGTGATTGGGAAAAGCAATGACAAGTCTAAGATGGCAGCTCTTGAAAGAGAGGTTGAAGAATATGATGATTTTGTGCTGTTAGACCTTGAGGAGGAGTACAGCAGGCTTCCATACAAAACGTAAATAGTAGAACTCGAGCTATTGTCATATGGTTGTGTTATCTGTTTTCCAGGATGCTGATTAGGTCTTATGTTTTAGGTTAGCTTTCTTTAAGGCTGCTTATGCGCTGTTCGATTCTGACTTTTATGTTAAAGCTGATGATGATATCTACTTGAGACCAGGTAAGTAATAATATCCAAGACAGCACATAAATTCTTTCTTTCTGAAACCTAGCATTTCAATCACTTAATTTCTTTTCTGCAGATAGACTTTCTGTGCTTTTGGCTAAGGAGCGTTCACATACACAAACATACATTGGATGCATGAAGAAGGGGCCTGTTTTTACTGATCCAAAGTTGAAATGGTTAGTTCTCATTCAGTGTAAAGTGGCATAACGAGTTTTTTATATGGTGTTAAGTGGATGCCTAACTCTAATCAGCAATGCTGCCAATGCACATGGTACAATGCTTTTGGTACATAAAGTGCATAATAAAGCTAAAACTCGATCAAGAAATGAAAAATGTTCTTTCCTTTCTAGAGCATAAATATACTATATTGAAAGCTTTTTTTAGTCTAAGTGCTATTGAGTTTATCATGCATTCATGCACCATACAAGGATTTGAAATAACTAGGTTTCAGATTTTGAATGGCTTGGTCATCTTTTATTGTATGAAAGCAACTGATTGCCTAAGTGATGGTAGATGAAGTTTGGTAGTTATCAGTCCGTTATTTCAGGCCATGGTGAAACGCTGTTACTTCTTAATCGATGGAGTATGTGCTTCCTAGTTTGGAGCAGTATGTAGTTGTCTGGAGAAAAGTTTATTATGTATAGATTTTTTTATCTAACCTGACTATAAAAAGTTGTATAAATGAAGGATGTGAATTTTGCTATCCTATGTTGGTATGAGCAAAATGTGAATGTGCAGTGGACTAATGTCTGTTGACTGTATCTTTTGTAACTCCTATCTTTGGTTAAGGAAACTGGCCTAATTGAATTATGGTTCCATTATGATTGGCTAGCTAGCCTGTAAGCTGAGAAAGCTGCCAAACATAGCTGGAATCAGCATATTTGTTGTGATGGATTGTGTTGTGAATTCCTAGGTCTGTGGAGATGTAGCAACTAGCATGCAGGTTTGTAAATTGCAATTTGATGTAATCATATCTTTAATACTTACAGATTGTAGCACTTAGATCCAAGTTTGTAACTCAACCTGTTGTCTCAGTAAACATCAATTCTTCAATCACTTAGGTTCCTAATCATGCAATTTGATGTGTCATCCCTAAAGTTACAGTTTCCTCCATTACAGAACCCTTGGAAATTTGTAGTAGTACCGTTATAGTGTAAATCTTAGTATAGTAAGATAGTTTGTCAATTATGAGATCAAAATACTTGGCAAACCCCTTTTCTTTGGATGGACAAGAATCACAACAACTTTACCATACCATTCCAGCTGGGGACAAATTCCTGTGCCACTAAAAAAATTTCCAATCCCACGTATGCCATCCTGTGTGTATGACATGTGGGTCCGTCTGAGTGTATGACACGTGCGCCCAGTGGCATACAGGGTATTTTAATTTTTTTTCAATGGCACGGAGGGTATTTGGAAAACTGTGCATAAATGTACAACTTTTCATTGTACTTGGAGTTCTGGACACAAAGAACTGCATATCATCAATTTAGATGATGATTTGGAAGGTTCATATTCAGAGTTAGGTTAATGAAAATATGTTGATATATATGCATACAGAGAGTTAGGACCATCCCCATGTGAGGATTTAGTTTTCAACCAACTGATTCTTATATGAGATTACCAGATAGTTGGGGACTAGGTCCTCATGTGAGGATGACCCCATATAAGTTTCATCCGAAAACGTTTATAGAAGATGAAATAACATAGTTACAACAAGGATAATGATCGAAAGAAAGGAGAGCAGGAGTAAAGAAGTGATGATATAATCGTGCAAGTTAGGAGACTTAATGAAACCTAGTCGATTCTGCGAGTTTTGACTTTCAAGTTATAAAAGCATGCAAGTTTAGGGACCTAAAGCACAATTTATTCCATCTGTTATTTGGATTTGCCAGTTCTCCACACGACAAAATTGTTCAGTGCGTCTTTCATCATTGAGGCAAGGATTAATTATTTCTATACCACTGGCTACCCATTTATTTGACTGCTCTTTTAAAAATATGCAGGTATGAACCACAGTCCTACTTACTTGGATCAGAATACTTCCTTCATGCATATGGGCCTATTTATGCTTTATCAGCTGATGTGGTGGCAAGCTTGGTTGTCCTGAGAAACAATAGGTGGGTTACAGTCCACTTTCTATTCATCTTGTCATGAAAGTAACATTCTCACACTTGCCTTCTTGCACAAATGTTCTTTAGCAAATATTGTGTTTCCTTTAGTCTTGGCTTGTGTAATTGTACCAATAAGTTGTGCTAACACATATACTAGCTGCAAAATATTTGTCCTTAATCATAACTGTAATTATTGGGTGCCTAGCAGGCTAGCACTTTTTTTCGTAAAATATCTTTCATTCTTTAGTGTCAGCTTGAAACTCCCTGATGTTGAAAGTTTTTGCCAAATTGTCTTGTTTTTTCTTCCACATGTACATTACATGGATGGGGCATGTGGCCATGTCTCTTTACCTGAATAAATGATGTAGCTTTCAGTCAATTTTTTTCCTTTCCCCTGGATGGTCAAGCTAGAGACATGGAAAGCCAGTGATTATTGATCAGATTATATTGAACTTAGAGAGCCTGAAGCCTTAGAAACACAACAGTTACAGGAAGGAAACTGAAAATTTCTTACCTAAGAAATTTAAAGATATTGTAGGCTTTAATAAAACATTATTGCATGCATTTGCATCATTTTTTAACCCTAGATTGAGCCATGTTATATGTTTGTCTGATAGATTCGTACCTATATTTGTCCAGTTTCCGTATGTTTAACAATGAGGATGTTACTATTGGATCCTGGATGCTTGCTATGAATGTCAACCACGAGAACACGCATTCTCTTTGTGAACCTGAGTGCACAGAGTCCTCAATCGCTGTTTGGGATATTCCAAAATGTTCAGGTTATTTCCTTTCTTAATTCTTAGGCCTTGTACATTTCAGCTTACGTTTCAGTAAAATTTATTTATTTTATATAGCCTATTTGGTGTAATAATTTGTAATGATTTTTCTCAGTTTTTAGTAGTTCTCATAAAGATCCTAAAACTATTTTTTAAATTATTTTTTATAATATTTAAACCACTTTTTAAATACTCTCAAATTTTGTTGAAATGCTACGCTACGCTACGTTAAGCTGAAATGTACAAAGCCTTACCTTCAACAAAGTTTATCAAAAGTGAAAGCACTTGGTAAAATATAGAATTTTCCAAATTGATGTATTTTCTTGTCTACTGTGCAAGTAATTATCTAGCATGTGTATCGTCACATTTTACATTACTCTGGTCAATTGCAACATCGTTAGTAATGATCAATAGTATTAACCTGCAAAATCGTTGCAAAGCAAATTATGTAATCCAAATTCCAACACAATATGTCAATAAATGCGAGGGGTATGTTTGTAGATATTAGATTTTCAGATCTGATTATGATATTCTTTATCAATGCAAACCATGTCATCCAGGGCTATGCCACCCAGAGGTAAAGATGCTGGAGCTTCATCGAAGAAAGGAATGCACAGGTGGTCCAGCCGAGGTGTCTGATTAAATGCCTGAATCTGATGACTGATGAGTTTTCCTTTGGCCAAGGCCGCTATGGACAAGGTGCCATGATGACAGAATGGTTGACCTATACCCCTCTCAATAGATTGCTGGAGTACTCATTGAATTCAGCAGGTACAATCATTGCGGGGACACTGTTGAGTATAATGGAGCGTTTTTAGGCGTCAAACGCGGTGTTCTAGCAGTGTTCCTGTCCTACATTCTTGTCAACATTCTTATTTGCTTTTAACCACGGAGCCACATTCTTTTCATTCGGAATGCTCAGCTCATCCGTGTGTGTCGTAGTGAAGTTTTGTTGTACAGAATGCACCACAAATTAACGTGCGGCACACTTCCTTTTCTCTGCCACTGTATAAACAGCGCCTTTCTGTTGTTTTCTTGATGGGATCTTCCCCAAGTTTGCATCTGGTGTTTATTCTGGCTCTGATTTGTGCCGCTGTTTTCCACTGTTTCCGCGATGAGAAATACTGCACAAAACTAAATTGTTCCGACGGTATAGCTATACCAGTTTATCATGTACGAGCTTCGTGGAGCAAGAAGAGAGCTCGGGAGGCATCATCGGGTTCATAGAGTTTTTTGCTGTATGATACTGTATTTGCTACTAATACTTTCTAGTACATCGTTGGAATACTTTCCGTTGGAATGGTATACCATTCAGTAGCAGCTTCCTCTCTTTCAACTATACCATTCGGTTGTTCTCAAAAAAAAAAAAAACTAAAAAAACTATACCATTCGGTAGCAGTATCCTCACTTTTTATTAAGGAGCATTCCGTGATCCACTTCTCATTCTTGAAGCATGAGTTTGCTAAGTTGAAGTGCCCATGCTCGAAGAGATAATATTAGCAATTTGGCATCCCCATCACAGATGATGCAAAACATTAAATACGAAGGTTCCTCCCACTTCTAATGATATGTCTCTGTTAACTGTTTTGGATCTAGGTCGAGCAGCAGCCAAGAATAATTCAGGCAAGTTGCATCAGCCCCTTTCATGTATTTATAAGCCGGTTTGGTATGGGCATATGGCCACCATGGGCAGCACTGCCTGAAAGTGTGGTTCATTTGCAGGGGCACGAGATGAATCCTCTTAAGCAACAACGCTTCACATGCGTCAATCATCGACTTCTTTAATCACTGTCATTAGCCTTGCTGCCAGCTTTGCTCGGGTTTCTCTGTCACTGTCACGGGCTCTGACGAGTGATGCGACGGTCTCGGACAATGATGGCCACCGGAGAGAGATTTTTGCTGCGTGGCTTTTAGGAAAAGCTCCGACCACGTGCCTTCGCCGGGCACAAGATCCAAACCCAAGCTGCCAGGACAGAAAAGCTCCCTGATAATTCCACGCCTATTTGCTGAGTGTGTGCTGTCGCGCTGAAGCTACTGCATTTTGATCGATCTAGTTACTTGTTTCGAAAATTGAAAAATAATAATTGAAGCTTGCTTTGAGAATGATTTTATCTTGTGACTTGTTTTTTTTTTTTTTTTAGAAAAACATAAGTAATGTCAAAAAGCCCGCTCAAAAGCTTAATCGAATAGTTTAAGAAAAAAATGTGCAACACACAGAGACCACAGCTAATAATACAACACGATCTTACGAGAAAGATGAATGGACTGCACTAGAGTGGCCAAAATAGCATGATCTAACGAGATTAAAAATGAATTAGGTTAGAGCTATCATGCTAATACCATGAATATTTATCTCTTATTCTCTCAAATTTTCATATAAATCTAACCGTGCGAAACTGCGAATGAATGAATGTGCGGGGGCGCATTGCTCGTTTATGTGCTGCAGTATAAAGTATACCATTGATTGATGAAAGTAATCAGTAATAAATTACAACGACGAGCATATATTATTATCTGACACTTTGACAGTTGCCACGATGTCTTGTGTGCGGCAACGAAACATTTTCCCCCATCACATTGACACTGACACACCCGAATCGAATCAAGACCCCAACTGTAATGATCATCCTTTGCTTAACTAATCCCCAAGACATTAATCCAACATGAACAATAAATTAAGTAATGGATATATCCTCCCTCTCCTGTGATCCTGTCCTCTCCCCCATCACAGGCAGCCACAGCCTGCACCACGGCTGTGCCTAGCTGTGGAGGATGGCCGGGCGGCAGTAGGGCCCGTTGAGCCAGCCGTCGGTGATCTGCTTGTACGCCGCCTCCGTCAGGTGGATGCCGTCCCAGCTCAGATGCGCCGCCGGGTTGGCGCACGCCGCCGCGCCCTGCATCCCGCACCGCGCGTTGTTCTTGTAGTTGTACTTGCCTCCCCCCGACCCGCAGCACGCCTGGAACGCCGTGCTGAACCCTGCACGCACGCGCACAACCTCACCGCCGTCAGCTCGGCGAGTCTTGCCATGCCGCGGCGGCGGCGCCGCCTCCTCTGTTTCTTGGCCATGTCCCCTGTCAGCGTTGAGAAGAAGAGGAAAAAGAAATGGATAGATGGCCATGGCCAATGGCCACCTACCCGGCGCATCGATCCGCCATTACTTCCCCCCATTATTATTGTCCGACACCTCGTCGTCATCTAGCTCGGATAGTCGGATCTATGGTTTCCTACTCGCCGCGCGCGCCCACGTTCTGCACGGAGCAGCTGCAGAGCACAGCGCGCGGCGGCAACGGCTCACCCACTGATACTGCCACTAAATGAGGAATCTCGGCGCGAGCACATGGTCAGTGTCTCAGTGACAGTACGCCACTGTGTCGCTGCTGCTCGTGCAGGCACGCACGCACGCACGCGCCCGCGAGCTTTGGCCTCTACTGCAGCTGCTCAACGGCTATGACTCTACGACGACGAGGAGGAGGAGGAGGAGGAAGATGATGATGAGATTGCGTTGTACCGTAGGACTGGGGGTTCTGGACCATGTCGTAGACGCCCTGGTAGAAGTCGGCGTACATGATGCGCGCCGACTTGTACTTGCTCTGGAGGCCGGCGATCTTGGACTTGAGCTGGTTGTTGTGGTTCGTGGAGAGGTCGTTGAACTTCTTGAGGCAGCCGAGGCCGTCGTAGTCGCCGCTGCTGGACGTGCCGTAGATGGTGAGGTAGATGGGGAAGCAGCCGATGGGGAGCACCCCCGGCACCACGATGTCCACTGCCCCCATCGCAATCAATTTCTGCACCGACATCCATCAGGTTTCAGGTTCACAGCTTCAGAGAGTGAGGAATTGCCTCGCCGTGGTACGAGTGTCAAGACGGGTAGGTGAATCACCTCGATGCCGTTGGAGATGCTGCTGACGATCTGCGACGTGTAGGTGCTGGCCTGATCGGGGCTGTAGCCGCCGAAGAGCATCGCATTGTAGTCGTTGCCCCCGAACTCGCCGAACACGAACAGCGAGTTGGCGAGGTAGCTCTTGCAGCCTGCAAGCGATGGAATTTTGTTCGTCATTTTTTTTACATCAAAAGGGAGAGATTTTTACCTCAAAAAGGGGAGATTTTTGTGGCTCACTCTGGCCGCAGACGGAGGAGGTGATCTGCTGGAACCACTGGAGCTGGAAGCTGATGGGCCCGTTGTTCCAGATCTTGTCGGAGAGCCCCAGCGAGCGGAAGAAGTCGGCGTCCATGGCCGTCGCCCCCGTGATCGCCATGTTGGCGCCCTTCTTGAAGTCGGCGCTCGTCGACTTGGACGGCGGCAGGAACGGCAGCCCGAACTTGGAGCCTGCAACAACACCAGCTCGTCGTCAGCAATGGCGGCGGTGGCGGTCGTGTCGAGGGGAGTGTCGGTGGGCACAGTACAGAGGAAGTCGACGACGACGCGGCCGTCGCAGCAGCGGCAGGTGGGGGTGCCGAAGTAGGTCTCCCCGTAGGGCGGCTGCGTGAAGGTGATCTGCGACGGCTTCCCGTTGGTGCACAGGTTGCCGGTGTCCGTGATCGAGTCGCCGAAGTTGAACAGCGCATTGTAGCTCTGCGCCACGGCCGCCGGCACCGCCGCCGACGCGAGCACCAGCGCTAGCAGCGCCGCCGCTGCCGCCGCCGACGACGACGGCGGCGGCGGCGAGCCACGGCTCCTCCCCATGGCGCTGGCTGAAAGCGGCGGCGAGAAAGGTGCGGCGAGCAATGGGCGGCGCGCTGCCGTGTGCAGAGAAGATGGCAGAGATGCAGGGATGGCAAGGTTGGCGAGAGTGCGCGCGTTTTATAGACGCCCGTGAGGCGCCGGCGCGTCGAACCTTTTGGATCTCGCCCGTTTGCCTACATGTGTATCCTCGTGTACTTTACTCTTCTTTTTTTTTGTGTGTCGTCGGTACTTGGCAAGCCCTGCTCCCTTGCCGTGGGTTTTCGTCCTATACCATAATAACACCCTCAAAATTTATGAACATTTTTTTTTACGATTTACGGTAGACCCACTTGTTACGGTATAATATGATTTGTTAGAGTTGATCGATTATTATCTCCTTATGTGATTTTATCTTTACAATGTATATTATATAAACGGTAAGCACCTACATGGTAGTCGACTGTTTCATCCCTCTTCTCTCCATGTGCACCCGAGACACCAAAAAACGACGCAAACACCATCTTTGAGCAGTCGTCCACAAGATCTTTTGTAATGTTGCACCTCAAGATCTTCCCGCATCTTTTCAAACAAGTTTAGCACCGCTCTCCATGTGTGGGAGAGACTGTTAGATGATCTAAACCTGTGGAGATTAGCAACCCATGAACCCCCTTGATTGCCCTGGTCGTTTGCGTAAGCCTCGACCTTTGTAAAGACTCTCCTTCTTCTATGAATATAAGCCTCTGGCACCTTTTTAAAAAAAAAAAGTTCTCAACCCTCCAATGAACCCGCACCATTGCCCACACGAGTGACTACCTCGCCGCACGACTTTTGCCTCGGCCCATATGTTGGAGACACTACGAGATACATTTTAACAAATCTACAGAAATAGCCTCGCATACTATTGATCACGGATTGCATAAATAGACCACATCGACTGGTACCCTTTCATTTCCAATTTATAGAAACAAATACCAGAGGCGATATGCATGCATGGGTCGGACCATACCGTGACTAAAGGTGGCACCCAAGCCTAGCAGGTCTAAGAGCATGCCCAACATGTTCTCTAAAAGATTCTCTAAAACACTATTACGGACAACCTCAATCTATATAACATTCCAGCACTTTCTCTAGAGTCTTTATGAGAATCTCTATATCTTTCTTTTCGAGAATAGTGACTCCGTTGAACATGATGAAAATATATAGAACAGATAGTAATTTAGAGAAATTCAGAGAAATGGTATAGAAAACGAAACGTAGAGATCCCGGAGGTGATGCCCTAACAGACAGTCCAGAGCTCCAGGATCACACGCGGTCACGCGGACCGGCTCTCGGCTCTCGCGCGGCGATCCGGTGGTTCTTCCTCGGCAAGAGGAGCGGGGTTAGCTGATCAATTCCTTTTAGCTGTTGGCCATCTCTTTCTCGCTCCGCTAGCTTTTGCGACCCGCGAGACCGAGACCCGCATGTGACATTTTGGCCGCGCGTAGAATGCCTTTCCGGGGTGATGAGCACTGCCCAATCAGGCTTAGCTTAACCCGCGGGTGATTGGGGTCGTGTCAGCCAGCTAATCTCCCGCCCACCCGTGGCTGGAACGAGCCCCGTGCCGCGGAGGATTTTGTCCCTCCTTTTGACATCTTTGCTCCGTCCATGGCTCATGGCTGAATGCCGAGTGGTAGTAGGTTTCAGCTTCGTCAGCTGCTGCTGCCGCTGCTTGCCTAGCCCAGAGCAAAGCAGTCGTGACGGCACGGCACTCCTCTGCTTCGTTTCGTCGTAAAGGAGCACCTGCAGAAATGATACAGGTGCAGAACGAACGAACGATGCGCGCGTATAAAAATTATCATCGAGCATCGTGGGATGTTCACATCGTTAAACTTCACGCATCGCCGGTCCGCCTAAAAATTTAACCTGACAGAAAAAAAGATGGACAATATAATTAATTCAATATTCTCCTTCACATTTAAACTCCTTCAAACCTTAGATGTGGACTCAAACGTGGGGCACAAGTATTTTTTTCAATACTCCTATTATGTAGTCAAGTCTTGAGTTCAAAAGACCTCTTGCCCCTAATATCATATTAAATTAATTAGCCATACCAATTTGATTTGCGCTCCGTTGCTTTATATAATACCAAGAGATTACATGATACGATTACAACAAACCGATATATATATATATATATCGGCATGCAGCTTACATAGCTTTGCCATTGTTGTAGCAGTATACTAGGTGTACCTTTCGTCGTCTGGGTCACGATTGAGTTATTGACCTCTGCACCAGCATATCGGAGGTCGAAAGGCAGCACGTGACAAAGCCTTCGCTTGAGCTAATGTAAAGGATTCAACAAGCGGAAGTGGCAACATCTTGTCTGTGGGAGAAGTCTTCGAATACGAATACCCGACATTATACCTTTGTCCCCGTTGTAAAAGCAGAGTCATCCTTCTGATCACTTATGTAAGTTTGTCCAGCAGTGTGAAACAAATACCAGAGGCGATATGCATGCATGGGTCGGACCATACCGTGACTAAAGGTGGCACCCAAGCCTAGCAGGTCTAAGAGCATGCCCAACATGTTCTCTAAAAGATTCTCTAAAACACTATTACGGACAACCTCAATCTATATAACATTCCAGCACTTTCTCTAGAGTCTTTATGAGAATCTCTATATCTTTCTTTTCGAGAATAGTGACTCCGTTGAACATGATGAAAATATATAGAACAGATAGTAATTTAGAGAAATTCAGAGAAATGGTATAGAAAACGAAACGTAGAGATCCCGGAGGTGATGCCCTAACAGACAGTCCAGAGCTCCAGGATCACACGCGGTCACGCGGACCGGCTCTCGGCTCTCGCGCGGCGATCCGGTGGTTCTTCCTCGGCAAGAGGAGCGGGGTTAGCTGATCAATTCCTTTTAGCTGTTGGCCATCTCTTTCTCGCTCCGCTAGCTTTTGCGACCCGCGAGACCGAGACCCGCATGTGACATTTTGGCCGCGCGTAGAATGCCTTTCCGGGGTGATGAGCACTGCCCAATCAGGCTTAGCTTAACCCGCGGGTGATTGGGGTCGTGTCAGCCAGCTAATCTCCCGCCCACCCGTGGCTGGAACGAGTCCCGTGCCGAGGAGGATTTTGTCCCTCCTTTTGACATCTTGCTGAGTGGTAGTAGGTTTCAGCTTCGTCAGCTGCTGCTGCTGCTTACCTAGCACAGAGCAAAGCAGTCGTGACGGCATGGCACTCCTCTGCTTCGTTTCGTCGTAAAGGAGCACCTGCAGAAATGATACAGGGGCAGAACGAATGAACGATGCATATAAAAATTATCATCGAGCATCTTGGGATGTTCACATCGTTAAACTCCACGCATCGCCGGTTCGCCTAAAAATTTAACCTAATAGAAAAAAAGATGGACAAAATAATTATTTCAATATTCCCCTTCATATTTAAACTCCTTTAAACCTTAGATGCGGACTCAAACTCCTTCACATTTAGACTCGTGGGAGAAGTCTTCAAATACGAATACCAGACATTATACCTTTGTCCCCACTGTAAAAGCAGGGTCATCCTTCTGATCACTTATGTAAGTGTGTCGGACGGTGTGTAGATGCTATAAATACAGAGCTACCCCTCATATTTGGGGGACGGTGCCATCATGTCACCAAAAATATATAAGTTACGGCTACAACCGACTGTATCAAATGAGACCAGCCACAACTTATATCTGCCTATATGTAACTTACGCAGACTCTTAACAATACTTGATGTTGTATGTTATTGTAAGTGTCACATGGTACCGTCTAGTTATGTACTTGCCATGTGAAACCCATGATACTTGCTATACCGTGCTAAAGGTACAAAATTGTATTGCGCCCCCTACAATAACGTGGAAAATGCAAACGTTATAGGAGTTGCACGAGGGTACAAATATTTGTTCGACTCATCTGCATTTGTGTTTCATCCGCTACGGAATGCTATACCATCAGACATACATATACATATGTATTTATATGTATGTACATGTGTGTTTTTATATATAAAAGCGTTATCAAATACTTCCCCATATCACAAAAGTAGATATTTTAAACATGTCTAAAATAAAAATTTTAAAAGATTACCTACGTAAATATTTTAAACTATATGAACTGAATACATGAAAATTATATATATAGATTTGTTTCGAAAAGCACTTCCAAGATGTATAATTTTATGGATTTTATAAATAAATAGCAATGGTAATTAATGTTTAAAGTTGCATTTTGAGGAACCGTGTTGATACCTAAAACGTCAACTCTTTTACGATAAAAAGAAAATATCTAGTTATTCATATTACATGTATCCAGTTATTCATATTACATGACGCTAATTATATGGTACTCCTTGTACCACAAGTGTCGTGTAGGAGTATATTTCAGTATGTAGGAGTACCACGATACTGAAATGGCTTTTTTTTTTTGGCATGGAAAACGCAGGTGTGATGATAGTCGCGTTTGCGTGTGCCTCTGGTGCATTGCATTGCAACTTTGCGGGGTTGACCGGCGTCTCCCCGCTTTATTCCTAGCTTCTCCGGCTCGGCGACACTGGGCCACACGGGGGTGCATGCTGCTCGCTTCTGCAATGGAGCATGTTTAGGCCCAGTTCTTTTCAGCTTAATAGATTAATTAACGGCTTAACAATTTACGTTTTGAAAACATATATATATGCTTGTAGTCCATTTTTTCGCTGTTTTGAAGATGGGTCCTAACACTTTAAAAAACAAGTCGAACGAAATGGATCCGAATCTCGAGACTGTCTCGAGAAGCCCTCGAAATTCAATCATTTCAACCGTCTAACTGTTCAGCATTTCAGATCAGATCAAAAGAACATGGCCTTAGTCCCCGTTCTTCCCGGCTTAAAATGGAATTAAACTAAATCGATATTTAGTTTGTCATTTTTGTAAGCCAATTGATATGATATTTTTTATTATTTTTTTATATGGTTTTAAATAGTTTTTATTATTGTAATATGATTATTCAGACCATATTTTTTTTAAAAAAAATTAGCTAGTTTAAAAAACAATGTTTCGAAACATTTCTGACCGTCTTTCTATGTTTTCTTCTAGAACATCATTCATTTTTCAGTGTATAGATGGCAATGGAGGATGCTCCCGGTGTTCGAGTTGCCTTTGGAGACTGGTGCGTGGTTGTTTGTTGATGGGATTCCCGACGCGACAACAGTGGCTTGCAGGCAGCAGGCTTCGTCGATATATATTCGTCCGTGACCGTGATCTACTGATCTTTGCCCAGACCAATGGAAGCAAGCGTCCTTCGCCATGGCCATCGCCGTGGTCCGGGCATACAGGGACGTGGCTGGCCGTTTCGATCCTGGCCGTGCAGGTACAAGAGCGACGGCGCAGATCGACTCCTGCTGTAAAATGAGGGACCGACGGAGCTTAATTCGGTAATTCCATATTGTACTGATGGAGGTTCCATCAGACGGTCGTGGAGCAAAGTTCGTTTCTTCTTCTTCTTCTTCTTCTTCTTCTTCTTCTAAAAAGATTGCTTGATGATCACGTGATAGTGGTCTTCGTTAAATAGTCCTCGAAAATGGGTGAACCTCGAGGTTTGGTTAATTTCCGTCAAAAAAAAACATGAGAGTTCGGTTTCCAAATTTGGATCCATGGACAGAGCTTGTGAATAAATCAACGGTTTCGTATCTTGAATGTTTTTTCACAATTTTGATTTGACTGACACCACGCGGTAATCGATTTTTGAATTTCTTTTATCTAATTTTGAATTTTAAACTTGTTTAAAAAGTGATGGGAATTTTGCGTGATTTGTCGTAAATATATCGGATCATTTCCATACGTTCACAGAAATCATGTGATAATCAACGATATTGTGAACCCCATGTCACAGGATAATACTTCCTCCGTATCACAAAAGGTGACATTTTTAGACTTGTCTTAAATAATGAGTTTTAAAACTTTATCTACGAAATCTTTCAAACTATTTAGGTTGGGTGCATGCATAAATCATACATATAGAATTATCTCAGAAAGCACTTACATATATAAAATCACATTTGTCGTGGATTTTATAAATTAATTGCAATGATAATTAGTGATCAGAGTTGCATTTCGAGGATGGTGTTAATGTCCAGAACATAACTTTTTTGTCATACGAAGGGACTACTAGCGTACTATCTAGATCACAATTTTAGTGGAAGCCAACACGGCAACACAGCATCTTAACAAGACAATCATGGTGGAGAGAAATTAAAGAGGCATCTTCATTCACCCATGATCACCACCAATCCAAGCCTCTCAACTCACTGTGTGCTGAGCATAGGCATCAACTAAGCAATCAAGTGTGCACTAGCATTAGCATATATGCACTGTGCTTAGGGAAAGTGATGGAGCAAGGCCCAACTCAGGCCACTTGATGCAGGACCAGCAGCACCATTATGATTTGGAACTATTGTGTACATATGCATGCAGTGCACTTAATTAGCAGAGCGCCATCAGGCTAGTTTTTTCGGCCACTAAAGCGAAAGAATTCCCATCTGCAACTCTCGCCGGCCACCACACATACATAACGAACTCGCACTATGTTTGAAGCGTTAACATTCACATCATTAGTTTATCATCTTATCCTGTCTCGAAAGCAATGGTTACCCAAAGTGTTGGACAAAAATAACAGCTTGCAATAGAGAAGATTCAAAAATTGCTTGCACGTCACTTCCATCGTAAGAGCAACTCCAATAGCCCCTGGGAAATACTGTAGAAGATATAGAGGGGCTGCTGGAGGGAAGGAATCTTTTAGAGGATAGTGTAATTTATGAAGGAATTTTAGAGGGATGAATAGAGGGGACGCTAATAGTGTTTTAGAGAGGAAATATAGAGGAGCTGCTGGAGTTGCTCTAAGGATCTCACCATCTTTGTAATCGTCTTTTCAAGCTGTTTCTTTCTTTGCCATTAATAGGAAGTTGTCTTTTATGTTAACCTATATAGACAGCCAAAAAATATTTTAAAAAACACAGTGCTCACTAATATGCAGTACTCTCACGTTTTTTTGTATTTTTATAATTAAATTTGACACTATAAATGTTGATAGGGCGCGCATTTATGCATTGTTTTTTGTTACATATCTGTTTATAAAAATACCCAAAAAATATACATAAAAATATTACATATTTGACAACACTATGATTTTTTCAGAATAAGAATATTTATATATTATATATCTTAAACAAAAAATAAAAATTCATCAATATCAAAGAATGGAAAAAAAAAAAGTTGCAATGAAAGTGGAGATTGATGCTTAAAGTAATGACAATCAGGGGTGTTAGGATTTACGCCAATCCAAGATCATGAACGACATCAGCAGACACGATGTTTGGTAACGCAATTCAGCATCGTTGTCTACGCATCTGTGGGGCTATAATTATGGGCGCTCCTCCCCAATCCAAAATACCGCATCATACCGGCTACACAGGTCACAGCCACATGTGTCGGCCGCTGACCTCCTCTTACCTATACTACTATTATGAAGTCGTTGTCCTAATTACATTAGGGCTGCCCCCTTTAAATAGTGGATGCATGGCTAGAGTTCAACTCCAACTCTAAACCAATCCTGCCTATTACAACATAGAGTTCATGTAACCTACCTGTACACATATTCGACACAAACCTAACGAACTCCACCTTAGAGAATATGACCTTCTCCATCTAAAGTCGTTCCAAAGTCTTGCGTGAACTCTTGTACCCGAACTTTGATTGCCCTCAAGCAGGCTTCCCAGCCCTCCACCGCGCACCACGTCGTCATGTGCACGGTAAACACATGCCACACACTGGCCATCTGCATACACGACACAGTTTCGTATCCAGTGTCGTGATGTAGCGCCTGTTGTCCAACTCTGGTCGCATCACTGCTCCCGCCGTTTCGATCTATCCAACATCCTTCCGCGCCCGCCAGTCTGATCGTGAACGCCGAGGTTGTCGCCGTCACCTACCGACCTCGCAGGCTACTTTGTTGGCCCTATCGTCATGTCTGGTCAATCCCTGCCAACCGTAGCCCATCGAACGGTTTGAGCCTCCTGCCCGATGTGTCCGACATCACCGATCGAATCATTGATCGCCGCCATGCTCCACCTTGCGCCAATGAGGCGTTTTCTGCGGCACCCGTGTATGCATGAACCTTGTGTCTCCCCCTAGATCTTCCGCATGGTCAATCTTGCCAACCTTGCTCTGATAACACTTGTTAGAAGACACGATGTTTGGTAACGCAGCTCAGCTTTCACCTACATCCGTGGGGCTCTGATTATGGGCGCTCCTTATCAAACTATAATACCGCAGCATACCGGCTGCATGCACAGGTCACAGCCACATGCCGGCCGCTGACCCCCTCAGACATATGCTGCTATTATGCAGTCATTGTTCTAGTTACACTAGTGCTGCCCCTCTTTATACAGTGGAGGCCTGGCTAGAGTCCGGCTACAACTCTAAACCAACTTTGCCTATTACAACACAATATGTAACCTACTTGTACATATATTCGACACAAAATTTAATAAGGGGATTCAACGCATCTTCGATTCCTCGACCGGAGTGAGCACAGCGTGGTGCTGAAGGTTCCCAATTTTCCACTGAGTGTCCATTATCTGCTCGTCCAGCTGAGAGGGAAGCACTGTCATCTGGAAAACTGGCTGAAAAGACGCTCCACTTTGGCCAAGTGCGCTCGCTGGCTTCCTAGTCGCTCGGGCAAAAGATCGATGGAAAACTCGACCACCCGAGCTAATTTGTTGGGGTGATCATTGGATCAAACGACAGCGGGAAGGAGTTAGTGCGAGAGCGCGAGCTCTTGCGCAAGGCACAAGTACGTCACAAGCAATCCTTGCTGTGCGAGACGGCGACGCCCGCGCGCGCCCTCGAGGTTCATGAGCTCTCGGCAGCGACGCGCGCATGCCCACGCCGGCCGGCGCGGCCTCGATCCTGTCATTCGATTAGCGTATCCACATCTGCAGCCGCAGCTCGATCGATCGCCAGCTCGGCAGGCAGGCACCGGAGCAATGCTATTTCTGGTTGCCGGTACAGGTGCGTGGCTTTGGGGCGTATAGTATGTGAATTGCTGTGATCGAGGAAGTTTTTAAAAATTTTTATGTGCTCAGATCGTGAGGGAGCGGGCCGTATGTCATCGGCTTTGCCATGCGCACCACTTGAGACATCACGAGCGCTGTGTAAGTGGTGACGGCATGCTTTGGTTAATTTTGGTAGATACGATGAATCTATTGTGATAGATGCATGATACGGTTGGTGATGCTAGTGGGTATGACAGATTTGTTAGGATAGATGAATCGAGGAAGTTTTTAAAAATTTTTATGTGCTCAGATCGTGAGGGAGCGGGCCGTATGTCATCGGCTTTGCCATGCGCACCACTTGAGACATCACGAGCGCTGTGTAAGTGGTGACGGCATGCTTTGGTTAATTTTGGTAGATACGATGAATCTATTGTGATAGATGCATGATACGGTTGGTGATGCTAGTGGGTATGACAGATTTGTTAGGATCGATGATATTGGCACGTAATTTTCAGTTATATCGATCACTTGCCATCGCTCGCCTTATTTGATACTACTAGTAGATGTTAGACCCAAAAGATATAGGGACCAACTATTTGACAGGCGCCTGCAATAAGCGTTTTTGTGCAGGCGCCTGTCAAAATCCCCAAGTTGCAGGCGCTGTAAGAAATTCCACTATCGCAAAACTTTTTTTTCCAATAAATGAAAATATAGAAAAACAGTAGAAATTTTGTGGAATTTTTTGCGTCTGCATGATTTCGCAAATTATACGACCAAAAAATCTCTCGACGTGAAAAATAGAAAACAAAATAAGGTTTATAATAAATAGAAAACAAAATAATCTATAATAAACGAAAAACAAAATAAATCTATAATAGATCAGACCTCGCGCAAAAAATTCCACTATCACAAAACATTTTTTCCAATAAATGAAAATATGGAAAAACAGTAGAAATTTAGTGGAATTTTCACTAATTGAGTGTTAATTAAATAAAAAATAGCAAAAAAACAAAAAATCAAAAAATAATTGATTGCTAATTTAGTTTTGTTGCGCGCTTGCATATATGGCTGCAGCATGCATGGAGGGCAGGCACCTGCGCGATTTGGCCAGGCGCGGGCGCCTGCCAAATAGCCAGCGCGAAAGATATAATGTCGTGTTGTTAGGTTGTTTATATGAGTGTATCTAGTTATGCGTGGGCATGGCATACAAAAACATTTACTCAAGCTGTTCCTTTAGAAACATGAATCTTTATTATGTCCACACTTCTCGGGTGTCTCTTTATTGTTCATTTAGTTGGTCCATGCAAGCACCAAATAAGTGTAGTAATTGCTTCGTGCCAGTTGTCTCTACACACCAAGTCACTTGAACAATTGTATAACGAGACTAGCCCAGTAGATACATGCAACTACTCCTTTGAAATGGACACGGTCTTTAAAAATACAATTTGAAACAATATTTACCATTTCAAAATAAATCCCTAAAAATATGATATTATGATATTGTTTTTCGAGACGAATCTATATACGATTTTTATGTATCCAATCCAAATAGTTCAATCATTTGCATGGGAAAAAGTGCCGCCAAAACCAAATTGGTCCCCCAACATAAAACCATCCTTTGACCAGTCTCCCAAGTATCAAAATTAGGCTTGATTGGTCCTTTGACCAGTCAAATGGGAGGTTTTGGGGATGTCTATTTGGACCGTTTTCACTGACGTGATGGCCATGTGGCAACCACCTCACTTCCTCCTCCAATCTCAGCTTTTCTCTCTCTAATATCTCCCTATCCCTCGACGTCGGCCACCACCACAGGAGGAGGATGGCGGGGCTCGTCGCCGGTGTGGATCCGAGCTAGGGTCCATGGCATGTGGTGGCGAGCTCAGTGGAGGCACACATCGACGATGCTGCTCTAACACAAAGGAACAATAGGGCAAGGCGGTTGTTGCCGAGAGAGAAGCCGTCGACATCGAGGGAGGAGGAGGCCAATGCATCCAGCGCCAGTTGGGGTGGGATGTGGGAAAGGAGGCCAATGTCTGGGAGGAGGCCAACGCAGCCGGCGCCATTGGTGTGGGATGTGGCCGAGGAGGTCCTTGTCGGGGAGGAGGTGTGCTTTGCACGCATGCGCGCACGCAAAAGAGGGAGATTAAGAGAGGAGAGATATGTAGAGATGATATGGCAGCCATGTCAATACCACGTGTCTGCCATATCAACAAATTTGGGCCACATTTGTGCAACCACACCAAAACAGTCTCGTTGACCAGTCAAGCTCGGTTTTGTTACTTGGTGGACTCGCCAAACTTTGGTTTTACGTTCAGGGGACCAATTAGGTTTTGCTCAAGTGCGGGCCCAATAAGGCCCAAAGGTGTACAATGTACACCCAAATTTGTTTTGCAAAAAATTTTAAATAAGTAGTACCCATTAGGCCTAGCCCAAGCCGGTCACGCCCAGGCCCGGCCCAGCCACCCAGCGCCCAACAGCAGACAGACACGGTCTTCCCTCTCTCCTATCGCAGTCTCGCTCGCCCCCCGCCTCTGCCTCTTCATCTCTCTTTGTCTCCAAGACTGTAATCGAGACAGCAAGACCGACGCCCGCAGACGGCTGCCGTCGGCTGCCCGCCGCCCACTCGCCCCAGTGGCTGCTAGCAACCCGCCTCGCTCCCTCCCCTTGATCATCGGCGCGTGCAGTGCGCCAGCGCCGGCGTCGCGGGGCCGCAGGCCGCAGGGGCGGCGCACGCCGCCATCGGCGCTTCGGTCTCTAGCGGGTGGTGCTCGACGCCTAGCGCCCCTTCTCGGCTCCTCCTATTCTCAAGGTACATTAAAGTCTTTAACCGATTAACCCTAATTACTATTTACTAAATGAATCAGTCATTTATCCTAAGTAATAGGTATGATGTTTTGGTTTCGAGACTTAACAAGTAAAAATATTAATGATTGTTGTATAAATTTTGGGCATTGTGTGCTATTTGATATTTTTTAATCCTAAAAATTAGGAGAGGAGGCCGATTGGCTGAAGGTAAATTAACAAATTAGGAGAGGAGTGCATATGGCGACACCCGAGCAGAATAAATCTTCCATGGTGAGCATAATCAACCAAATTCGAATTCTTGTTTTAATTTAAGAAACGAATGCCAATACAGTAGCAATGTAATATACTAATATGGTATGCAAATTATGCCATTGCAAAAATCGTATTGTGGTGTTGTCGTTGTGATTTTTCAAATCTCGCACACCCAACTTCAAAAATCTGTGTCCGCCACTGATTCTGTTGCGATAGTTGATGGACCGATTTGTTACTTTTTTCTTTGCATGCATGGATAATGTTTTGAAACTCTAAATTAGAATATGTCTAAAACGTCTGCTTTTTATGATATGGAGTGAGTACATTATCATTTGCATCCACTTGATCAGACAAAGATCACTTTAGATACCGATTCGTAATAAAAAAAACACAAAAGATATACCGATATATACACGGGTTTTTACCGTGGGTCTCCGGGTCACGCATTCCGCACGGCTGCTCACCTGCAGCTGGCTGCTCCTACACGCGTACGCACGTACGGGTACGACGAACGGCTAACCCTGGACCGTTTGGCTCGCCGTTGCCGTCCGCCATCCCATCGTGAGTTCGTGACACCACCAACCCCGATCGATCGCCGCCGGCTGGTCGTTCTCTGAAACCCTGGATCGATCGATGAGCTCGCTGCAGGCAGCCTCGGGAACCTGCAACTTAAAGGCTCCGCCCCCTGATGGCCTGATCACATGCGCAGCTAGCTAGCCCCGTAGCACGTCGTCGATCCCTCTCCGCCGGCTTGGCGGCTTCTCGACGTGGTTGTTGAGTGGTCGATCGCCGGGGTGCGCGTCGCTGTGCTGCCTGTGCCTATGCCATGGGCGCTAAAAACTATAGGTGTATTGCGTGGCTCCATCGGTTGCTGCGTGTGCGTGCGTGCGTTCGTTCGTTGGGGGAATCCGATGGGATGGCTCGAGACGATGCGCCGAATTCGTCGAGTTCACGCTGCGTAGGCGAGCAATAGTATGCGGGCGTCGGGCCGTGTGAAAGGGTTGCGTCGTCGGGTCAGATCCTGTTCTTTCCTTTTACGTCCGGCTTTGCTTTGACCCGGAGGGGAAAGGAAGGATCTTCTTCTACATGGGGACGAAGTGTTCATTCCATCGCCTGATCACTGATCACAGCCGGGGGGGAATGGGTACTGTAGACTATCGAACATCCGAGCGGAAGGGGAAAAAAAATGAACATTTGTTTTCTAAGTTAAATCAAATATTTCATCGGGAAGAATGAAACGTTTTAGAAATTTTAGATGGGTACTACATACATTTCGAAGACATGAATGTTTCAACAGTTACTGAAGGATATTTTGTTGGATAGAATCAGATGTTTTAAAAGTGTAAAACTCATATTTTAATACGGAAAAAAAATTGTAGAGACAAATCATATGTTTGTTTCAGCAGGGAAAACCAAATGTTTCACCATGTAAAACCCAATGTTTAAAAAAGAAAAGCTCATGTTTCTATCGAGGGAAAAATATTGAAAAAACAGATGTACGCTTCGCAGATAATTTGACCGGATAGAACCCAGTGTTTAAGAAGGCCAAAACACATATTTTTAAGAGAAAAACAAAAATGTTTTAATATTTATTAAAGGATATTTCAACGGACGAAATCACACGTTTCAGAAAAGAAAAAACATGACAATGTTTTAATAGTCATTAAAAGATGTTTTACTAGAACCAAAAGTTTTAGAACGGCAAAGCATATGATTCAAATAGAAACGTTTTGCATCTTTTACGTGTGTTTCAACAGATTAAAACTTATGTTTCACCATGACAAAACCCATGTTTCGGACATACTAGGGCCATATTTCAAGCCTAGATTGTAGTGTGCATACTCCCTATCTAGCTTTCATACAATTTCTTTCCCAAATTTGAGAAATCTCTAGCTAGCTTTCATACAATTTCTTTCCCGAATTTGAGAAATCTCTAGCTAGATCGAGGATTCTTGAGCTCAAAGATGCCATCCATGGTCAATCTCATACCAAACCCAAAAAACTTAAGGTGCCTAAAGCAGTTTAATTCAAATCAAAATGGATCAAAGACTTATGAGAAACCTGAGAGAGGAGGAGAAGGGGGAGGAGGAGGAGGTGAAGAAGAAGAAGAAGAAGAAGAAGAAGAAGAAGAAGAAGAAGAAGAAGAAGAAGAAAGATTGGAGAGAAGTGGCTAGACAAGGGCCAGGTGGTGATCGAAAACTGTTTGTCCAAATTTGTATCAGCTAAAATTGTTAGTTTTTTGACAAAAAAAGTACACCAATAAAATACATGGAGAAATATTTTTTTAAATGCGCCAATTTTTTTAACGGTTTATATATTTAGGGCCCTACCGATAATGGAAAAAAATAGAATTAGGGTGCAACGCTATACTATGTCGATAGTGAGGCCTTTTGATGAAACCATACTTTGATAATGGACCTCACCCGATGGTCCCAAATGATGCTCAATAGGGAGGCCAACTGAACCACATGAAACCACATGATACTAACAACAACCACTACTAGAAAACTAGGCTATTATGCCGGCAAATCGGTACCGGTTGGATTGAAACAAGTACTGATAGTTGCATCAGTACCGATTCATAGCAACAGCAGCGATTCGGACTTTACCGATTGGAGACAACAGTAAAGATTCCTTTCGTAGGTGGATACATGATGTCGGTGTCTGGGAATCGCGCTCCTGAAGAGCAGCGGGTCCATGGACCGGCAGACGAATTTGTAGTTGGAGTGAGGCCCGACGACAACCCTTCTCAGCAGCTCGGGTGGCGGCCAAGCCTGCGGAGGGCTAGGGCCGCGCTGTCTTCCCGGACAAGGGCCTGGTGCGACTTGATGATCTGGGTACAGGTCCTTAGTACAGTGCAAGAGAGAAAAGGGAAAAGGTACGAACTACGAAGACACAGGAAGTTTACCCTGGTTCGAGCCCCCACTGCCGGGTAATAGCTCTATCCAGCTTAGTTGATTACAAGGTGAAAACAGTACAAGGGTGCCGAGACCGGGCTTGAAGGCACCGATCCCGAGCTTACACTGGAGGTGACTAAGGACTAAGGCTACTTGCTAAGGAAGCTTCGGATGCGGGTGTTGTTTGTGCTCAGATGGAATCAGATTGGGGGAATCTCGGGTGTTCGATTCGCCTCCCTCTGAATGTCCAGGAACCCTTCTTTTATAGGCGCGGTGGGCCGCCCGAAGCTGATACGGCGGGCCCCGCGAGCTTCCAGCTGTCCCCGCGAAGCGTCAGCCACGTACCCGCCGATACCTCCATCACATAGGTGAAGCTTCCCGAGTACACCACCTCATGTGACCGCCAGGTCATCGAATCCGGTCGCCTGCACGCCCCCGGACGCACCAGCCTCCAGCTGTCCCCGCGAAGCGTCAGCCACGTACCCACCGGTACCTGCATCACAGAGGTGAACACACACCAAAACCATACACCTTACCTCTCCTGCAAGGTTAGCACAACATAAGATCATCCAAAGGAAAGCTCAACATTAACACGTGTCACCCTGACACGACCCCACCGGACAACGTTCGGTCTCGCTCAACAACGCGAAAACCAGACACAACTCGACGAGTCCAGTCGGCATCGGACACCGTCCGCCAGGCACTCAACTCGTGCCTGTTTCACCAAATGCGACTCAAAGCACTTCAAAATCACATCAAAATCAAACCCGTCACATATATTCATCACAACACAAGGGGACCCACCACACGGGTCTCAACATACTGATAGTTGCATCAGTACCGATTCATAGCAATAGTAGCGATTCGGACTTCTAGTACCGATTGGAGACAACAATAAAGATTCCTTTCATAGGCGGATACATGCTAGATGGCACACGGGCTCATACGAACCGGTACTAATGTCTCATTTTAAAAAAAAGGCTAAAAGGTATGCATGTGCTAGTCATATCAGATCATGTGGGTGGGTGAGTTGGGTAGAAGAGTGAGACAAGTACTGGTTGACGTGGGTCACAAGGAGGCAAGAGGTGCTAGGTTTGAGTTCTGATTCTCCTAGCATTTCATAACTTTATGAAAGCAAGTCTAGGCCCCTTTAGTACCGGTTGGTTGAACAGTCCCGGATTACCAATACTGGTTCAAAAAAACCAGTACTGAAGGACCTAGTCAAATAGTACTAATTAAAGACATTCTTTGTAGTAGTGAGCATTGGGATTACACCCGATGGTGCCACGTTGGGGAGCATCATCCCTTAAAATATCTCATAAAGTAAGCTAAATAATTAAATAATTAAAGGTCAGCACATTTGGTCACTCTCTTGAACCAGAGGCCTCGTCGATATAATGCACACAATAGGGGGCTCCTGCTGGTTTGGACTAGAAACCTACATCACCCCGGCTCAATTGGATCACATGAATTAACGAAATGCCGTGACCAATCTTGACTATTCTAACGATTTTGTCCAGGCATGACACCGATTGCTTGCTCCATGTTAGAACGTTCCAAAGCTCCAAACTTGTCATAGTCTCACTGCCCGAATGACGTCGCACATCCATCCCGGCCCCCATTATTTGGTGCCTCGGAGGCTGTCTTGGGCTCACCCTGATATTGACCGAATAATCTGAAATGCTAAATGTACTCTAGAGATTTGCAAAGCAGCTTAATTTGAGAAGCTGAATGTTTAGATCGACTTAGTTTTTAGAAGGTATATGTAGTAGTTTCAAGATATCTAAGAAATAGTTTTGAAGAACTCTAATGTCTTGTTCAACTTATGTTTCAAAAGCTCTATGAAACATCTTCAAGATATTTGAGAAGTGATTTGAAGAAGTCAAAGGGTTCCGCTAAAAAAATGCACAAATACAATCCATATGATGATCCATATAGGACCACAAACTATATAGTGTCAATTCCATGTACCTAAAGTCAGGATGATACGATATAGGTTAGATGACATCTTAAATACTCATCGAATAAAGTAAAATTATACGATAGAAGGCTAGGCTAGGGCTGGTAAAAATGTTTGGTTTGATTAGATTTGAGTAATCGGCAAGCTGGCCTTTAACATAATCAGATAATTGACTTGGCTAGGAGCCTAGGATGAGTATGATATTGGAGCGATCGGCAAGCAGAGCCCCCCTAATGGCATCGGCAATGTTATAGAAGAAGTCAATAGTATCACTTCCCAGTTGAAAGCTGCTCCAAACATGTTTTAAAGTTGGATCGGTCATCCAACTGGTCCAAAGCCTCCATTCATGGTTTGCCGGTTCAATTGTTGGTCCAATCGGTTTAACCAGTTCAATACTATGGGTCAAATCCCAATTACCACAATCCTAATTTCCATAGAATTTTCAATTCATGTCACATCTTGATTTTTCCCATGCCACGACCTAACAAAGAGCTCAAAGCACACCACACAGGCTTATCGGCCAATAAGCCCACCAGACCAACCTTCTTATTCCACTACTGAGCCGATGAGCAACCCATCCCCAATTATACCTAGGTTGTCAAACTTCTTCATCTCCTCCCCCAACTCCATCTGAGTGGTGGCAACATCCTCACCCCTCCAATGCACCACCATCCTCTCCCGCACCACCATATCTCACCCTCCACCGTGTCATCCTCCCTAGCTCCTCTCCTATGAGTATGTCATTGTCGTCCTCACCAACTCCCCTTCGGCCTAGGTCCCTCCTCCACGTCATCCTCCCATGCTCCTCTCTTCTAGCCGTCGTCCTCCCTACAAACCTCTTGGTCCTCCGCTCCTCTGACACACCTCCATCTTGCTCTCTCATCTTGATCAAGATCCACTAGCTTAGATACTAGCCACCATATATATATATAGGTGCAATTATTATTGTGTCCATCGTAGATTTACATTTACACATAACTCAAGCAGCAAAGGTTTAATACTTAGATACCATATACAAACACCTTGGTCCAACATTCTATTAGGCCTTGCTCTTTTCAGCGTATCGTTGCGTTGGCGTATTACTGTAGCAAATTCGAAAGCTCTCAAAAATAAGTCTAAAAGTTATTAAAAAAATTAAAAAATAGTTTCATAATCTTTGTAAGGTCTACTAAAAGCCACGAAAAAATTGTTATAAATTATCACAACATATAGGCTGTATAAAAATAACAAAATTTGCTATAGTAATACGCAACAGTACGATACGCTGAAAAGAACAAGGCCTTAGAGTTCAACCCACCTTAGGATTATCCAACACATGTGAAGCACCTTATTTGAACTTACGTTATTGCTTTTACAATAAAATGTTAGCCAGAAAATGTTGTGCTTTGGGACAGCAAATGTTATATGTTACTGTAGTAGTATAGTACTTAATTTTTTGGGGTTTGCAAATGTTATATGTTGGTAGTATAGTAGGAGTACTTCATAATCGCAGTTGCGCGGCATAGCAAACCCCAAAAAAGAAAATTCAAATACCGCGACATCTATCTGCTGCAAACATTCAAACGCTAGCTAGCAGATCGATGTGTGATCCAAACGGTTTGCATCTCAAGAAACAAAATTTGAGACAGCATAAACAAGCAGGGGATTAAAAAAGTGCAAAATAATCTGTGTAAACTTGTATGTGTGCATGTATATATATACCGATATACGAATGCATGTAATTAATCAATCATGCACCCCCTCCAGCGCTTCACATCTCCTCCGATGACGGGTAGATCCCTCCGCCGCCGCCGCCGTGTCAGCTTCCACGCCCTTGTTAGCCGCCTCAGCGCCGGCGAAGACGCCCTCGGCGGCGGCGGCGGCATTGTTCCGGCCGGAGGCGCCGCCGGCGGAGGCCACCATAGCCGCACGCGCCGGCGCGGAGTCCTTCCCGGTGAGCCTCTGCACGACGTCCTTGAAGCTGGCCTCGTCCACGCTCACCTCCCTCGTGACGATGTGCGTCACCTTGACCTCCTTCCCCCGCCCGCCGCCGCCGGCGGCCATGGCGATCGATCGCTCCGCCGCCGCCTCTGCTCGCCGTTGCGACGACCAGCAGCCGGCTATATATATATAGGCGGCGCCGGCAATCTCCGGGAATTCCGGTCGCAGCGTGCGAAGGAGGAGGACTGGCAAGTGACAAGTAATCGGCGTTGAATGGAGAACGAGAATTGTCCATGGGCAGGAGTGTACACTGGCCGCCTTGTGCGTTCAATGCGCTCTCGAGTCTCGACCTCATGCATGCAGTCAAGCAGATAACTACGGGAGCAATTAGCATCCAAATAATACTAGTCGTGCGTGGAAGGGCTTTTGGGATATGCAATATTTAATCCTTTGCCTTTCTTTTGTTTCTTGAAAAGGATGTCGATCGAAACATTTCTAACCTGTTGTGATAGTGGAAGTAAATCATGGCGAAATTTCGTCGATTTTCAGTCTTATCGGTAAGGCCCAGTCCAAAGAAGCATCGCTAATATTTTTCAAAAAGGGTAAATCGCTATTTTTTAAAATGTATTTGAATTTGAAAAAAAAATTGAGAGAATTTTGGTGATTGACTAAAAACTTTGGCCATTGTTCGGTGATTTCAACAGCACGTGCAAATTCTTGAATTCAAATTTTTAAATAAATATTGCCATGAAAAAATACTAAAATTTCTTTTTTTTTTATTGATTACTGCCATCCCTCTGGAAATCTTGCAAACGGTAAGTAAAGGGTCATTCTGTCGTTCTCTTCAACTTATCTTATTTTCTTATCTTCTTATTTTCTTATGTGGTGAATTTTGAGAGCTTTCTAACACGGTTTCAAAAATCAAGTGAACTTCATTGATCCATTTCTTAGAGCTCTTAAACGTGGTTTCAAGCTAGAAAAAACAGGCCACAAAAATCAAACTTCATGTAGTTTTTATCGCCCTGCGAAGTTGCAATGGTTGAGTTTTCGATTCGGAGATACTGATAAGTAAACGATGCAAATTACCAAAAAGGACCCCATGTTTTCTCATAGTTCTTGTCGCCCAACGAAGATTCGTGGTTGGTAGATTTCCTATTAATAGAAGGACCTAGTCACCTGGCTAGCCAAGCCTAAAGTTTAAATTATTTTGGACCGTTCATTTCTATCTGATCCACCACTGATGAGCGCCAGACGGATGAGATAAGTAAATGATGGCATATCTATCGATGCAAGTTGATTTTAACTCACTACAGGAAATGAGAATATTGTGGTCGGCCAAAATTCTTTTGTGGTCAGCCAAAATACTGTCGACACTGTTTTGAGCTCAATGTCTGCGGCCAAAAGTGATACCGTCGACATTAAAAAACAATGTTGTCGGCCAAACAAATGCCGACCACAAAAGTCATGCCACCTCTCCCGCCTCCATACAAATTTGAAATTTGGAGCCGCTCATCTACACTATGTCGGCGGCAAAAGTTATGCTGTCAACATAAAGGCACCCAGCTCACGACATCTTAACGGTCCGCAGAAACCACGTTAAGGTGGGCCCACAAGGCAGACGTCTCTGACATGATGGTCCTACCAATGTCGTCGGTGAAAGTTATGCCGACCACAAAATCCGTAAAGAACCATGTTATACTTCATTAGTGGTCGGGGTTAACTTAGCCGACTACATTGCTTAGACATTGTGGTCGTCCTAATCCCAGGCCGACGACAATACTCCACTTTTGTGGTCGGCCTCGCCTTACGCCGACGACATTGTTCATGCACTGTGGGCGGCAGAAGTGCAGGCCACCCACATTACTATATCTTTGTGGTCGGCATGCACTAAGGCCGACCACAAAAACCCCCTGCCCCCTGGCTCTAATTTTCGGCCCTTCCGGGCCTCGGTCGACACTGTCCTATTTGTTATATAATGTTTTAGGGCATCCACGACACATTGTAATTCCTTTCACGGGTCTACATTGGCCTGCGTTGCATTTCCGTAACAGGATTCTTTGAGTTCGACCTTAACGTCCGTGGAACGAGTTGACGCTAAAGCCTGGGCTAGGAGTGAGAATGTGCAACTCATGATGATATAGTCCTATGGATAGACTTTTGATGTGTTGGACATGCCGTAGAACTATACGTAGCACATAGGACAGTGTCAATCGAGGCGCGGCCGTGTGTGGCCGGAGAGCAGCCGAGGGGGCCTGGGGGGTTTTGTGCTCGGCCTAATCCCTGGCCGATGACAATACTCCACTTTTGTGGTCGGCCTCGCCTAAGGCCGACAATGCAGGCCATCCAGGATCAGAACCTCTTCATAACGCAGTATATGCAACAGATAATTATGATCGTACATGTAGCTAGGTTGTTCTAAATAATTTCCAACGCTAACATATAATATCCGCAGGCGTTCCAAGGAGCGGGGACATCTGGCCAGCCACAGGTCGTCTTCACGCAGCCGCCGGGGGCCCCGACGACACAAGTCGGCACTCTTCCCCCATTTGTGCCGTCGGCCTCATTTCCCATGCTCCAATTTGCCTCTGCACCGGCGGCTTCTCCGGGGGTAAAGCTTTTCTCTAATTTATAAAACATTTTGAAATAATCACACAAATGCATAAAAGTTACGAAAATTATGGTTTTCTCTAATCTTGCAAGTGTCTGGTTCGGCGGCGCCAGCGCCTGCGACAAATGCTCCGCATGGAGGTGATTCTAGTGCCACAAGATCAGTCGAGGAGCAATTCATTGAAGACATGTTTGCCGATCCATTCGCAGGTTCGCATCCTTAGACGTGTTTAGACGATGAACTTGTGAGTTAGACAATGCGATCGATGATGAATGTAATGTGAATTTTTGGACAATTTGTAATGATGTCGCACTTTTGTTATTGTTATTATGGTCTGTGATTGTGATTGTAGTTTGCATTCGTCTATGATCGTGATTGTGATTGACAAATGTGGTCGCTATATATTGTGATTGTTATGGAGAATTGGGTATGTAAAATTGTGGGAATACAGTTTTTTGCATGTTAAAATTGAGCTTTTTATAAATTACCAGTAATTTTTATTGCTGGCACACTGTCAATGTCGTCGGCCTATGCAAAAGCCGACCACAAAAGTCCTGAGTATTGTTGTCGGCATATGTACAGGCCGACCACAAAAGTCAAAGTATTGTCGTTGACATATTCATAGGCCGACCACAAACCTTTAAGAAATGTCGTCGGCCTCTAGTCTGGCTGACCACAAAAGAGCAGCATTGTGGTCGGCCCTCCAGTCTGGCCGACCACAAAAGTGTAGCATTGTGGTCGGCCTCTAGTCTGGCCGACCACAAAAGTATGCAACGTGGCATCGTCACCTTGTCCGCGGGACCCACATGGCAGAGCGCCGTCACCGTGGCTGTGCCGTCTGGGTATAGTTTTGTGGGCGGCTCGAATAATGGCCTACCACAAAGATCTCCCCTGGGAGCTCCGCCCAGGAGCCACTTTTGTCGTCGGTTATACGTTTGGCCGACCACAAAAGTGACTTTTGTCGTCGACTCATTGTCGACAAACTTCCGACGACAAAATGTTTTGTCATCGGTATTTGCTCTTTTGTCGTCGGCATAGGCCGACCACAAAAGTCTCGTTTCCTGTAGTGACTGTATGAAGCGTTGATTCAACAAGTGATATTGCACTGTAATAACTTGTCTAGGGCTATAACCCCCTGGTTAATAGTTTAATGGAAATTCTATCATGGTTAATAGTTTAATGGAAATTCTATTATTCTTAGATACAAGAGTGATCTTCTCTTAAATACTCCCTCTAGTTCCACAAATTAAACAAGACATTTTATATTTGTTCTAAGTTAAAATATTCAAACTTTACCTATAAAAATATAAGAAACTATTTGAACTAGCCATGTCAATATCATATATTTAGATTCTTCTCCATAAACAAACCTGTCTATTTTTTTCTATAGACCATATATAACCAACAAATGAGGCTACAGACCATATATAACCAACAAATGAGGCAGGAAAGAAAAAATTAGGGTTTAATGAGAGAGCAACAACAAGACATGTGACCAAAGGGATACAGTGATTTTGGCCAACCCTCCATCACATGTGTCTTTTTGATTTCGGTGGCAATAGATACCGAGGGGCTGGCTAGAGGCCACCACATATTGTTTTAGATTGCTTTTGCCTAGTCTAGGTCTAGGTGTATGGTTCTAGGGTTGGGTCAATCTCGTGTTTTTGACTTTGACCGTGTCTAGTCATCACAGAAGCCAATAAGAGACATCTTTGTGTCGTTAGTGACATGCCAGCACAGATGAAGAGGGAAAAGAGCCTCGGTGTGGGATCTTATCTTGGAGGCGGTGACGTTGAGCAGATCCAATCTCATCGCTGGAGAGCAGTTCGTGGTGGTGGAGTTGAATAAATGGGCAAGATTTGTGATGTGTCATGGTGATCTCTAGTGTTGGTGACTTTGATAATAACCACAACGATACTTGGTGCGGGGTGCTCGGCTCGGCTTTTATCTTCCTCTATGGTGGCGTTTGCAAGTTTCTAAGCCTATATTGGACGTTGATCTTCTTTTCCATCTCCACATGAGTATGAGTCAGGATGAGATGAGATTAGCAACGATGCTGATTGCGGCAGCCCTCGGCTTCGACGATGGCTACGCCTGATGTGGAGATAAATGCATAGATTGTAGTTAAGGTTTTTTTTATAGCATATATAAAACTTTCCGTCTCTACATTAATTGGGTGTTTTGTTGTATGAAAAAGTTTCTATCCTATTCTTAAAAAAGATTTGTCGAGGACGTGAGCTTGCTCAGTTGGTTGATTCCGAGTTGCGGAATCAACCGATCGGTGGATTGAATCCCCGCGCCTCACCTGCTGCCTGTGAGTAGCAAAAAAGAAAAGAAGAAAAGAATCAACCTGATACCTCACCTGCTAGTTGCTGCCTATGCGCCGCAAAAAGAAGTATCAGACGGCGCAACAACGAGCCAAAAGAGATGAGCCAAAGAGCAGAGTCCAAGACAAGGGAGGAGACGAAACAAGCCAAAGAGACGAGCCAGAGAGTCGTGTTGGAAAGTGCGCAGTCCAAGCCAACAGCGAGCCAAAAGAGGAGCCGGAGAGCTGAGTCCAAGACAAGGGAGGAAATGAAAACAAGCCAAAGAGACGAGCCGGAGAGCCAAGTCCAAGACAAGGGAGGAGCCGAGATGAAAAAGATCGAGTAGAAAAAAGTATAGGATTTGGAGTCATGTAATGGTACGTGCGCAGAGGACGCCATGCTGAGTAGGGGAAAAAAAGGAATTGGAGTCTGTAATGCTAGAAAAGTAGGGAGAAATAGGGATTGGAGTCTGTAATGGTTGGCGAGGTCGCTGACGACATGGAGTCTGTAATGATTGCTTTCGTTCAATGAATGAAAGTGGGGTAGTAATACCCTTCTGCAAAAAAAATCAAACGCATTTGTGTAATATCTCAATTTCTATGGATTTTATAAATAAATTGTGACGGCAATTACTAGTGGAACGTGTATTCTGAAAGACCGTATTAATGGCTAAACCATGGTATCTTTGTAAACCGGAGGTAGTCCGAGACTAGAGACAGATCACTAGATCAGGCGGCTGGGCTAGCTCCGGACCGGTGGTTTTCTTCTTCTCGGTCGACATGTTCGTCCGCACACCGCAAGTCGGGCCCTGGAATTCCTGGGCTCACCGAGGAAAACCGTGCTGCCGCCGAAGAAGATGAGCCGAGAACCGTCGCGCCACGGGCTCAAAGCACCACGTCATCGAGACTCGAGAGGGTCGCAGCCGCTCGCGTGCACCCAGCAGCATGCAGGCCGGATACGCAGGGAGCCCGACCGGCCTTATTGAGGCTCGACGTGAGTATTCTGGGCCTGGGCCTCTCTTCTCTCCCGACGAGCGCCGGCAAAGGCTCCCGGGCGTCAGCTCGGAGGAGACGCCGGCGAAGCTGTGCTCCGAGTGGCCCGTGGCCGGAGGCGCTGCCCCGAGCCGCACATGATGCTCAGGAAGGCATGCCCAGCGATGGGTGGATGCTCACGAGGATGTCAAATTTTTATTTTGTTTTTTAAAGTATATGCTGCGTCGGTTTTTAAAAAAATTAGGCGCCCGTCACGCTATGGGAGGCGACAGGTCCACGGACCGTTAGCTCCATTGACGTCGTCCAGGTGTTTCTGTCCTTTTGGGTTTTTTTTTTTTTTTTTTGGGAGGGGGGAGCCCGTTTCACGAGACAGGGGTGATGGCCACTTGGACAACAGGTTGGGCTATATAAAGCACAACCAGACCACGCCTCATCCTACCCTACACATGCAAACCCATCCCCCGGCGCGTGGTGAAGACCAGTAGCAGTGAAAAACGGAGATAAGAGAAGGAAAGGAGGAGAGAAAAAGGAAAAGAGAAGGGAAACCAAAAAGGAGAGTAAAATTTATGCTCAATTTGGGCGGCACCGAATTGCAGTCAGATAAATTTCACTATGCCATTTTAATTTATATAATTAGTTTAATAGAGATAATTTGTAATTATTGTATAATTTAAAGAATGGAGTTAGATATAAATATGTGCCGACTTGGGTGCTCGCAACACCAAGAACGCCGGTGCATGTGCCAAACTTGATGGCGCCCCACGGGCAGAATGAATTCACCGGGAAGCCCTTTCACGGGTCCTTGTGGGACCTGCCGCCGGTCTCCCTAGTGGTGCGACAGCGGACAACACCGTTGCGACGAGGAATAGCGCAATGGTGAGCTAGCTGCGCGAGCCACGTCACTTTCCTATAGTACTACCGTGTGATCGGGGTTTTGATCCGCCCAAAAGACGTCGAACAAAATTCCATTTTCCTCTCTCCGTTCTAAAATGCAAGACGTGCATGTATTTTAAAAAGTCAATGTTTATAATGCATGTGATATATTTAGATTCGTATTTAAAAGTAATTTGATATGATGTTATTTTTATAGTTATTGATGATAAAATATGAAAGAAATTAATGGTCAAAGTTTACATTTGTTAACTGAATCAAAAAATTATATGTCTTACATTTTAGATCGGAGTGAGTACCTTTTAAAAGTACCCTTTTTATATTTTTTTTACCCCCATCGGATAGTTTGGAATCTTTTGTAATAATTGAGAAGATTCTACTGGGTGGTGGTATATCGTTCCAAGCGTTAGCGATAGGGATAGGAAATTGACCAAAGTGCGTTACCGCTTTGCACGCTCGATCGCCTCGCGCGAAGCGTTTCCTGCGCTCGCACACCGTCACCACCTTATTCCCACACCGTCATGCCAGGCCACGCACACACTCGCGTTATCACGTACGTACGTTCGTTCACCATTGATGCAATTCATCGTTGTAGTGAAGGCCTAGCCTCCTAAATGGTATCCAGATTTGTACAGTGGTTATTTCATTTTAGTGAATTACACTTTGCACTGATGTTATTTCACCATTTATTTCATGCTGTCAGATGAACCCTACCATTTTTTTGCCCATAGACACTACAGGAAATGAGATCTAAGTCGGTGGCCAAAGTCGACGACAAAAGATCAAAACCCGATGACACAGTCTTTTGTTGTCAGGCAGCCGACGACACAAGTCCGTCGATAATGAGTCAATGACACAGTTCATTTTTTCCGCTACTCAATAAAAGACCGACAACACAAACGCCTTCTGGGCCGGCTGCCTGGGGATATAACAATGATGTTATATATTGTGCGGGGTGGTATCTGTGAGGTCGGTCCATGTATTTACCGTCGAAAATGTGTAAATCATTTTCCATCAGTTTTTATGCCGCCGACACAAATATTTTGGCCGTCCACACAGTTATCGTTTCCTATAGTGAGAGGCCCCACATGCCATGCGGATATGATCCCTAGCTAGCTAGCGGGAATACCACCCTGTCATTAATTACCCTAGGACATTGTGGGGGATTGAGTTTTACCATTCCTGGACAGCGAAACACCTTTTGGTGCGGATATCCTTCTACCCATTATCCGTAGACGTGCAGCTACCCGAGATGGTAGGCGACGTAAGCTAGGCATTGCCCAATGGCGTGTTGATCGATCAAGACATCGAAAGACCTAGAGATTAAGTTTCCCTCATTGCGATGGCCCGACCCATGATGAAGAAGCGTGCTAGAGTTCCAAGACGGCACCGACATGCCACATAATTGTAGGAATTAGTTACCATGTATATATTTATCTTTTCCAAATTTATGCCCCTAGATTAATATAAATAACACCGTCCCGCGTGAGGGAGAGGGGATCACGACAATCATCATCATTGCACTTCGATACACCATAGATACTACCATCGTCACCTCGAGAAGGACCCTACCTAGGTTTCTCTCACGCAAACATTATATTGTAATCTCTTGATTATAGTAAATCACATGTAGAACTATTATCCCAATCGTGGGAGGTCTGAACCAGTATAAAAATCTCTCTGGTGTCCCTCTTTGAGTCTTGCACCAAGATCACTTTGACATCTTGGAAGCCAAGATCACGACAGAAAGGGGCTCTCAGGTTCCGCAATTTTAGAAGTAAGCTCGACTTGGGAAGTTTGTTCCCAATGTTGACAGATATATTTACCATGTTTCTTATCTTGTCCCTAAACTCAGGGATGGTTCAATATTGCAAAAATGCTCATTTACGTCCAATCATCACTGTTGCTTTTGGCTAGAGCCATTATTGATGTGGCCCGCCCATGGTTTTAAATAGCGGGCTATGGCAAATAGCGACATCATTTTTTCAGAAGCTAAAAGGCTAGCGTAGCTATGGCAAATAGTGGTTTGACAAAATAATGAAAATACGAAATTGATGCGCAAAAACATGGTAATCGAGAAATTTGATGACCACTAGTCATATTCATTTAAATTAGAAACAAATACATTAGTTTATAACTACTACAATATACCCACAAGATTAGGTGTGGAAACAAGCCAAGCCTAGCTCAGTCAAAATCGATCCGAGCCAAGCTCGGCTCGCCATTTTGGCTGAGCTCGGTAAAAAACGACCCAAGCCAGGCTCGGCTCAAGCCCGGTAACACCTTCGAGCTGAGCTTGTCCAAACCAAGCCGAGTCACGAGCCAAAGACGTTTTTGCGTTCAAAAGATGCCAATGAGCCAAGCCGAGCCAGACAGCTCACTATTTTACTAAACCCCAAAAGTGGGCTCGGCTCGAACTCGGCAGCACCTCTAAGCCAAGCCTGTCCATGCCGAGCCGCGAGCTATTTTTCTAGTCCTACACAAGATCATAATTAACATGTACAATAAGTGATTGTGATATATTCTTCTTCAATTTCATTATAGAGAAATTAATTTATGTGATTATTTAGTAATTCAATATTTATAGTGTTACCTTTTATGTTAGATAGCGTAAGAATGAAGTAGAGCATAACAGTATACATTCATGACAGTTGGATATTCAAAGGAAATTGAAAAAAGTAGCATAATGGCGCTACTATAGCGGGCGATTTAAAAACATGGGCCTACTCTGCCACTCAGAAACCGACAAAACCATGAGTGATACATGTGAACCAAGAACCACGGCTTTTTAACAGAACAAGGTAACTAACCAGCCTGTGGTCGAGCACCATATAAGGTTATCGCTGGCGATTGTAGCCACAAACTGCAACAAATATATATTTTTTACGAATTTTCTAACCGACCGTTGTAGCTCTTTGGAATTTCATAACTAATTCATAAAAACACGGATGAAAAAAAAAATTACATGTAAATTGTAGCTCTTGGAAATATCTACAACTTGGTATGATATATTTTCCATTTAAGCAATTTATATGTTTAAATAATCACTACAAATACAAAAAATTATAACTTACTTAAAATGAAGTCAGATAGAAAACAATCTTCATGGAACTCGTAGCCTTCGACAAGACATGCAACTTTGTAGTTGAAACTTTTATCTATTTATTTCATTTACGCAATCAAAAGGTTGCTGAAAGATACAGAAGAAATAAAGAGTAAATGATATGCATATACTTATACTTCATACGCCGTATCAGTCCTACGAGCTGAGCATATCCACGGTACTTTCATCCTCCTCCGGTGGCCACGTCACCCAGAAATGCGGCAGCCGTCCGATGCTCATCGCACGGTCTCAGGGAGGCGGCGGCTTCCGTGGCCGTCGTTTGGCCACGTCGCCCTAGCCTCACCATTTCTCAGCCCCCTACCCCCATGGGGGACCGCTCAATCCGCCCCCCATCGCCCGCTTCCCCCTCGGCTGCTCCGCCTCCAGCCCCGCCGCTTCCACGTCCCCTCTCCCCACTGCGCAGCGGCGGCCTCCTCTCTTTCCCCCACCACCGCCGCTGCCCTCTCTCCCGCAACGCCGCCTCCCTTCTCCCCTTCGTCGCTGGTGCTCCCGCCGTCGCCTTCGAGCTGCTCGAGGCAGACCCCGAGGAGCTCGGATCCAATCACGGCGGGCTCGCGGAGAGCAAATCTAGTGAGGACGGCTTCGCGGAGGAAGGATCCGGCGACGACGGCTCTTCGGAAGGCTGCTGGCCGCTGAGGTCGCCTCGGGCTAGCCCACGCCAGTGCCGGCTCCCTCTGCGTCTCTGCGTCAACACGCCTTCTCCTGCCGCCGCGGTAACCGCCTCAGATCCGAGCACACCGGGGCCAGAGCAGATGGATCCACCATAGCCGCCCTCAGTTTAGCTCATCCAACCCATGGATCGCCCTCTTGGTGCCAGTCATATAGACTAAACGGGGATAATTCCCCGCGGGGTCCCCGTATACCTAAACGGGGACGGGGACGGGGAAATTTCTCCCCCCGTGTACAGAGATGGGGATAACCGCGGGGGATTTTTACCTTCGCGGGGACGGGGATGGGGAGACAATCCCCGGCGGGGATAGCTCCGTTGCCATCTCTAATAGTGGCGCCACTATAGCGGATCTATAGTGGGCTATTTAAAACCATGGGCCCGCCCCGCCACTCAAAAACCGACAAAAACCATGATTGATACATGTGAACCACGGCTTTTTAACAGAACAGGTAATTGACCAGCATGTGGTAGAGCTTAAGGCTATCGTTGGCGATTGTAGCCACGAACTGCAACAAATATATTTTTTTAATTAAATGAGTAAGTGTCATGAGTATTTACGAGGCTGAACCTCATATTTTGTATTCGATATAGACTCTTTTTCTAATCTTATATTTGATATGAACTCCTCATCTAGATAGACATAGACAAATAGAAGAAAAAATTACACGTATCTAACTATCAATTTTTTTTATACAAATTGTTGATATCGGCATTGCATCATTCATATATAGTACAAAAGTATATCATTGTGTTCACGATATATTACTTCAACATATTTTGCACGTGCACGCTTGCTAGTCCTATGTATATAGATTAAAAGTTGTTAACGGATGAGGGTGATTAGGAGGGTTAGCATAGACGTGGCCTCACCGGTTTTTCAACGGTTAACTGGTTGACAGACAAGAACCAATCGCGGTCAGCCACGTACGGAACATATACTCATCTGATCCAAGAACGCCGGGGACACGAAATGACGAAATGCCAGGAGGCAGCTAGAGCTAGGCAGGCAGTTCTGCGTCCTGAATCTGTGCCGATCTGACCTGCCGGCCGGCGATGGCCAGCTCCCGGGGGGGCGGCGAGATAAGATGTTCACATTATCTTTACCCAGCCGCCCGTACGTGTCTCCCGCACGCACGCGGGTCGAGCACGGTGCATGTGGTGGACGCACGGCGCTGCGACACGCACGCACGCGCGCGCGCACGTATACCGGCCGACCGATCGATGACTGATATGCATAACATGGTATGAATGGAAATCTGGAAGGCATGCATACGCCGCTGCTGTCAGTAGAAAGGCGTGGGAAAGGAGCGTGCCTTTTGGTCGATCACTCCCGCGAAATCTACATGGCTAGCCCCGGGTAAAATGGAGAGATATCTATATCTATATATCTATACTACTTTATAATTGAGCGGTTTTGGTCTAGATCCAACTACAAATCTCATCCGTCCATATCCCTTCATCCGACGGACATAACTGGATCACTCAAACTTCGGTTAAATTACCCACCTTTGTCACTCCATTTATCTAAACCTGTCAGGTACGAGTACAACCGGCAGTCCGTCGAGCTAGCCTACGGCGACGTCACCGACGCGGACTCCCCACCGCCGCCGTCCACGGCTGTGATTATCTAATGTATTCTGATCTTGATTCGAATTCGGATCAAGAAATAGTTGTCCGTAAGCTGCACCTATACGGTATACCTGTACAAAATCCTATTGTCCAACGATGCGTGCATGCATTGCGCCCACGCGGGGGACGCCGGTGGCATGAACCCATACGTGCACGCGCACGCTTCCTCGCCGCTGCCTTCCACGAATGCTATTATCTAATGTATTCTGATCTCGATTTGAATTCAGATCAAGAAATAGTTGTCCGTAAGCTGCACATATACAATATACGTTTACAAAATCCTATAGTCCTACGACGCGTACGTTTATGCATCGCGCTCGCCCGTGGGACACCGGTAGCCTGAACCCATACATGCACGTGCACGCTTCCTCGCTGCCGCCTTCCTTGCGCCGTCATCGCTTGACCGGCTGACGCTCCAAGCATCGCTGTCGTTGCCGACCGCCGCGTGTGACCCGCCGTCGCTCTTGTGCCTCACCCTCGTCGTCCGAGACCACACCGCCGCCGCCGTGATCCGTAATCGCTCCTGGAAGACATTAAGGCTTTTCCTTTTCGTTTACTGTCTGGTGCTTTTTCTCGGCAACTGTAACCCCCATGAAGATGCTTTCAATATCGGTTCTCAATCAAGTTGCATGGGTTTATTTCAGCTTACTGAGAAGAAGCAAAATCTTGAGTTTTCCATTAAGTTCGTAGGTTAATTTATTAAGTCGCATAGTATATTACTCCAACGTGCTTGGCACGTGCACGCTTGCTAGTATATAACAATGGCGTTGATGATGCTTCGCAACGTTGATCCGGTCGACCCCTTGAGTGAAATTAAGCAGGGATATGCCGTTCAGAGTTCTTTTGATGTACACAATGGTTTTATAATTCCTCCTTTTTTTCAGGGGTTGAATTATGCTAGAAAATTTCTTCGTAGGGGGGCCCATTATGTAGTACCTAATATTGAATTAAGAACACTATGGAAACGAGAAGCCAACTTTGACGGCCAAGTGCCTCTCTCAACGACTACGAAACAACGCTAGAGTCCCCTTGTAGTCTTCACCGCTATTCCATATATTTATATCTGTCAAGACATACTACACTCTCTTGACTGTCAAGCAGAAACCGTCGAGAGACTTGCTTGCTCCAGCTGATGTCTTGGCGGTGTGGCTACGCCGTGAGCCACCCTCGACCACATTATATAAGCGGTCAAGAGTAGCAATTTATCTTGCTTCGCGTTCTGAAATTTTTATATCTACGTATGCCATCGAGCAACTTCATATTTTTTTTCAATTTTATAGATGGGATCGAGCGGTTTCGGTGACCTTGCTGCCTCTCCTGTCGTGGTCAGAGTTATACAACTATGGTGGTACCGGCACTCCAAAATCTTGTTTTAGTCGTGGTCGGAGTTCTACGACGTTATCTTCTAGTTATTCAACGCTACCCTGCCAAGTGGGCGCCTTAAGTTGTGAGGTCTATTTTTATCTCCCTTGGACATTTATTGGATGACTATATACATGGATGATCACATGTATGTCGTTCGTTGGGTTTGGATGTAATGTGTATGGTAAAATGTATGTTTCGAACATTGTTGATGGCAATATGTATGTTTTGTATGCATTTTATGATGTTTGTCGATGGTTATATGGATTTCATGGATGTGGCATGTTGGATCATGCGGGGGTGGGAGCTATATATATTGCTTTTAGGTTTGCAAATCGTAGCAGCTGGTGCAAAATTCTGGTTTGCTGATATTTTTTTTAGCTATTTTTCTTAAACATGATTATTCTCGACACCCATGGGTAATGATGAGGACATCATTTACGCGGTTGCTAAAGTCGAGAGGACGTCGAAGTGGCTGCCGAGTCCGGTTCGGACTTCCAGGACCAGTGCACCTTCAAACGGACGCCCAAATCACATACGACGTCCGAATGAAGCAAATAAGGACTCTACGAAAAGCTTACAAGATAAGCTTTCCAACGGATCTGGCCACGCCTCGAAATTCAAACCAAGTCAATAGGAATCGCGAAAACAAACTGACGGACATAAACTTCCCGGCGCAGCGTCGCCGTATTTTTGGGCCCAAAGCTCGTGTACCCCTAAAGTTAGGGCTGAGCACGCGTGGGCACCTGTTTTTGGCCACCGCCCTATATAAGTCCCTGGCCATGCTTCGTCTTAGTTGGGTTTTGTTTAGTTGATTTCGTCACGGTTGTGTGAGATTTTTGCGTTGTTGTTCTTGTGTCGGCTAGACCAACAGGACCAAGTTTCTGAACCCTATTATCCTTAATCCATATTAGCTATTATGATTGCTTATCTTGTGTTCTTACTCGTTCTTCGGTTGCTTGCAGGAACCGTCATTCGTGGACAGGTCGATCGTGCCTCTGGTTCGGTCGATAACAATCGTCGTGGTGGTTTAGCGATCGCCGAGATTTCCAGTTCCTTGTGGGGTTGGAAGCCGGATCGTTTAGGTCTCCGTGACACCTACCGAATTATCCTCGTCATCTCTCACCAGAAGATTGGGACCCCTGCGTCCGCACCCATCAGGTAAGATCGTCGAGAAACCCCCAAGAGGCTAAGATGCGCTCATCCCAGGGGCCAAAACTCCCTCGATGGCATGAAGAAGACCATCAAGAGTGATTTCATTCACTCCTAACAGCCACATTTCAGCCGTTGAGAGAGCTTGCAGTGAGGTAAGGAAGTACTAGGCGGCCTACTATGGGGCCCGCTACTATACTCTCGATAGCTAGGGTGTGGCCGAGTCGGTAGCACTAGCCATTAAGTGGCCTCACAGCTGTTTCCACCTCTATTCTCGACCATGTGTTATCAGACCGTTGAGTAACTTTTTCGATGGCTGAACTGTTTAGAGTAGTCATTTTTCTTGGGTGACTTGATGGCTGGCCGAGAGTAGTTTCTCTCAACGGCTTTGAATTATCTCTCGATAGTTTGACCGGCAGGAAATCTAACTTTTTTGCAATAGTAGGCTAGATATAGATTGTTATTTTAACTTGCAAATACATCTATTATCTATTATTACATTAAAGTAGAGGAAAACGGAGCCGCCACAATGCGCCACATAGGCTAAAAATCCTCCACCGTCCGATCACCATCCAGTACCGTTGATTCCGTGAAATTAAATTATAATTATAACTGTGGATAATTATAATTGTAATTGTTGATAATAGAATTGAGATGAGATAAGCAAAAAAAGAAGTTAAACAAAATATCTAATACAATCCGCAGCTAACAACTAACCAAACAATACATATCTTCAACTTCACATATAATATCTTATACAATCCGCAACTAACAGCTAAACAAACAATATATATCTTGAACTTCACGTATATCCATATCCATCCGTATTAAAAAGAACTTCACGTATCCTTCAAAAAGAAGTTAAACAAAATATTTTATACAATCCGCAAGTAACAGCCAACCAAACAATACATATCTTGAACTTCACGTATAATAAACAAACAATACATATCTTTAACTTCACGTATATCCATATCCAACCGTATTAAAACAAACTTCATGTACATCCTTCCATATTAAAATGAAAAGCACGATGAATTTTAGATCAACGACGTGCACAGCTCCCAACGTACGTCATCTTCACGTACATGTGCTCGGAGCGGGAGCAGCTCCTGGGCTCCACGACCAGCACATCCTCAGTTTCATCAATTAAGCAATTCATCCTCGCCGCTGTCATCATTGCCCAGCTGAGCTGCTGCTGTCATCACAAATTTATGCTCAACTTGGGCGGCGTCGAATTGCAGTCAAGTAAATTTCACCATGCCATTTTAATTTATATAATTAGTTTAATATAGATAATTTGTAATTATTGTATAATTTATAGAATGGAGTTAGATATAAACAAGTGCCGACCTGGGTCTCGCAACACCGAGCATGCTATGGTGCCCCACGGGCAGAATGAATTCACCAGGAAGCCCTTTCACGGGCCCTTGTGGGGGCCTGCCACCGGTCTCGCCAGTGGTGCAATGGCGGACAACGTCGTTGCAACAAGGAAGAGCGCAATGGTGAGCCCCTGGTGGTTCGCGACAGCCGGTGGCCATTCTTGAGGTGACAACGGCCTTTTCTTTTTCCTTTGATTGATTCTCCTTGTTATCGTTTTCCTGCTCCGTCGAAAGAGGAAAGAATGATCATCCGTTTTTGTAGTCTTTCTATAACTTTAAAGGCTCGACATGTACTCCAGACAAATAGTCTTCGTCTCTCTAAAAGAATCCTTCCAAATGTTTTGGTTTTGGGTTACGAGGTGGTACTTATTATGGCTTGGTTTGTGGTGCACCAAGGTGGGGATGGGTTGAAGTGTCAACAGGAAGAGGGGAGAATGTATTCGTAAGGCGAGTGAGGAAGAGAGCGAGACGCCTAAGGGGTGAGGTATGATTGTGGTGACAACATGCCGAAGAGGGGTAGTGAAGGGAACAAGGGAGTGAGATGCGTGAATGGTCGATGTCATGAGCCCACAAGGGTCGATATCTTATACAATCCGCAACTAATAGCTAAACAAACAATACATATCTTGAACTATCTTGAACTCCATGTATATCCATATCCATCCTTATTAAAAGAAACTTCACGTACATCATTCAAAAAGAAGTTAAACAAAATATTTATACAATCCTCAACTAACAGCTAACCAAACAATATATATCTTGAACTTCACGTATAATATCTTATACAATCCGCAAACAATACCTATCTTGAACTCCATGTATATCCATATCTTGAACAGCTAAACAAACAATACCTATCTTGAACTCCATGTATATCCATATCTATCCGTATTAAAATGAAATTCACGTACATCCTTCAAAAAAAAGTTAAACAAAATATCTTATACAATCTGCAACTAGCTGTTAACCAAACAATACATATCTTGAACTTCACGTATAATAAACAAACAATACATATCTTGAACTTCACGTATATCCATATCCATCCAAATCAAAACAAACTTCACGTACATCCTTCCATATTAAAACGAAAAGCACGATGACTTTTAGATCAACGGCGAACCCAACGACGTGCACAACCCCCCAACATCGTCTTCACGTACGTGTGCTCAGCGCGGGAGCATCACCTTGTCTCCACGGCCAGCACGTCTTCAATTTCATCAATTAAGCAATTCATTCTCGCCGCTGTCATCATTGCCGAGGTGAGATGCTGCTCTGCATCAATAAGATTCAACATGAGGCACAGAACTGAAGTAGACCAAGGCAACACGTGGCCACATGCAAACTAAACCAAATAAATCGGTATAATGTGTATCCTGACCAACACGATACCAATATTTTTAAGAGCTAGACTTAAATTTTGAAGTCTTTGATCATGTTGATGTCGTGCCGATTTGTGCGTCCATACTAACTGTGAATTCTTCTCTAGGATTCACGATCGTGCCTTCTTTACCGAAGCTGTCAAAATTAAGCAATCCAACCTTCGTCCAAGTGAACTGCGGCCCAGCATCTTCGCTGCCATCATTGTCGTCTAGGTGGGTTACTGCCAAGCTTCCGTATGTGCATGCTACTACTTTCATGTTGCAGCCTCCATAAATCCATACACTTTCTATTAATAACAAATATTTGTGTTAAAAGATTCATATGATTTAGGGTAGATCAGAAGGAAAAAGTAGTGTTAAGTGAAATCATCAACTACTTCATGTCAAAAGGTTCATATTATAGGATCATGTTGGCATAATATACGTTCAACAACAAAAGAAGATAATACTAAGTAGGATACCTGATTGTTTTGCTTGCAACAATGAAAATTAAAATCATCATTGCAATGGACAATTTATAAGGTCAACAATCTTCACCATAGTAGATGAAGTTACAAAACAAATAAAGAACCAGTAAAATCATCTACTACTACTTCATATCAAAAGGTTCATATTATAGGGTAGATAAGGAAAAAATGCAGTGTAAAGTCAAATCATCTACTAGTTCTTCACTATTTTTTCCTGTAGATATCAAATTAGCTTCTTAACTCAGGTTGTGAAACTTGGTATGCTAATTTGTCATTTAGATATCAAATTATTCATCACACATATAAAAATCCAGTGGAATTATCCATATATTTAGCACTGATTTGTTTAGCACTATACTAACATATAGTTAGCATCATATAGATTAGAAATTTATGAACAAAGTTACCATAATTCAGAGTTCAGGATTCTACCAAATATCGTCGAGTGGACAATAATCTCAAGATTATTTTCACGGATAATACAGTTGTGAAAGAATTGAAAGGATCATCAAAGATTTTTCAAAATTACTACTTTTGAGTTCTCTACTAAAGACTAACTACAAGAAAGGTTTACGTAAACATCATCAACAACAACAATTATCAAGTAATAGTATCATAGAAGATTTATTTATAATAGCAAATGTTTTGAAAGTTCTTTGTATTTAATATTCAAATCTTATAGACATGATTGGATTACTTCCAAGATCAAGCCAATTGGATCAAGAATGACAAGAAAAAAAATCAAACCTTTGACCTTTAGATATTCGCGAGATTGAGATCTTAACAATAGAGTAAGGATCTACATTCACGCTTAATTAAATTCACGGTGGTTACAGGACACTGGCTCCCTACATGACCTACGGCGCCCAGACTGCTCTACCAGGTGACTACGTTGGCCCAGCTCGCCCACAGGGTGACTTGCCGTACGTTACGGATGCGGTAAATCATTAACTCAATGTTAATTCATGTTGAAAATTTCAACCGTTTTAAAATGACGAACTGATAAACATGTGTTTTGTATATATATGCAGGGTTCCGGTTCAGTGGCTCTAGATGAACTTTGTCGGTACACGACGTGCCGGGGTATACACGCCAAGGCATTAAGAGCAGGACGCGTGGCAGCTCGGCGTAGAGAGGGCGTCTAGGCCCCCATGCCGAGCAGACCAGGACGCGTGGCGTAGAGCGGGCGTCCAGGCCCCCATGCCGAGCAGGCCAAGACGCGTGGCAGCTCGGCGTAGAGCAGGCGTCCAGGCCCCCATGCCGAGCAGACCAGGACGCGTGGCACCTCGGCCGAGCAAGAGGACGCAAGTCCCACTTGGCAGGCGCACACGCGCAGAGGGGAGGCTTCTTGGCGAAGGCTTCCCCCAACGTTCAACGTATCTACCGCATTAAATGTGAGGATTTGGGCGTACAAGACCGAGAGAGATGATTGCTTGTCCGGCGCACTGTAGCGGTCATTCCATCGCTGGGCGCTGACAAGGGCAAAGCGGTGCCAGTGTCAGGCGCCTCCCACGTCTCGTCCGACCCGGAGATCGGAGGGAGTCATTTATGAAGTAGGCGTCAGCAGGAGCAAGTGGGCGGCGTGCGGCGGCCAGAGCCCAGCCTGTGGGCCCCATCAGCCGCATTCTCTCTCTTTCTCTCTCTCTCTCTCTCTCTCTCTCTGACCATATATCCGTCCCTTCCAAGTATAAAAGGGCTCGGGGGCGGAGGGAGAGAGGGTTGGATCCTAAGCCATACACACATACGCCATTGTAAGAGCTCTTGAGCTAGGGCATTCCAGATCTCAGTCAATACCACCCTCGCAGGAGTAGGACTATTACCCACATCGGGGGTCCGAACCTGGATAAATCCGGTGCCTCCCTGTGATTGTGAGTAGAGGCGGGTTAGCGATGAAAATTCCCCCTAACCGAACTACGATTCTCCCGTGAGACCAAATATCTGTCTGGTATCAAACGCCGACAAACTTCACAGCATGGAGGGAGGCGACACATCAGCGAGCCATGAGAGTCCCAACTAGGTCACAAACCTTTTCGCAGGCGCCCCACCGATGTTCACCCAGCTGTCCAATCCCCCGTCAAGCGATCCCCGGCTGAGCGATCCCGATCACTAGCTTGCTAGGTTTATCTTTCAAGAATATTACATTCAGTTTGAAACTTGGACTTTGATGTGTTAGGTGATTGTGGTGATGAACTTGGACTTGGATGTGTCATGTGTGGTCATGGAATTATGTTCATTTTGTGCATTTCTATATATTTGTGTGCTTTTGATGAATTGTGGTCGCATATATGTGACGTGGATATATATGAATTGCGGGGAGTTTTGGATTTGCAGGTGCGGCTGCGGCCGAATTTTTTTTGGATTTTTAAAATATTTTTTTCTATTCTGTTGCTGTCTCGACGGCCTTCAGCGGCTGTCGAGACTATCCCTCAGAGCTGAGGTGGGCCCCACCTATCAAACTGTCGACGGCTACATACAACTGTCGATACTTTCTTCTCGGGCCAGGTCACCGCGAACATGTCGAGGTGGGCCCTTACGTCAAACGGCGTCTGGTGGCTCTTTATCGACAGCTAAAACTATAACCGTCGAGACTAACTGTCTCAACGGCCTGGCCATCGAGATTATGCCTCTCTCTCGACGAAGCTTCCTCGACGGCCCTGTCTTGACGTCTGGCCGTCGAGACTGAGTAATCTCGACGGTTTGCTTACTTTTCTCGACGGCTCGAGCCGTCGAGATTGTGGCAGTCTCATGTAGTGTCCCGGCCCAGTTTGGGCCCAACCGGTACTGATGTGTCTGTAGGGAATGTCTGTTCTCTAGTAGTGCACATAAAGCTGGCTTACATCCACCAGCTCAAGAAATAGAAAACGAACCCACACAACCCCACAGATATCACATGCATGTTATATACATAAAATTGTGCTCAAAAGATTAGAAACCAAAAGAGATGACTCAGGGCAAAGAGAAGAAGTTGATGGGAGCATGAGAAGAAGACGTGCCTATATTATCTAACCATGGGAGGGCAACACAAAAAGGAAAAAAGATACATGGGTTCCAAACCATTAAATTCAAGGTAATATAAAGGATTGATCTATTTCTTCCTTATTTCTGATTTTTTTTCCACGCTCGAGTGAGGCAGAGACATCACAATGTTAATCACAGGAAAAATCTACATAATATTTAATATGATTGTAGCTCTAACTACAAATTAACAAATTTGGCTACGTAAGGGCGTGGGATTATAGTAGTGTTGATCTTAATTGTGCTTTCAATTGAATCTAAACGAAATATATGCCACCAATTATTTGGGCCTAGATATCTAATATATATATTCCACCCAAAATAAACTAACAAATCAAGGAATGCAAGAAGATGGGATTATATATAAGGGCCGGTGCATTTAGATCTTAAATATGGTTGTAGTTGAATCTCCCTAAAAAATTAGACCATCATGTCCAAATTAAAATGGTTTAGATATCAAATATGTATATTTTTAGATGGATTACTAAATCCATACAAACTAACAAATCTTTATTAGATATGTATTCGTTACGTTGGCATTAAAATGCTCTCTACATGTTAGAATATTTCCGCTTTTTCTTCTCTATACATTAGCTCATGAGATCTAGCTCTATAAGAATAAGAGTTTCCAATCTTGCCTCTTGACCTTTTAAATGAATATTATCGTAGATCATAATAGTATTAATTAGTCTAACCTATAACGAGTTTTAAACATGTTTACTTGGATCTAACAGTACTTTACAAATATAACTACAAAATAACAAATATAGCTGTGCAAATGCGCCGGTCACCATGCTAGTTTTGTTGAAAACGTGTATGAAAACTATAACCTTTTTATTTTTAGTTTAACGACAAATTCAAAGTGGTTTAAACTTATTCATTTAGTCAACTTATCCATTCGACTCCACAAACAACTAACTTCAGTTCAGGCATCTTATTCATTTAGCCCACTCCGAACATGCTATAAACTAAAAATAAAAACTAATGTTGAAAATTTGTTTTTTTACAAGCCAAATTAACGTTTTGTACCACTTTGTAACTTTTTTAAAAAATCTTTGGTGTTTTTTCTCAAGATTTCAAAACCATTTTAAATAATTTTTTGAACTCTTTAAATTTTTTATCGAGAGTTTACAACCTGTTCAAATTATGATATATGCTTTCAATTGAAAAAACGTGGCCTATGCTGCATAAACTGGAAGGGTAGTTGGCTAGCAAGCTAGATGGGACATAAGGTGGTGACGAAAAGATACAACAGTAACAGATGCCCTCTCTCTTTTTTCTTTTGGGGAAAATTGATGCCCTTTTGAACTTTAGCCTCTCACCGACCAGTTGACACTAGAGAGAATTATGGGCTTGTGTTTGTGTTACAGCTAGAAGACAGATAATAATATTGCATGTCATTTCTAGTCGGAAGAGATGCATGCAAGACAGCAAAAGTACTTATGTGCTTAGATATGACTCCATGCATTCATTGGAAAGGTTGAGAAACAGGAATAAAGATCTTTATATCACTTGTCGCAACAGGAATTTACAGCCGTGAAGCCTTTTGACCTTACCTTTTTGTTCAATCCTTTTCACCAGCTTGGACCAACTATATATGTAATAAATTAATATTCCTAAATATTTACATTGGTTGGATGGAAAATGACATTATTTAGCAAGATCAATCGTAAAATGGAACCATATTATTGTTTATTACTCCCTCCTTTCCAGTATGTAAGGCATAATTTGTTTTCACTTTTTTTTCAATTTATAAGGCGCAGCTGCGTTGACCGTTCAGAAGTTCCAGAAATACCTCTGCATGGACGCTCGCTGTGAAGGAAACTAATTAATTCTAGGATCGCACGTATGGACGCTCACTAATTAATTAGGGGCAAATTGTCTTATTAATTAGGGGCAAATCAGGAATCACAAGTGCTACACACGGTCTCCTTTATATTCACGAAAAACAAAATGAATTAATAATATCTACATATATATCATCATTAAAAGAAACTAGCAATCAAAGTTTTATCTTGGAATCAATGAAAGTATATGGAGTCAAGGGTTTGCGATGAATGGTGATAGGCTTAATTAATGACGAGGCCGCACATCGTATACGCAGTTTTCCTACATGCATGTACAAGAAGCCGCAGGCACAGTCTCTCACTGGATCTTACAATCATGAGATATGTGCATATGAAAGGACCGGAGTCAAACTTACATGTGGAATACTATACATTGCCCTCAATTGCCAAGGATTGTATATATACTTGTATCAACTATTTTTTCTTGAGAGGTCTAAAATCTTCAAAAGAAAATGGGACGCCAGACAATGGTGATTTGTTGAAATTGTATCCGACAGATTACCAATTTAAGCTAGTTTCATGTGGTCTTGTGTGATTTCAGGTTGTTTCATCAGGTGATTTCATGTATTTTCATCGTTTAGTTCTATAAAGTTTCATATAGTTTCTAAAAGTTCCAATTCATATAGTTTCTAAGAAAATATAATATCGTACAACAATTTAATGTTGATGTCACGCATAGTAATGTTAACTGACACCATGGCTGGTTTTCTAAATTAATTTATCGACTCATCCATCGAAAAAAGCTAGAAAAAAGTCATTTGTTTCATAGCATATATTCATGAAAGAACAAGCTAGTGCATGTACATGTTGAACGAAAACATCAAAAGCGCGCGTGAGATGAAACAATATATATGTGTGTGTGTTCCCTAGCTCGCAAATAATATTAGCATAGAGCAATCAACACTCACATGGTAGGCATAATCAATATTAGCATTAAGCTAATCAATCACAAGAACGCGCTTGACGATTCTCCGGGCCGGTGACAACGAGCGAGCGTGGGGGGTGTCTAACCCCTTACGGGAGCGCGTCCTGTGTAAGCTATGCCGTTAGAGGCAAGCCCGTCTTCTTCATCCTTTCCGACCGCGCACACAACATGCAAGCACACAATCAAAACACGATGAAATATTGTTCTCCAATTCGTGACCATCCGGAGCCGCCTTTCGCATCACCGCGCCACTTGCACCTGACAGCGAAACCAGCTACATCCATCGACAGGTAGCATCTGGCTGCTGATTAATCTCAGGATCGATCTCTCTCAGGACTCAGGAGGCGGCCCGGCAATTACTAAATGTACGGCATGCACGGGCGAGGATTTAGGCTTTAATCATCTTGCCTGAGCAAATCGGGCTCGGCAGAGACAGCGCATGCATGCAGCGGCCGGCCGGTGAGGTCTCCGGCTGATTGGCAGACACCCCCCCGCGGCCGGCCGGCATGTCAGCTCCGACTGTGCGTACGTCGAGACTCGAGACCCTGCATGCTAGCGTGATCGAAGTAACCCAAGCACTTAGACATCGATCATGCATGCATATATACATGTTAATTAATCGCTCTGCAAGGAAGGAGGCGGCGCTAGCTTTCAGCGTCGAAAGCGCGCGATGCCGGCGGCGCGCCATGTCCGCGTCAAGATAGAAAGCTCGCTCGCCCGGAGGATTCTACCTATGTTACCCCAGGCCAGCGCACACAGCACAGTTCTGACAGCTGACTAGACTGGCTACGCTAGCTAGCCATATAGCTCACACCATGGCCGGAGACATACGCATGGTCGCATGGACATGGCCATCATCGAATATATATCGATCAGTGGCCTAGCTTCAGCTTGAGCTTGACTCGATCGATCCTATATAAAGTGGCCATCAGCAGCTGAGAGGCAAATCGAAGCTCAGCTCAGCTAGCTATAGCTACGTACGTACGTACTGGAGTGTAGCAGCTAGTGGTGAGTGGTCTTGGTTGCCATCACTCATCAGCAAGCTGATCAGAGGTGAGGCGTGTGGAGCTAGCTAGGAGGGATGACCTGCAGGGACAGGGACCCGCTGGTGGTTGGTAGGGTCGTGGGGGACGTGCTGGACCAGTTCGTCCGGACCACCAGCCTCCGGGTGAGCTTCGGCGCCAGGACGGTGTCCAACGGCTGCGAGCTCAAGCCGTCCATGGTGGTGCACCAGCCCAGGGTCGACGTCGGCGGCAACGACATGAGGACATTCTACACGCTCGTACGCGGCTAGACTTTAATTCATCTCCACGCCCCATTTGTTTCCTATACTTTCATCTTCTCTGACGATGTATCATGTCTCTATATATATATTTTGAAGAGAGGGTCTATAAATTCAGAAACCGACGTAGAAACTCGAACTGTTCATTGGTCGTGTTATCCATACGCGCGTCATATATACGGGTGTGCGTATGTGAATGAAATGCTTGCTAATCACATGCACTCCACTCTTGCCATGCATGCATGCATGCACGCATTTTCCATGTTAATTAGCTGCATGCATGCAACGATGATCATGTGTTTAATTTGTGCTTACGTGACTGCAGGTGATGGTAGACCCCGATGCTCCAAGCCCAAGCGACCCAACTCTCAGGGAGTATCTACACTGGTATATAAATGCATGCATGCGTAGCAATGCTATATAGGCATATAGCTCTTTCTCTCTTTACCATTCAGCACGTACGTACACACCGATAGTTAAATTCATATGCTGCGCATATATATACGCATCGATCTTCACATGCGCGCATGAGTGGTGAATCAATCCTTAACTTCCTCCCTGCAGGTTGGTCACTGATATCCCGGGAACAACTGGAGCAGCCTTTGGTCAGTACTACTACCACTCTCACTAGCTAAAAAACTTGACTTAAAAAAGAGCCCCGTGAGAGCATAATCATCTGATTAACTGCTGGTGGAACCCAACTTTGATCACCTTGAACAGTGGCTTGAAGAACCCGAAACCGCTTTAACTCCTACCATATGTACTTGGCCCTTCTACAATCTGGTTGCAAGCTAGCATATATATATACGTACATATATGCCATCACTTTTGGTAACCATCAGACGGCTACTTTTTAAAGAAGTTTCAGTCAATCTTTTCACATATTTAGATGTTCTTGTTGAAATTTTTTTATACGTCCTATAAAAAATGACTGATCTATGGTCCAAAAAATCGACCGAGAGGTCGCCTGATGTCAAGCCGGTTCCGCACGTATGCCATATGCATGACGCAGACGAGGTGACGGCAATGAGCGTGCAGGGCAAGAGGTGATGTGCTACGAGCCGCCGCGGCCGAGCATGGGGATCCACCGGTTCGTGCTGGTGCTGTTCCAGCAGCTGGGGCGGCAGACGGTGTACACTCCCGGGTGGCGCCAGAACTTCAACACCAGGGACTTCGCCGAGCTCTACAACCTCGGCCCGCCCGTCGCCGCCGCCTACTTCAACTGCCAGCGCGAGGCCGGCTCCGGCGGCAGAAGGATGTACCCTTAGCTACCTAGCTACGTACGTACCCAGCAGTAGACGATCGAGCTCGTCCTAGTTAATTAGTACTGCTGCTGCATTTCCTTATGCATTCCCCCATGCATGCATATATGATATATCCATCCAAGGTTAATTATATGATTCTGAATGGTGTGTGGCTAGCTAGCAGCTCGGTATAGTGCAATAAAGTGTACGTACTCGTAGCTCATAATGTTAGTTAGAGGAGCCACACTCTAGCTAGCTAGCTAGATGCATGATATGTCATACTGGCTGATCTCCAGCATATACGAGCATACGACCAGATAAATTGGCTAGCACACGCAGCTAGAAATGTGTGTGTATAAATATTATTTAATTGGCTCCAGAATTAGATGTGATAGACTCACAACTTTGTTGTTTCGGTTTCTTGTGAAATGGAAACCGGGTATAACGCGTGTGCATCATATATGTGTGCAGTCGAATCTATTTTCATTTCCTGTAGTGCATGCATAAGCATGTAAATGACCGTAACAGCCACAACAACAAACGTATATGCATGTGTTGGATCAAGTTACATCGTAGGAAATCGGCAGCGAGCAATGTCTTCCACTCGCTTTTACTAAAAAAAAATTATCGCGCCTCCGTGCTGAATTCTCCGGAATATCATAATTGTATACGTCATATGCTTCGATTTTGGCCACCGGCCACCGGGGGCGGGTACGATCGATTCTGCCGGGTTAATTTGATGCAGCAATGCCCGCGCACGATCGATCATATCATTCTCCATCGAAATATATAAGTAAGTACGCGCACTAATGAATCTACAACTGATGCGACCGTTCCCCTAGCCTGGCTAGCACAGTACGCCTCCACGTGCAGGGTCGGTTGGTGGCGTTGTCACTCTGGACGACGGATCCGGCGGCAACGACGCTTGTGGCTGACGGATCCAACGATGGTGGAGTCGTCGGAGCTCATGAAGGCGGGATTCGGCGACGACGGTGCTTGGGAACGATGAACTAGGCGACAGTGGTGCCCGGAGACGTCGGAGCTCAGGAAGGCGAGATTCGGCGACAACGGTGCTTGGGAACGATGAACTAGGCGACGGTGGTTCCCGGAGACGACGGACCTCAGGAAGGCGGGATTCAGCGACGACGGTGCTTGGGAACGATGAACTAGGCGACGGTGGTGCCCGGAGACGACGAACCTCAGGAAGGCGGGATTCGGCGACGACGGTGCTTGGGAACGATGAACTAGGTGATGGAACTCGAAATATATATATAGAACATGTTTGGTTGCCTAAATGCGGGCCGACCAAGCTCACAGTGTTCATGAAACTAGTGATTGGTTGTCCGAGTTTGCTCTGGAGCCACACCCTGTTCATGTAAATTTACTGAGCGGATATGACTCCAGGGAAACAATTGACGCAACCGTTTCCCCTAGCCTGGCTAGCACAGTGCCTCCGCGTGCAGGGTCGGTTGGTGGCATTGTCACTCTGGGACGACGGATCCGGCGGCAACGACGCTTGTGGCTGACGGATCCAACGATGGTGGAGTCGTCAGAGCTCAGGAAGGAGGGATTCGACGACGGCGGTGCTTGGGAACGATGAACTAGGCGACGGTGGTGCCCGGAGACGTCAGAGCTCAGGAAGGCGGGATTCGGCGATGACGGTGCTTGGGAATGATGAACTAGGCGACGGTGGTGTTCGGAGATGACGGACCTCAGGAAGGCGGGATTCGGCGACGACGGTGCTTGGGAACGATGAACTAGGCGATGGTGGTGCTCGGAGACAACAGACCTTAGGAAGGCAGGATTCAGCGACGACGGTGCTCGGGAATAATAAATCAGGCGACGGTGGTGCTCGGAGATGACGAATCCGTCAACGGTGGGACGAAGGGAGGCTGGAATCAACGTCGGTGGGGCTTGGAAGGGTTGGATGTGTGGCAGCGGTGGCATCGGAGCTTAAAAAGGAAGTGGGGCGACAACAACATGCAGGTAACCAAAAACATGCACGTGCAGGCTAGGCTTGATATGCAGGGGCAACCAAACAAGGTGACCTGCACTGCCAGAGCCTGGCAGCGGTGAGACTGGCTAGTTCAGCTAGGCTCGGCCCGCCAGGACACTAGCATAATAGTTTATCAAGAGGATGTCTAAAATAATATACTATAATTATAATACTAACATGGTAGAATTGAAAAACCGAAGTCAATATGGGTCTTTATATTTAGAGAGATGGAAGGCTTATATTCATTTTAGTTTTAGCGCCATGAAACATCTAAATATCATAACATCCTCCACGAGGGCTGCATGATCTTCTTTTGAAACATAAGTGATTAAGGCCTTGTTTGTTTAAGCATTGAGTAAAATTGTGTTTTACTGTAGCAAAAATTGAGTATCCTAAAAAAGTCTAATAATTCAGAAAAATAATTTTAAAATAGTTTTTAGAATTTTGAACAAAACTACTAAATGCCATGAAAAAATCATTACAAATTATTACAACATGTAGGCTCTATAAAAATAACAAAAATTGATACAGTAAAACTCAACTCAACTTTAAACCGAACCAAACATGGCCCAAGGGCAAGTACGTACTCCGTACATTCTTTAACTTGAGGAAATTAATTGATGTGACGATGTCCAGGCGTGCATGTAGCTAGCTAGCATCGAATTGATCGAAATATGATGTAGCAACAAAAGGATTCGCAGAAAAGGGGCCTTGGGGGCTTGGGGCTAGCTAGAGCATCAAGCCGCACGTGCGATCGATGGTACGTGAGCATAGCACAGCAGCCTTTAATTTATCATGTCAAAGATTCACTGTTATATAGCTGCAACTTGCAGGAACCATATATCTTCACGAATAGTAAGAAGCAGTATATATATGTCGTCGTCATCTCGATCGGTTACATATTACAAACGATGCATACGTACATAAATATTGGCTCTGCCTCGAGGGCAGCTCTAGGGCATCTACGACTACGAGACTACGATCGATCGACCATTGCCGGAACTTTAATTATTGCTCAGTGCATGGCATCGATGGGACGTGAACGCACATGGCATATATTGATCGAGCCATCGATGTGAAGTGAGTACCCACTACCCAGTGTCATTTCGAACTAGTTTGTTTACGGGATGTACTTTCTCCGTCCTAAAATATAAGGCCCCTATTAGTTTTTTACATGGCCCGCAACATATAACTTTGACCATTATTTTTTCATAATATATCATTAATGATTACAAAATTATCGTTATATCAAAGTACTTTTAAATACCAACCCAACTATATGACATGCACAACACAAAACATATACTTCCTCCGGTCATAAAAAGAAGTCGACGATGACTTTTGGACACGCCTTTGACCATTTGTCTTATTCAAAAAAGTTATATAAATATTATTTATTTTGTTATGATTTGGTTTATTATTAAATGTATTTTAAGTACGACTTATATTTTGACATATTTGAACTAAATTTTTGAATAAGACGAATGGTCAAAGGCATGTCCAAAAGTGAACGACAACTTCTTTTTGTGACCGGAGGTAGTATATTTTTAGATTAATTATCAGTCAAAAAATTACAAATGTTGATTTTTTCGAATTCATGTAAGCCTTATATTTTAGGACGGAGGAAATATAATGAATAGTTTTTATTTCATTTTCTAGAAAAACTACCAAAAGCCGTCATCAAAATTATACATGCATGCTTATATGTTTTAGCGAAAATTACATTGTAGCCTTTTGAATATACAAGATTTTTACTGAACACTCGTCTAAACTTGCATTTTATTTTGTTGTTCCCTTAAACTTATCGTTGTTCGCAGTATTTTCTCTAATATCATGATTTCAGTGCTGATTTGGCCATTGACATGGTTCATTGGCGACTGACATCAGTGCATTGCTAGCCATACCACCTAGACCCACCAAGCATATTTTTCTATAAAGGAAACGGTATCACTTTCCCACCCGGCAAGCAACTTTCACACGAGATCATCGAAACAAATTGTTTTGTTATGTTTGTAGAATCAAAATATTGACTTCATTCAGAGATAGGGAAAAAAAAACAATTGCCTGACGGCGGTGCAATGGCTAGCTCCGGTGCTAGAAGCCACAAAAAAAAAATGGTCTTAGCCCCTCTGTAGTATGCCATTTCCAGCAATTCAGCCGATTGCCTCGTCATTATTAACGCACAAATTTATCAATATTGCTCTACTACTGCATATTCACAGTTCTATCATATTCACTTTCTAGGACGAGATGGCTTGATCACCTTTTACCAAAACCGAATGTTGTACTCCCTCTATTTTTTTTGTTTGATGCTTTTAACTTTTGGACATGACTTTAACCATTCTTCTTATTCAAAATTTTAGTGCAAACATGCAAAAAAAAAAGTCCGGTTTAAAGTACCTTTATTGATAAAGTGCAAACATGCAAAATAAATGATATTTATATAATTTTTTAAAATAAAATAAATAGTTAAAGACGTGTCCAAAAGTCAAAGACATCAAACAAAAAAGAACGGAGGAGGTAACAATTTAGAAACCTCGTCACAACTGACCACAACCCGCCCTAACTGCAGCCCTCCGTCCAGCAAACAGCTTCGTATAACTTTTTTAGTTTTTTCCAGTAATGTTGTACGCATAAGGAAGCAGCTGTGCGGCGTCGCTTCGATTTGCGTTCGTATTGATGGAAAAAAGTGCGGCCGCACGGCCATCCGTCTCTTCGTATGCAACCGTTCTCTCTCCGGCTCAACGCATGCATGCATTTCTTATATGCCCGTCTCTCTAAGCGACGATCGATCTCCGCCTGTGCGCTGCTAATGAATGATAGCCTCGTCCACTTCCTCAACTGGGCACCAGACTCCAGCGATGATGAAGCTGACGGCGAGCAAGCAAATGGCGCGGAAGCTGACGGCGAGCAAGCAGGCATGGAAGACACTGATGCCGAGCAAGCACATGACGAACAAGCGGATGATGATGAAGCACTCGCCGTGTCCGATAGCGAGCAGGGGGGCGGCGAAGAAGACATGCGGCACTCGGTCGATGTCCGGTACGTACTTTGACACCTTTGCCGACGAGGCAACAGTAGAGGATTCCTTGGCCGCTGCGGAGTTCGCGAATTCTATCCTTGCATGGACAAAGCGGTCGACGTCGCTCAATTGCTTGTGCACCTAGCCTCTAACCAGGAGTGCATCTACGTGCGTGACAAGGAAGGAGCACAAATCGCCAAAATCATGTTGCCTTTTCTTGTTCCTCGGTTGTATGGAGTGCAAGATGCTAGTGTTCGTGATTCTGCCGCCACAATTCTTGCCATCGCACATGAATATCGCATGGATGAAGAGGACGATGTCACATGTCACATATGTTCTTGTGCGCCTAGCCTCTTGAAAAACGAGGCGACGCTAATAAATGGATGGCGTTGCGATTCATGTCCGTCTTGGTCTTGATGCCCAGGCCTAATACGAAGCTGTTTTGCTGGGCGGAGTAAGTATTCCTTTAAGAATTAAATTTGATTAAAAAAAGGTTTTGTACATGAACAAGACCTAGTTTACGGTTCACCTAAGTCGTTGGACCGTGCTAGGAGAAGGCCCGACAATTAATTGGGCCGGCCTGGTTATCCGTACGAGGCCTTGAAGGCAAAGCTACGTGGCCCACCGCGCCAACCTAGTTCCAAAGCAAACTTATCAACACCGTTCCGTTCCGGCCGGAACGGCCAATATTTCTCGTTCCGCTGTGCAAAACGGAATAGATAGAGCCATTTTTCGTACCGACCCAAATACCGATCTGTACCGATCGTTCCGGCCGGAATTGGTCATTTCGGCCGAAATTAGGCCTTTCCGTCGATTCGATACCGGATGAAAAGCAAATGACTCCTTGTCCGGCCCAGCTTCAGCTACTCCAGCCCATTTTCTAATCTCTAACCCTGGCCACAACGCAGCGCACTCCTCTCAGCTAACTCTTCCACGGGCGGCGGCGGGGCACTGCGCGGGGTGGCGGCGGTGGCCTGCTCAGTGCTGCGCGGGGTGGCGGCGAGGGCGCGGAGCTGTAGCAGAGCAGCGGCGACGTAGCCTGATGGTGCAGCGCCGCGGCGGGAGACGCGATCCAGTGCTGTGTGCCTCGCTGTGAACTATTGCGCTGGGGTTTGCTTGCGCAAGACTCATGTTGAAGCTAGCACTAGCAGATCGAAGGTGCAACAACTAGATATATGCACTTTTGCAGTCCCTCGGTAAGAACAATGGCAACTCATGGATAATTTTGAGTTTTCCCTTTCGTAATTTTCATTTCCCCTTTGTGATCTGTGAACCCTAGCTAGTAGCTCCTGTATGATGTTCCCCTTTCTCTAGCTAATCTAGGTCTATTAGTCTAGCTTCTTAAGGCTGATTTTTCCCTTTCTCTAGCAACTCGGGTAATTTTTTACTCTCTCTTGTTAGAAGAAGGGTTTTGTAGAAATAGATGGTTGTATTGCCAACAGGTGGAGTATATATAGTACAGACAATGGGCCTTCCCCCAAGGGCCCAATATACTGTTAACACTCCCCCGCAGTCTGAACGGCGCTACGCAGTTTAGACTGATACAAAGCAAACACACACTTCCCCGCGGACCTTCAAACAAAAGGACCATCACTCCCCCGCAGTCGGAACGGTCGGCGCACAGACATTCAGACTGGACCGGAACTCAGTAAAGACTGTAGTGGGAAGGCCCTTAGTGAAGATGTCAGCGTACTGAGACGTCGTGGGGACGTGGAGAACACGCACTTGACCAAGAGCAACGCGCTCACGGACAAAATGCAGGTCGATCTCAACATGTTTAGTCCGCTGATGCTGCACTGAGTTGGTGGAGAGGTAGACCGCGCTGACGTTGTCACAGTAGACAAGAGTAGCCTGGCGAAGAGGAGTACGAAGCTCCTGGAGCAGCTGACGAAGACCTAGGCCGCGGCCAGGGCGTGGCCCAACAGCAAGACACTCCCCTATTCGGCCACGGGCCAGCCCGATGGCCACGCTGCCTCGCCCTAGCCGGCTAGTCCCGACGCCCGCCCCTCGCTCTCCCCGACGCGACGCCCTCCGCTCCGCTCCGGCCGCCGGCGCCGGCTGCCTCGCCCCGGTCTCCTCCTCCCTCCAGACTCCAGTGAACCTCCGGTTTGCCTCGGCCTCCTCCTCCCACCACTGGCCGCGGCGACCACCGGCACCCACCCGCCTCCACCCCGGGCCACCGGCGCCCAGCCCACCCGCCGCCGCCCCGGGCCCCCGGCCGGCCTCCTCCTCTCGCCTCCGGTTCTCCTCAGTTCTCCGCGGCCTCGCCTTCGTCTCCTTCGAGGTCCCCATCGAACTGCTATTGCCATGTGTTTCAAATTGCTCTGATTCTTGATACTGCAGTCGTGATTTCAGCATGTTAAGATCGTCTGTAAGAATTCCGTTTAGGTAATGCCGAAAAGTTTTGAGATAAGAATGGCTCATTTGCAACGATGCTTGTTTTGTGCTTTTGACCTGAATCAACGTGCTCATATTTGGGAATTGGGACTGTATTGTGCAACATTTTTATGCCTCACCTGATTAGATTTAGTTTAGTTCTTCGAATGAGCTCTATCGATTGTAGTGGTGTATGCTGTTAAGTTATGCGTTGCACTTGCTATCCTCAATTTCAGTTAGTGTCTGCGGATGGTACTCACTATATATCGATTTTCACTTTATTAACTTGTTTATTTATCCATTTCATGTTGTTAATATTGATTTTTTATTTTATTTTTTAGGTTTGAGATCTACAACTATTATTAATGAAGATATAGGCTTGCAAAAAGCGAATCTGTCTTAAAAAGGTACTATATTTTTTCAAATTAACAAACTTGCCTTACATTTCTATGTTACGTTTCGATTAGTCAAATTGAGTTGTGTGATTGGGCAAATTTTTATGCATTCCTACAAACATCATTTATCGTTTAATCTAGCAACTAGACTTGCCGGTAGTTGGCCTGGGTCTTATCAAAATCCTGGGTCCGCCACTGAGTTTTGAATATATAAGATTTTCACTGAACACTCGTCTAAGCTTGCATTTTATTTTGTTGTTCCCTTAAACTTGTCGTTGTTCGCAGTATTTTCTCTAATATCATGATTTCAGTGCTGATTTGGCCATTGACATGGTTCATTGGCGACTGACGTCATCAGTGCATTGCTAGCCATACCACCTAGACCCACCAAGCAAATTTTTCTAAAAAGGAAACGGTATCACATTTCCCACCCGGCCGGCAAGCAACTTTCACACGAGATCATCGAAAGAATTTGTTTTGTTATGTTTGTATAATCAAAATATTGACTTCATTCAGAGATAGGAAAAAAAAAACAATTGCCTGACGGCGGTGCAATGGCTAGCTCCGGTGCTAGAAGCCAAAAAAAATGGTCTTAGCCCCTCTGTAATATGCCATTTCCAGCAATTCGGCCGATTGCCTCGTCATTATTAACGCACCAATTTATCAATATTGCTCTACTACTACATATTCACTTTCTAGGACGACATGGCTTGATCACCTTTTACCAAAACCCAATGTTGTACTTCCTCTGTTATTTTTCATTTGACGCTTTTGACTTTTGTACATAACTTTGACCATTTTTTTTATTCAAAATTTTAGTGCAAACATGCCAAAAAAATAAGTCAGGCTTAAAGTACCTTTATTGATAAAGTGCAAACATGCAAATAAATGATATTTATATATTTTTTAAAATAAAACGAATAATTAAATGTGTGTCTAAAAGTTAAAGACATCAAACAAAAACGAACGGAGGAGGTAACAATTTAGAAGCCTCGTCACAAGTCACAACTGACCACAACCCACCCCAACTACAGCCTGATGGCCTAAAAATGGTTATTATTCCTTAAGAATTAAATTTGATTAAAAAAGGTTATGTACACGAACAAGACCTGGTTTACGGTTCACCTAATTAGTCGTTGGACCGTGCTAGGGGAAGGGCCGACAATTAATTGGGCCGGGCTTGTTATCCGTACGAGGCATGGAAGGCAAAGCTACGAGGCCCACTGCGAGTTCCAAGGCCACGACTTGGCTGCCTCCAAGGCCACGACTTGGCGACGAGGCAGCCGGAGAAAACTGAGACGCCAATCAAGCGCAGCTCGAGCTCGACGACGCGGCGAGGAAACCATCCACCCCATGGCGGCGGCCAACCAACTCCGCCTCGCGACCGCTTCCACCGCCGCCCTCTCCCACCGGCGCCAGCCGCCTTCGCTGCTCCTCCGCCTCGCTTTCTCCAGCCCCGCCTCCCCCGCAGATCCACCGGCGGCGGAGGCGGCGGCCACGGACCGCGGCGCCGAGAAGGAAGCGGGCGAGGCGAAGCGCGCCGCCACCGGCGTGAGGAAGGAGGGCAACGGCCGCGAGGAGGGGGGCGACGGCGGCGGCATGCACGTCAACAAGGCCACGGGCGAGGTCGGCGGCCCGCGTGGGCCCGAGCCCACGCGGTACGGCGACTGGGAGCGCGGTGGCCGCTGCTCCGACTTCTGAGCCTCCGTCCCCAGCTGTGACGGAGCAGGGTACCTCGGATTCGTCCTGCGCCATACTGCCATGTGATGCTCCAAAGCGTAGTGTGCTACTCTGTTTTCACTTTCTTCCTCTTCTTTTGGGAATAAACTGAAGCTGTTGTGCAGGACAAGATTCTGAATATTCTGACTTCTGAGTGCTTCTTGTATGAACTTGGCATTATAGTCTTTGATTTTTTATTTTATTTTTTGTGCTTCAGTTACTGGGCGTTACTTTGGAGATTTCACGATCCGTTACTTTAAAATTCGTATCTCAGGGTCAATCATCTCGGTTCATTTTTGTACGCATGCAGTCTGGTCCCACGTATGGTTGGAGATGGGGCGTAGTACGTGCAAATTTTAGTGTTAAATTATGAATTTCTCTGAATAGTTTGGCTAGCAATGAGATAGATTGATACAGCAATGAGATGCAGATGCAATCGTATGCTCTTGATACATCTAAGATGGTTTAGACCAGAAATTGCAGTAGAATGATGTCATTATTCCCACAAAACCATCATGTCGATCAGTGAAGCATCGAGCTGGTTTGCTCTTGATAATTTGAGGACTAACCTAACTCGGTTTTGGGATTGAAATTTAGAAATCAGAGTGGGACCTTTGCCTTTTTAGGTTTCGGAATTCAGAAATGCCCCCAATGGCTTGATGTAGCAGGCCGTAGCCCATCTGACATTCGGCCCGTTTGAGATCTGCCACTCTGGCCCAGCCCGTAGAGAAGAGTTGATAGGATCAACGAGAGAAGGGAGGTAATCAGTCGTGTCTTGGAAAATTCACTCCCGGTCCCGAATTGTGCGCATGCATGCATGGCCTCACTCAAATCCCATTTCGACGCCTATGAAATCTCTTCCTTTGCATCCCAATCACGATCGGAATCATATCGAGTTCCATTCCAAATCGGATGTTATGATCTAAATGATTTATTTCCCAAAGAAAATTGTAGTGGTAAATGAAGGAGGAAATTGCCAGGGGCTAGAATCATGTCAATATTATCCTGCACCATGCATAGTAAGATGTTAGGGTCAATTACATATGGCCCATGACACACGTGCCATTGATCAATTGGGATTCCCTACAGTAGCAAGTATAAATGCACCGTGTGCATTTTGACCTGAAAACAAATTAAAACTTCTATAGATATGTCATAAGGTATCCAATTTGTATGAAATAAATTTTGTAATTCATCTAAAATTCTAAAGAACCCATTTTTTTTTTTTCATTTTTTTGATTTTTTTAATTTAAATTCAAAAATGAAAATTTCCAAAAATGGGTTGTTTAGGATTTTAGATGAATTACAAAATTTGTTTCGTACAAATTGGACACCGCATGACATATTTATAGAAGTTATAAGCTGTTTTCATGTCAAAATGCACACCGTGCATTTATACTTGCTACCGCAGGGGATCCGGATTGACATAGAAAGTAAAATATATAGAATTACACATCTTGAAGTAAAATTTATTTAATTACACATTTTTGGAGTGAAGAAGTTAAATTAATCATATAGAAAATTTGGCACCATAACGTTGTAATTTTTTTGGTTTTGCTGCTGAATGTGTCATCGATAAGTAGCCACTAGGGCCACTTGTCAATAACTTTACAAGCAAAACCATATAATTTACTTTGTCCTACAAGCAAATATTTTTGAGGAATTTTGTGTTAGGGCAATTTCAATCGCAGTCACTTCTAACAGTGCTGGTGAGTCAATGAAATGTGGGTCAGGGTCCATATTCCATTGACACAATCAATGTCCTATGGCAATTAATATATGAAATTTGTAATACATTGAGATTCATTTCTTTTAAAATTTCGTTTGCTTTCTATATCCATGGCGCGCTATCTCCGTTTGTCCTGCTATAAATGGCGCGCACGCCTCGCCGAGTTGCACGTCGCATCTTCCCCAAGCACACTGCTCACCCGATCGACGTTCTTGCACAACGACGGCCATGGCGCCATCCCGCTACTCGACGGCCACCGTGCTCGCGGCGGCGCTCGTGCTCGCGCTCGCGCTCGCCGGCGGCCGGCGCGCGGAGGCGGCGACGAAGGACGACTGCGGCGTCGCGCAGACGGCTTTCGGTGACTGCACCGCCTACGTCTCCGGCGCCGAGGGCAAGGTCTCTCCGCGCTGCTGCGCGGGGCTCGGCGACATCCGGGACCTGGCGCCCACCGCCGCCCTCCGCCGCGCCGTCTGCGCCTGCATCCTCGCCGAGATGCTCGCCGCCGGCAGGATCAACTCCGGCCGCGCCGCCGGCCTCCCCGCCGCCTGCAACCTCGGCGTCCGCTTCATCCCGACCAGCCCCACCTTCGCCTGCTCCCAGTATATGCTTAACCACACTCCTCCATGGCATCATGCATTAACCCTACTGCTTTACCTCATGCTTCAATTCTGCCTAGATTAATTGTTGCTCAATGCTCATACGATATGACACTGAACAAAATAAATCTCCTTTTTTTTTCAGGATTCCATGAGGAAACAGATGTCTATTGGGCAGAATAGTTGATCTTTTGTTCATATAATCGATCTTAGAATAAATTAGGTCGTCTGCAGTCTTGATCAAAACAAGCCACCATTGCTGGCTTCTTTTGCGAAAAGAATATGCGTGTTTTAATCCGTTGCTGTTAAGAAGTCTCTTTCCTGTTGGTTCGTAATCGATCGATGCTTACTCTGCAGTTTGGCATTCGTGAGACATCAACGTTATGGCCGATGTTTTCCCCATTAAATGAGAAGTTTCACATTGCACGCATCTACGTGATCGCTTGGTGCGTGCCTAAATATTCTGGTCACCTTTCCAGCGTTATTTGAAGCACACCAGAGGCATGGGATTATAAGCAAGTGTGGTTCAGACTTAGTGAGTGCCTTCTCTGATGCGGATTGGGCAGGATGTCCTGATGATCGACGATCGACTGGAGGGTTTGCCATTTATTATGGGAAGAACTTGGTTTCCTGGAGTTCGAAGAAGCAGCCTACTGTATCACGGTCAAGTACAGAGGCAGAATATAAGTCTTTGGCAAATACAGCAGCTGAGGTGTTCTGGATACAATCTCTGTTGAGAGAATTGGGCATATACCAGAGACGAGCTCCTGTATTATGGTGTGATAATCTGGGTGCAAAATATCTGTCAGCGAATCCTATGTTCCATGCCAGGACAAAGCATATCGAAGTGGATTTTCATTTCGTTCGAGAAAGAGTTGCGAATAATACTCTGGACATCAGGTTTATTCCTTCAAAGGATCAAGTTGCTGATGGATTGACTAAAGCCGTATCTGCAGCTGAGTTAGCACGGATGCGTGACAATCTTAACATTACTAACGTTAAGATTGATGGGGATGTTAAGATAATGCTTGAGTAATGCTTGAGTCATTAGTTTGAGTTAGTGCAGCAGCAGTGCATGTGTGCGGTAATTAGAGTGTTGTAACGTAAGGATTAATTAGGATGCTACACCTCCTGTAATGTACAGCTCAAGTGTTAGTGTTATATAAAGAGATGCAGCGGCTCCTCAATTGAGTGAAGCACAAACCAATTATTATTGTTTTGTTAATACATGGTAGTATTAAAAAAAATCAATATCACAGTGCTTGGTTAGATGAGGAGAATTGATGAGGGACTTGTATCTGTTCTAGATTTCTAGTTACCGTGATCATAAGCTATCGACCGGGGCCGATTGATTTTTCCAGCGCATGCGTTGGCGCGCGAGTCAACGCGCCACACGTCTCGACTAGTCGCCGACGACTATATCATCTCTCCTCCATATGATCCGCTCGCTCTCAGCTTGCAACGACTTCACTTACCAACGCAGCTACACGTAGCCTGCAGCCAGCTTCGTCCCCACCTCGCCGGAGTTGGAGATGAAGTTCTTGGTGGAGGTGGAGGAGGCGGCGGGGCTCGCCGGCCCGACGTACCGGAACGTGCTGGCCAAGGACGCCGGCCTCCTCCGGCCGCCGCCGGGCCTCGCCTCCTGCTGGGACGTCTTCCGGTGACCATCTCTTCTCTTCTCGATCAGCTATGTATATACAGTTATACACTGACGCACGTGCATATCCTCCGGCTCGCCGGCGGCGGCGGCGGCAATGAACTGCATGTGTTTCTTTAGATACATGATTTAATTTGCTGGTTTTCTCATGGTTTCATCATGATCCATCGGTTGATCGATCGGTTGGACGGCCGGGTTTGTTTTGGTTGATTGATTTGGCAGCACCTCGGTGGAGAAGTACCCCAACAATCCAATGCTCGGTCGTCGGAGAGTCGTTGACGGCAAGGTGATCGGCTGGAATCGACGCCATTATATTTCGATTCTACAATTAAAAGAGATTGTTCGATGCTATTTCCCTTTCACATTCCTGTCTACACTTCTGTCAATCTACAAAATACTATGTTGGTAGATTGATGCTGAGATCCAGAAATAGCTACCAGCCTCACACTTAATGAAAAAATGTTTCCATAAAATTTATGTCTTTGAGTTTTATAAATAGACTGCAATAGTAATCGATGGTCAATATTGTCTTCTGCATACTATGTCAATGTCTTAAACATCAAAATTTGTGACCGGAGGTCGTAGTTGGTAGTCGACATGATTTTTCCAATATTTGGTTCAAAACAATTTTCCAATCTTCTATGAGTTTTTTTCATCAAGTATTTGCTTTGTTTGCAACTTTTCATATGCATGCAGGCAGGTGAATATGCCTGGATAACTTACAAGGAAGCCTACGACGTTGTGATGAAACTTGCTGCCTCCATCAGCAAATCCGGAGTCAAACAGGTAATTTACTTCGGGAGTATGTAGAATATTTCAAATTGAAGCTACCATATCTTTTTCCCATACATGCTTACATTCAAGATCATCCTGAAACCATGCATTTCTTAAGTACCTACGCGAGCGATGAGATCAACAAACGCATCTCATTGGATACTTTCAAAATCGGAAAGTCAACTCATGAGCACATACGCTGGATCAGAATTTATATACTTATACTAGCTACCCACTGCATGCATACAACATGGGGAAAGAAAACTCCAGGAACTAGTAAATCTATTTATCATAACTTTTAATTATAGCAATACTGCTGCACCATGATCCTCTTCGATCAGATCTGACAATAGCTTAAAAACAACTGTAGGCGAGTTTTGGATTTAGGTCATAGCATTTTTTATTTTTTATTTTTTTGCCACCGCCGCCTTGTTCAGAATGAGCAGATCATTCGTCACTTCCGTTAGGCCGTAGAAAATATGCTAAGCCTTATGATTTTGTTTTCAAGATGCATCAAAACTACTGTAGAACATAAATATCAAATATTGACTAATTGTTCAGAGTGGCTTGGCAAGGTTAGACAAGATAAACTAAAAAGCTAAACATTTTGTTTTTTATATAACTTTTTTAAAAATTATGAAACTATATCTAAAAGCTCTTCAAAACAATAAAAAACAAAATGGGCTAGGTTTAAGAAGTTTAATTTAAGAACCTATTAAAGTCCGGTTCGTTATTCATTTCAACCAACTTATTCCAGAGGCGGACCTAAAGTGTTGGCACCGGGGTCAAGCGACCCCGATGCAGCTTGGACCCGTGCCTTTCAGACAAACCTTTTTTATTTATTGATATCCTATTAGTATATATACATATAAACCTACAATTTAAAGCTTAAAAATAATGATTTAGTGTTAAAATGACCCGATTACCCAGCGACTTGTTTTTTTGTATCCGCACTTGACTTATTCATTTGGCTCGGTCACTCCAGACATGTTCTTAGTATCAATCTCTTTTTCTCGGCTCCCGGGGGTGTAAAACTATGAATATCTGGACCTTGGGGATTTGATCCAATGGCTCCACATTTTCTTACCCTTGGTGTACCATAAAAATATTCCCAACCTTAAATGTTCGCGTCAAGGTGAAGGTGTATATGCATATAGCTTGTCTAGCTGCGAAGAAAGTTGACTATTAGAATTGTCAGATGCCTGAACATCTCATTGAACTTTACAAGTTGACTAATAACCGGTGTTTTGACCAGTAATTTGTTTGACAAGTAATCCATCCTTCAGTTTGACTAATCAATATTCACTTGTATAATTAAATTGTTACTGAACACCATGTCGTTAAAAGCTGTTCATTAATCAATTTCAGGGCGACTGCTGCGGCATCTACGGTGCAAACTGTCCGGAATGGATCATCGGCATGGAGGTAATTAATTATCCATTGCACGTGCTTTTCTACACAGTTTAGCACGCGGTGTTGATGAAAATGCATTAGCACACCGAATTGTACTAATTAAACCCTCTTCCATCCGCTTCAGGCTTGCAACGCCCTTGGGGTTTGCTGCGTACCACTCTACGATTCTCTTGGTACACATGATAGTTTAATTATTTACCATAATGTTTGATGAAGAGTTAGCATTACAGCCAGCAAAAACTGCAACTGTGAACCTACAGGTTGCTCAGTGATCTGTATGCTCATTTGTCTTTGATCCTTAATTTTCTATTTGTCTAGGTGCTGGTGCAGTACAATTTATCATATGCCATGCCGAGATCCAAATTGTTCTTGTGGAAGAAAAGAAGATTGGGGAGGTATCTAATCATTAATTTATTATTCACTAATCAGCACCCTCTCACAATGCCGGTTTTCAAGACACTACATCAAAACTAAACATTAATGACGACTTACAACAAACAATAGTGACAGATACAACAACTGTCACCTCGGACGAGTCATTGATTGAGTCAATATTAGTGACGGTAGAATACCTGTCACTAATTAAAACAATACGTGATGGATCTGTATACTATCCACCACTTATTTTAGCCTCTTAGGGACCCCGTACGTTAGTCATGGCACATATAAGTTACAGGTTAATCTATAGGTCGTCACCCATAATAATAAGATAAGTGACTATCAAATTTTCTGCCCGTCATCCATGATAGTTTTATAAATGACGGCCTATAAGTAACCACTTCAAACATGCTCTTGATCATAAAAGTTAGTCACAAAAAATACTTTCTATACTTACAAAAGTGTTCAAAAGCTCAACAACCGTGATATCCACGTCATCTGATTTATTTCGGCGGCCCAATCTACTCTAAGGGGGTGTTTGGTTTGAGGATTGGGATGGTGAATTGACTCCCAACTTGTTTGGTTTGAGTAGTGGAATGATTCCATCCATCACCATCCCATCTAACAATTAGTTCAAAATGAGGAATTGTGTCATCTCACCAAATTCATGAGATGATCCCATTCCACTTAGGATGAGGTGGCTCCTCAAACCAAACACCCCCTAAGTCTCTAACCTATGCATCTGGTCGTCTGCGCTAGCCCCCTCCCCCAGGTGAATTTTTGGAGAAAAAAAAATCATCTTTCTGATGTCACGTACGTACGAGTTCTCATCGATTCGCCGTAGCGTCCTCATGCAACGGTTGGCTGCGGTTGAACTTTTCAATTTGCAACCCATATTAGTAGATGCTTGAACCTGCATTCCTTCCGCCGCACTGAGCTATTTCTTTGGCCTCCAGCTTTGATGAAATTATCAATCGTACGACCGCATGTACGTTAGAGCATCCCCAATAGCCTTCTATTCTACCCTCTAAAATAATATTCATGTCATCATGTGTGCATGTATGAATAGTATTTTAGGATGCTCTTAGCCATTCTCCATGTCTCCGCTCTATCCCCCGTTCCGCCTCTTTGACCCAAACTGTAGCCTCTTCCTCTCAGTGTCGTCCTCCTTCCTCGCGCAAGACTCACCGCCCCTGCTCCTCGCGGTGGCCGGATCTGGCGACGGCGGTCCTTAGTTATCATGATCTATCGTGGCTTCCAGAGCTCTCGAAGCTCAATCATACTTAATGTTTAAGTCTAAGGCTCTCTCCAACAGGTATCTCTAAATTTGATCCCCTATAGACTCATTCATATACATGCTTTTTTATATAAAAAAAAACTCTCCCTATATTTCTTCCATCTCCAACAGTGTTTCCTATATGGAGAATTGCATAGAGAAAGAAGATATAATTGAAGGGAAACGCAGGATTGTTACGCTAGCAACGAATCAAATTCTATCGCGGAAACCCAGGAACACCCTGCAAATAAATGACCACAGATCAAGATTACTTTACGACGCGCTGTGCAGCGGAAGACAAGTCGATGAAGCCGGTTCACCGATCTGCACGTAGTCGTACAGAGGTAGTTGTTCACGGTGATCTCATCGCCTCCTCGCCGGTGCTCAACGTCCCACGAGGTGTGCCACGGCCGATCCCCGTGCTGTGGAGGTCGTCGATGTACTCCGCGCGCTCGCTGGGATTCGCGACCTTCCCACGCAGCGCACCTTCAAACGGACGTCTTGGCCACATCCGGACTCCGTTTTCAACATTCTACCACTCGTTGGAAAGCTAACTAAATTGTCTTTCCAACGCATCCAGTCTTGCCCAGAAACTCCTACTGGATCAATGGGAATCGACGAAACAAGATCGCATTCAGAATCTATCCTCCTCAGATTCGCATCGACTAGCACCACAGGGTGCCGCGCCTCTACGACATCCACACATACAGGGATTGGAATCCGTCCATGCGCGGTGTGCTAGCACCGGCACACAGACACCTGGGAGAGATGACGGCTAGGGTTTTGTGGAGAGGGGGAACTTGCGTGCAGGCATATACCGACCTCTCTACCACCTCCCTTTATATAGCGCCCACTATTGGGTCCTCTACGCTAGAGGCCCAATAAGGTTTGGGTCCACATCATATGTATCCCACGCTAACCGTGAGCCCGCATCATATGCGACTCGTAATTTTCATTGGGCATATCCCAGCAAGAATTCTCTACATATAAGGGAAGAGAGAAATTCTCTATTTTAGGGAACGGGATAGGGAACGCCGTTGGAGCACATAGGAGAAGAATCCACCCTCCAATTTGAGGTAGAGGATGGTTTAGAAAAGCCTGTTGGTGACCCCCCTAAAATTTCATCCTCTAAAACTAAATTTAGATATATCTAGTAAGCTTACATTTTTTTAAGTTATCCTTAGGCCATCGACAATGGTGCCAAGTTAGGGCCTCCTAGAGTTGATTTGTTTAGGAAGTCCGACTTCATTTGATTTGTTTTCGCTGAGACATGGCTTAGATATAGAAAAATTGAACAAAAATATAAAGCACGTGATTTTTCAATTTAGGGATAAATATATAAGCTGAAGAGAACAACTTGTTAGAGCATGCTCGGAGTACTGTCCGCCCTAAATAAATAAGATGACCGACTTGAATGTTAAGCTACACTTTAAGAGGTTCTTGAATTTGCTTCTCAAAGCTGGTTATCTTTGTTTAGATTATTTGAGTTCTTAGAGGTGGATTTATGATAAATAAAGTTGGGATGAAAATCAAAGCGTTCATATTTATAATTCAGTTAGGCTTAACTTTTAAGCCTATGCCAATCCACTTCAACACATACTAAGATTGCATTTAAATTCCTATTTTAAGAGAATAGCGTTTAGTTTAGCTGAGCAAAATAGGTCGTGGAGCCTGCAAGTAAAACTTAGCGCTTTTTGATGACGTTTAATCCTCAACTACAGCCCATACTGACAAGACAGTGTTTAGCCTCGTTTCAGACCATCCCAACAAGATCTAGTGTTTAGGCCTCTGTTACGGCAAGGCCAGCTTCCTCACAAATTGCGCCTACCGCGCGTGAATCACCGCACACCCTTCACAATGGGTGGGGTCGCACCATAGTCATGGTGGTGTTGTTATTCTTCCTGCAGTAGAGGTGAAGGTGGTGGGCTCGTTGTAGGTGATCCTTGGAAGTCATGAGCCCAATGGTTGTGTGTTGAATACTTTCGAGATTTTAGTTTTGTATTATATTGTTCTTAGTACAGTAGTAACTAAGCAGCGCACATGCACATTTCATCCAAACCAAATCCCCCAACATAATGTTCAAAGTGAACTAGCATCTCAATAATATGCAACAACTTGCACCGAACGAATCTTGACTGGGGTTTATTATGTATACTAGTTTGCTACTTATGATTTGAATTTAGTGATCCCTTTTTGCTAATGCTTTTAATGATGTCAGCTCTTGAAAACATGTGATGCTACTTCAAAATATTTGAAAAGTAAGTCTTTCTCTTTAGAATACATGATATCAATCAGTTGGATGGCCACGGTGGGATTTATATCCGTTTTATTATCTCATTTGCAGTGATCGTTAGCTTTGGAGGGGTCACAAATGACCAAAAAGAGGAAGCTAAAAACTATGGGTTGTCCATTTTCTCGTGGGAGGAATTCTTGGTCATGGTAATCTTTTGTTTTTATCCAGCTTACTTTGATGATTATCGTAGGTGTTTTAATTGAACTTTATGAAATTAATTATGTCCTGCATAACAATTTTTCTCAAACAAAAAATCCCAGCATTATTTTTACATGATGGACAAAAATTATCTATTGTTTTGTTAGATTTTTTACTTGCATTCCAAATTTCTAATTTATTATTCACAATAATCAAAAGTATTTGAGAAATTATGACACTATTGTGCTTATTTTGTGGTACATAAATTTTTGTACAAAGACCCATTTATAAGTGCATATGGGATATCATACATTCTTATATCCGTTTATTCATGTAACTTAGATTTTTTGTTAGATACTTAATTTCACCATAAATAACACAAATTAGTTTGACAAAATCATGTTACATATGAAAAGTTAGATATTTATATAATTTGGTAACATTATTAGTCCATCTTATTTATATAGCTCAATACTATTCAGTGGAAAACATTAATAGTTTAAGGTGCATGCCACTCCTAATGTAAGGCTTCTAATTTGTTTGGCATGCTATTGAACTATTGTACAACCACACATAATGGCATGCTACACATAAACTTGTTGTCTCATTGACATGCTAATAGGGTGGGGAGCATCGTTTTGATCTACCTGAAAAGAAGATATCTGACATTTGTACGATAATGTACACAAGTGGAACAACAGGAGACCCTAAAGGTGTTATGATATCCAATGAAAGCCTTCTTCTTAATATCACTGGCGCTGATTCTGTAGCTCAATCTATTGGTGAAGCTGTGAGTGCAAATTCTCATATTATTTTCACATAAAATAAGTATTGTTGTTACATATTTGAATGGACCACACGTCATGTTGATTTCTTTCACACTTCTTTGTTACAGTTTGATCAAGATGATGTTTATATGTCATATCTTCCATTAGCTCATGTCTTCGATAGAATGTTTGAGGAATTGTTCATTTCTCATGGATCAAAAATTGGATTTTGGCGTGGGGTATGCTTCATGAATGCTACTTACTTTTAAGGAGTCAATGGATGTATGCTAAAATGTGTGTCATGCATCTATAGGATGTCAAGTTGCTAGTTGATGACATTGCAGCACTACGGCCAACAATTTTTTGCGCTGTTCCACGTGTACTTGACAGAATTTATTCAGGTAAATTCTATATGTTGAATGTTAGCATACTTATGTATTGCAAATAAGTTGTTTTTATATGGTGATTACATAAATTTTTTAAATAGTGGTATAAAGAGACAACACCTTTTTAAAAAGGTGTAAACCCTAATAAAAAGAATATATCTTAATTTTCATTACCATAAGTATAAACATAGTAACCAATTCTTACAACCTCCATATTTTTCACCAACCCTACCTTGGCCATTCCACACACATTTCACTGCTTTTTGTTTTTTTAAAAATATCAACTAACATGGACACTCCAGATTAATAAATTCATAAAGACCAGACCATAGGAAAAACCTCAAATCCATGCTAATATTGACTAAATGAATAGAAACCAAAACATGACACATGTTATGCTACAATGGTTGTGAACAGTATCAGGGGAATTTTGGCGGCATGAATAATGCATATGGATGTGGTAGCACCTACGTTCTTCATACCCACGAAGCATAGTATTAGAAAGTTAGGCATGTGATTGTGATTATTTCTTTTTGAAAGTTAGGGGTGTGATTGTGATTAGTTCTTTTTGTTTGGAGGTGAGCCCTCTATATAAAGAGAGAAATCTTGAACCGCTTGATTATCTAGACTAGCATAACAGAGGCATCTTTCATTTGGCTGCTCGACCCTGATGAATATAGTTTTCGCGATAGCAGGGACATTGAACTATATTTCCAAGGCAGTGCCTCTTTCTAGCAACCATATTTTGTATTTTGTTTAGCTTTCCAAATTTTTCTAAATTTTGGTTACAAAAAACCCAAACTTGGTATTTCTCCAAAGTCTGCAAAGCTTGATCACTCTTATCAATGAAGCATACCCCGTTAGCAATCTCATTCTCCAGGGATTGCCATCTTTCGAAATAAATACTCCCTTTGGAGATGAGCTGAGCCGAGCAGAGCCTGCCTCCATTGAGCTCGGTCAAAAACGAGTTAAGCTAGGCTCGGCTCGCTACTTTGGCGAGCCACAGAAGTAGACTCAGCTTGAGCTCGTTTACACCACCGAGCTGCCTCGAGCCGAGCTAAGCTCATCCAAGTCCGAGTCAAGGCACGAGCCCTAGCCTTTTTTTCTATGAATTATATGCCAAATTATATGCCAACTATCATTTTTCTATGAATTATATACCAAATTATCACCTTTAAAAAATCAGACCTTGAAGAGTCTCCATTTTTATGGAAATCTTGAAAATTACTTTTATTTCTGATATATTTTGCACTCACAATTGTCTGTCATAGCCCTTCTTCATTTTCAAGTCTTTGCAACCACACTTAGACAAAAAAAAAAATAAATTTCTCAAATTTTATGTTCCAAGACTTTAGGTCTAATTGCTTTTTCCCACCTAACAAGGTGGTATTTTCTTTTATAGCTATTCCCCTCCTAAGAATGCCTCTCCTTATCTATTCTATTGATGTTCATGATGTGAACATATTTATATCACTTCTTTTAGTTGTTTCCACTATCCCATATACATTGATAGAATTTGTGTATATGGTAAAATCATAATAATCATAGCTCGGGCAATGGTATACTAGAATAACCATTAGATTGTTAATGTCTTAACTTTTAGCAGAGCTAATTGTCAACACCATACTTGAAATGATTGTTGTAGTTATCTTCTTACGTTGAGTCTATTAAATTTTGTATAGACTAAAAATGTCTTGCAAGAATTGAGCTACTATCTATCGAACTTTAATGAAGGTAGCATGTAATGTCTAGTTGTGTTTGCCATACTATGCTATCAATCAACATTTGATGCATTCGTTATTTTATATATGTAGGTCTCACAACCAAGATTTCGTCCAGTGGAATATTGAAGAAAACCTTATTCCATGTTGCTTACAAGTTGTAAGTATGAATATGGTTAATAGTAATATCGTTTTTCCTATAAAGTACACAACAAATTTTAATTTGGTGCCCATATATTTTCTTCTAATGTTCTTATCCCCTTTCGCATTTTCTAAGGTTTCCTTGTTTTCTCTTATTGTGTTTTAGTAGATTTTGTAATACGCATAATAACATTGTTGACTTAGTAGTATATCAAATCATCAGGAAGCTAGATAGCATGAGGAAAGGAATTAAACATGAGAAGGCGTCTCCATTCTTTGACAAGCTAGTTTTCTGCAAGGTATAAATGGATGCCTCAAGAGCATTTTTGTATTTTTACATTAGATAAAATCTAAAGTTTGTGCGGTTTCACTTATACAAAATTGTGCTTATCTTTTAAGGTGAAAGAAAGACTAGGTGGAAAAGTACGTTTCATCGTGTCTGGTGGGGCTCCTCTAGCTATAGCAGTGGAAGAATTTTTAAGGGTTGTAACATGTGCACATGTTGTTCAAGGATATGGTATGGATCTTTAATGTTTACTCAAACCCTTTAGCCAGTTGTTGAGCATTGATCATTAACAAAATAGCATTTCTAAGTAAACTTTTCATCAATTTTATTGTTAGGACTGACGGAAACTCTTGCGGGATCTTTTGTTGCAATACCAAATGATTTCTCCATGCTTGGGACTGTTGGTCCACCAGTTCAGCATATGGACGTTCGTTTTGAGTCTGTTCCTGAGATGAGTTATGATGCTCTGTCAAGCCCTCCTCGTGGGGAGATATGTGTAAAGGGAAGTGTCTTGTTCTCTGGATACTATAAAAGAGAAGACCTTACGCGGGAGGTCATGATCGATGGATGGTTCCATACAGGTTATTTGTTTCCATAACCACAATAGGACATGTTTGTTAATATTCTTGCATAGCCGAAGATCATGAGAATATCATTTAGACTATGACCATAAGTAAATAATTATGCAGGGGATGTTGGTGAGTGGCAACCAAATGGATCCTTGAAAATCATTGACAGAAAGAAAAATATATTCAAACTTTCACAAGGAGAATATGTTGCGGTTGAAAATCTAGAGAATGTCTATGGTGTTCTTCAAGATATTGAATCGGTAAATAGCTTACTTAATTAGTCACTTAGCAAGAAATGTCTCAATTTTGTGCTTTTACTATGTTAGGCTTAGACTCTTTGTGTATTTTCTTATGATGTTTGGTAAAACGAATTGTTAGGGCACCTTATTTTGAAATTTTTATGAAATCGAAGTGATGGGTTGTAAAGAAAACTTTGTACAATATGATGACTACTGATGCCACAACATATAGCTAAAATAGTCAGTATTCTTGGAAAACAAGTGTCCGGTTCATAATAGTTGGCTTACTTATTGAGTCTTAGAGTTTTTATTAAAAAGGATTTATGTTGAAATGTAATCGCAATGGTAGTTTATTATGTCCATATAACTATAATTAGCATATGATGTCTATCCCTATAACTAGGTTATGAGCAACTGGAGCAGTAATGAAAATGATTGGTTACCCTCAAAATTACATTGGTTTTCTTGCTTGTGTCGTGTTTTTGCTTGCAAACATGTCAAAGACTATAAAGTGCATTTTTAGGAAGAAAAATGTTAGGTATGTTAGACATAAATATTCTCTTGGTCTTTTTTTTAATCCGATTCACTTGCCATTTGTCTCATCTTCATTCCATCTCCTAATGTATGTCAGATTTGGATATATGGGAGTAGCTTTGAATCATATCTTGTTGCCATCATAAATCCCAACCAGCAAGCTCTTGAATATTGGGCTGAACACAATGGTATTTCTGGAAATTTTTTTGAACTATGTGAAAACTCAAGAGCTAAAGAACATGTTCTCGCTGAACTCACAAAGATTGCAAAGGAAAAGAAGGTACCCTTCTTAGCCATTTGAACCTGTGATCACAAGTTTGCTCCACGACATTCATTTGTTATTGTTTAAATGTTTCCATTGTTTTCTTCCCTCTTCAGCTAAAAGGCTTTGAGTTCATAAAGGCTATCCATCTTGATCCTCTACCATTTGACATGGAGCGTGACCTCATCACCCCGACATACAAAAAGAAACGACCACAAATGCTTAAGCACTACCAGGTCATATGTCACATCAAATACTCTTTTCCTAAATTTTTTGTCAATCATGCTATTCATTTTCTAAAGCTTTCTAGTTCATGCAAGTAATATTAGTCCATTCACTTGGTTGACATGTTTCCTTTGGACACTATGTATTCAGGAAACCATCAATGCACTTTACAAGAGCTCAAAGTAAGAGAGGAGCTAGAAGGTTCATGTGATCCACCTTGCAGCAATGCAAGAAAATGTGTAGATAGCTAAGAGATGAGAACTAAGGGCCTATTTGGCAACAAAGTTTTTGAAAACCATGGTTTTGTAATACCATGGTTTGTGTTTTGCTATGACTATGAAATACTATGGTTTTTCAATACCATGGTTTGCTAGTACAAGTGAGAAAACTTTGGGTTAGAGTGGAGTCTACAATACTCCAAAAATACCATGGTATTGCCAATACCATGGTTTTCAAAACAGAGTTTTTGAGGTTGCTTCCAAACACCTCATTGCCAAAATACCATAGTATTCTCCAAAACCATGGTTTTGCCTCGAAACTATGAAAATACTTTGTTGCCAAACAGGCCCTAACACTTTTAACTTTAGTTGCATTCAATGTGACTGATGCAATGAGGTACCTATAATTGCATCTATCTTGAATTATGATGCGTTCTTTCTGGTGTAGCTTGCCATGCAATCTCTTAGAACCCATCTTCTATTGTATATCAAAATCTTCTTTTAACAGGTTTCATTGCAAAAAAAGAGTTGCTCAACATGTTGTTGGAATTGAAATTAGCATAGTAAGAACAAGAACAAATTGAATTTATCTAGCTAAGATCTAATACTATTTGCTATAAGCAAAGAGGAAAGTAGAGGCCTAGATGGATCAGGTATCGGCCCAACCCGATCCAACTCGACTTGAATCGGGGATCCCAAAGTTTTGTCCCACCTCGGACCCGACCTGACTCGTAGGGGCCCCGGTCCACCCTAAACTAAAGAGAGAGTAGATCTAGGGAAGAGTGTGCTTGCTGACAGAGGGAGCCAGGCGGCTACAAACCGATGGTGACTTCGCATGCTGGAGTGAGTAGGAGGGCCATAGTGGGGGTTCGCCGCTATGGAGGAGGAGAAGCCCACCGCTCGTGGTCCGTGGCAACCGTGGGAGGGTAGGAACCAATCAATGTGGGAGCTAGGAGGAGGAGCTCGTCGTCGTGGGAGCTAGGAGAAGTAGCTTGCCATAGTGGGAACAAGGAGGAGGATCTCGCCGTAGGATAAGGAGGTGTGGGAGGCTAAGAGTATGTCATGCGGGGAGAGAACACACACACACACACACACACACACACACACACACACACACACATGTGTGTGTGTGTGTGAGAGAGAGAGAGAGAGAGAGAGAGAGAGAGAGAGAGAGATATTAGAATTGGGGTGAGGCCATGAGGGGGAACAGTTTGAGATTCCAATTCTAGTGGCGACTAGGGTTTTGGGATAGGAGGAGTGAGGCATGGGCTTGATCCACTTATGAGAGACTGGTCGTTCAGAGCAAGGATCGACCCGTACCTGACTCGAAGGGAATCGGGGACCCGACCCGATTTTGACCCATCGGTAGGGTTGGGCCGAGATCTAGACCTCTAGAGGAAAGCATGCTTCAACTAAAAGGAAAGAATATAAGGTGCTGAAGCAATTCGAAGTTGTCAAACTTCCAATTTGCCATGCAAGAACATGGGATGGGGAATTATGGATGGGGAAGCTATAATATCTATTTGGCGAAAAGAAATAATATGATTTTTGTCTAATGTTTTAAGGAACCCCTATAGTTTTTTCTTGCACATCAGCTTGGAAGGGGGCGTACATATATGCTTCACATTTTGTGTGCACATAGGATTAGATGATCTCCTCCTAGCTTGGAAACTAGATCAGTCTATTTTGTTGTCTTATTTTACATGCCTAATAGCATGCTAAATTGAGTTGAATGTTAAGCTGGATTTTAGGAGGTTCTTAATCCACCTCTCAAAGTTGGCCCGCCTCATTTATAAAAATTTTAAGAGGTTTTAGAGGTGTCATAATGATTAAGAAAGAAGTATTCTAAATAACCGAAGTTTATTTTCTAGTCAAATAAATCTAAGCCACTTTGAACACGGAGTAATACTTGAACACCCCCTGATTAGGATTTCTGCGATCTTCAAGGTCCTCTAGAATCAAACAGTGCACATGTCAAGGATGCTTTATACTGGTGTTGTGAAATATTGGGGCTGACCATAATTCCAAGTAATTTCCAGATGGTATCTTTAAATTTATAAATTTGATTTCGAAAAATATTCAAAAAATTAAAATAGAAAAAGAATCCAACAAAAAATGGTTTTTTCAAGAAAAAAATAACTGTTATCACGGACCAGTAAAGGCTGATCTTTAGTCGATTACTAAATCCCTAGACTGTGGGACATGTATATGTATTACACAAGACATTCTTAATTGGAATTTACGGCTCGTCCTTTTCGGCTTAAATTAAATAAAAAAAGTTACAAACAATTTTTTTTTAATTTCTGTGCAAAGCCAATTACTCTAGCATTTGTAACCATTTTTGCGGGAGTTTTAGTGGTTCTTTTTAAGCTTTGAAATTCATATATCTTTTTTTTTGGCTCTCCAAACCTTCTGCCAAGGTCCACGATCTTTTCATACTGTAACTTACAGTTGGACTAAGGTGAAAAGAATTTACACGATCGAATGGAGCAAGAATCTGTCGTTAAGATGGCAGCACTGTTCCCTGTTTGGCTGGGCCTCTGGATCATCCTCTTCGGGTCAGCACGCCGGCGTAAGCACAGGTGCTGCCACCTCTGCGTCACTTTCGCTCTCGATTTATACACCTTCTTCCCCTGCTCTCTACGCGGAAGCAGGCAGGGCGCAGGTTTGAAGATTCCTGGTCTGTTCTTCGTTCAATCTTCGCCATTGACCTCCACATTTCTTTTTTTTCGATCCCCTTGGCAGCGAGATCAACTGCGGGTTGAACGGTCAGCAGTCAGCACGCACTGCCCTGGTTTTTTGAACATTCCGATCCGAAGCCCTACGAGCTGGCCTTTTCAGAAAGCAGTCTGAGTCCGTGGGTGAGTGAATGCCAGCAGAAAAGACGGCAGGTGTCACAGCTCACAAGAGAAGAACTAGAAGAGAAGGAGACGATGTCTCTGTCCTGGTGAGAACAAGCGCACTACTGCTCCAGGGATGCCGAGCGTGTGTGATTAGGGAAAGCACCGTATTTTACTGTGAAATTTCGCTGCCCTCGTCTTGCACGGGTTAAAAACAGGTCCTTTTCGGTCATCCGGTTGCTGTAGTAGATTAATATGTTTGGGGTAGTTTAGGTTTCTTGGCTTGAAAACTAATTTATTTTTTACTCCTTTTTTTTTTTTCTTACCACCAGTTCTAAAGGCTCTTTCAAATAACATAAACGAAGTGTATCAGTTTTGAGAAACAGATTCAAAAATTTCTCAATTACAGTTTAGCATTTAACGTAGCTTTGCCATTCAACTCAGTCAATCCGAACATGATCATAATTTAAAAAGGCCACAAAACATCTATATGAGTTTGGAGAGTAAAAAAATAAAAAATAGTTTAGGAGCTTCGAAACACTAAAAGTTTTAAAAAATAACTACGGGATGCTGTAGCATTTGCTTTGTAAAAATAACAAATTAATGTTAATTCGACCACGGCACTTAACATTTTCTTTCGGCTGGCTCGGTCAAAAACTTTCAGTTTAGCAGGCTAGCTTGCTTTGTTTGGTAGCTTTAAGGCTTTGATGTTCAGGTTCAGGTGAACATGAACTTGCTATGCAACACCTGATTCAAACCTTTCTTTTTCTCCTTTCCAATGATGATCTTCGAAGGTTCTAGGAGGCCAGCTTGCTTAACTTGGTAGTTGAAGCCTTCAGGTGAACATGACCTTGCTTAGAATAAAAAGAAGCGATCAATACTTTTCTCTATTTTTCTTCTATTGCAACGGTAATTTATATTTTAGTCTTTGATTTTTTTTTGTCTAAGTTCTTCCAAACAAGCTATGCGTTTTATTAAAAAAATGACGATGGACATAGTTAAAATAATTTAGTGAAGAAAGAATATAACAAAGATTTTTTAAAAACTCTTGCGATCTATTTTGGACCGTCCAATTTTATCCAACAAGCCAATGATCTATAACTTATCCTACGTAAGTTGTTGTGATCGACGCTCGATCCGCGTGAGAGCACGTCACGTGACAACTCTAGGCCGCTTGTTTCGGCCTGAACGACCATGTGGTACAATATCTGGCCATCCATTCATACTTTTAAATTCACCCTACTCTATTTTGGATGTCTTCCGAAATTCTTTTAAATTCAAATCTAAAAATTATGTTCTCCTTTTTTATATGTTATTCTGGTGATTAGATTGCCACGTCACTCACCACAGCAGCAAAACCACAACTAAAACCTTCCTAGGGGTTATTTATGTCGGTTTTATGATTCGATGGGGAGGGGGTAGAACACCTAGTTACATAGTTCGGTAATTTTGTAGACAAGATGCTATAGTTTAGAGTATAAGAAGAGACTGACTATCGGACATTCATTAGTTGCCCAAAAATCGAACGCTTGTTCTGAGAGTTCACTTTGTTTGTTCCCATAGTACTGTGCGCTTGAAACATGCACAAACAACGAGTAGAACATGGACACTATTCTACTATAACATGCACATTGGACTACTGGAATAAATCAAATGAATTGAACTGCAAGACAAAAAGGTGCTATATGGATAGAACATGCACATTGAACTAAATGGAACAAGCGAAGCATACTGCTGGAACTTGTACTTGAACTATCCGAACAAAAATAAAGGAATTGAATTGTAGGAACAAAACAATTCAATTGTGCTATACGAATAAAACATGTACATTGAACTAGTAAAACAAGTGAAATATACTACTGAAACATACACTTTGAAGTATCGGAACAAATCACCTTTGCTAGCCGTGGTCTAAAGCGTGTGTGGGGTGGTGAGTCGGGCCGAAGCGTCCAATCAGGTTACACTTTAAACTACTGAAACAAATCACCTTTGCTAGCTTGGTCTAAAGCGCGCGTAGGGTGGTGGTTCGGGACGAAGAGTTCAATCGGATCAGACATCCAATCCCTATCAATTCTGCAGAGTATGCAATATATATACCTTTTCCTTTCAAATGCAAGAGCTAGAGTCGATAAATCTGAATCGTTGAGAGGTCAAGCAATTTTTTTCGTGAGTGCTAACAGCAGTTAACGTACAAGAAAACACTAGGAAAATCGGTATTAAGCAAAAGAAAAGCATGCCACCACTCAATACTCGCCACATCGCGTGTGTTTTGCTTCTCCACTAACAAAGATGCCAAACTTTTCGGCGAAAGAGGGCCTTCCCCAACCGAGTGGATCTAGCAGTTTGCTCTTGCTCCTCCGGTACGATAATATAAGTATGAGTATGACCAACGACCGGTCATTGGTCAACGGCGGAAAAGCGCCGAAAAAAAAATGAACGAAAGAAATTATACGACGGAAAATAACTCGGTTTCCCCGGCCCGGTCAAACTTCCCTCCCTTCGTAGACCAGCACACAAGTGACGCAAGTGCTGCTACAACGCGCGCTTAAAACCAACACGGAACACATCACCTAGCTCGCTCGATCTCTCGATCGATGTCATGGCTTGCGTTCCATAGCCGGTCTTTCTATAACTATCATATATAGGAGTATATATATATATAGAGAGAGAGAGTAAATACGAGGAAAGAACCGGCTGAGTTCATGGTCTCTTTGTCTCGACCTTCTTCTCCCTTGGTCTCCTGTTCGTCTTGCAAATCGTTGCTCATTCTTGGGAGACAGGAGGTACCTGCTGCCGCCGCTTGCGAGCTAGTGGGTAGTGGGTATAAAAACCCTTCTTACCTCTAGCTACCTGTACTTGCTGCGTAGTGTCATCGTCTTCGTCGCGTCTTGATCTTCTTATTCTTCTTCTCCGGTGTAATTCTCTCGTCTTTTCACATGATCCTTCCATTGCTCCTGCCTGCTAGCTTGGCGCTCCAGATCTGCTGCCATAGCCGGATCACACGGCAGAGCTGAATTGGTCGGCCGCTGATCAAGCTGCAGGAGCTGCAGCCCAGAGTCGATTGTTCGAGGTGTTGAGGCGTGTGAAGGTGAAGCAAGGCGCCCGCCATGCAGGACGGAGCGGGAGGGGACAATATCCATTTGCTGGTGGGCATGCTGGCCGACGGCGAGGAGCAGGCGAGGCAGCTCGACGCGCGGCTGGGCGAGCCGCCGGACGACGACGACCTGCGGCTCCGGGCGCGGCGGCTGCAGCGCACGCTCGGGGAGGCGGTCGCCGTCGCCAGGTCCATCGAGGCGGCGGCGGCGGCGGCGGCGGGGCCGTGGGGCGCCGACGCCCGCTACGACTCGCCGCAGTCGGCGGACGAGAGCGCCGGCCGGGCGCCGCGGGACGCCGCGCAGGAGCGCCAGGACGTGTGCAAGAGAAGGTGCGTTCGTATGCAATTCAAAACCTCGCACGTCACACGTCGCGAGCACCAAATTTTATTAGCCACCAATTACTTTGTCAACGCAGCATATCAGTGCAATCAATCTTCCGGTACAATCACCATACAACTAATCTAACAAAAACTAAAAACTAAACTAAAAAATATACAGACATAGTTACGAACTTACTCTATCTCTGCATAAAATAGCAATTTCAAATTTATTGTATAATAATAGTTACAAAAGAAGAAAATTCTACCAATTCTTCAAATTTGTCACTTTTTCCTTGTTACTCTTAATATATAATTAATTTGGTATCCAAACTTTATATATTGGTAGAGTAAACAGTGAAATACATTTATAATTTTTATTGCATTGCATCGTGATTATACTGGAAGTTTGATTGCACAGAATATGTTGCCGATTACTTTGAGCAAGTACCTCATTATTAGCCTAGAGGCCTGCTATAGGTTATTCAATAAAAATAAGTTTAGGTATCATCATTGTAAATTGGCTCTTGGCCTCTTAATAAACATAATATAAATTAACTAACACACTTCGTTTCTTGAGTTGTACAGTACACACCAACCGATTTAACAAAAAGATTAAAGCCACTAAAAACGAAATATTTATTATACCTAATATACACGTGAGAAAGGAACGACGAAATGTTGTGTGTAATTTATCATGTGGTATGACTTGTAATAAAACATTAGTTGGTCCACAAGTATCAAATGCAATCTAATATTATTATAGCAATTCTCCTCCCCAAGTCAACGTCAAATGAGAAACATGACTGATAGATCCTTGTTCAGACCCCAAAAAAAAATCTCTTTGGAGTTTTTTTTTTTTGGGTAAATTCTCGCTTGAGTCAACTAAATCTAGAAGACTTGCATATGTTTCTTTTTATTTTTGCGGCCAAGCTCAGTTTTCAAACTGACTATTAGCCAGTAGGCATCAAATATGTATGTTTGAAACTTCCCTAACCGCACGAATGGGTAGACCAGATGGTAAAATGCCACGTACCCATATATCTCTGGTGATTTGGTCAAAGAGAAGTTAGGAGGGGAATCTTTCGTAGTCACAGGTCAACGGAAAGATTAAAATCTGACACTTGATTTTGTTTGTCCTAAATCACACAGGAAGGGACTGCCTAGATGGACCAAACAGTTCCGAGTACCAGACGCAAATTTGGAGGCCACCCCCGACGACGATTTCAGCTGGAGGAAGTACGGGCAGAAGGACATTTTAGGAGCCAAGTTCCCCAGGTACACCTCAAACATCCAATACCCAAAAGTCATTTTTTTTTTTAAATGGGAAGACAGGCCAATTTCATTGAAGGTGAAAGAAACTGTGCAAACATACAAAAGACGGTAGTTTTGTTCTTTCTAGAGGTTTCAAGCCATGTAGACAATCATATCAGACTTTTGAGCGCCTTCCTAACTTTCTCCGGGAGTAAAGAGGTGGCTTGTTTCCACCAACTGTAGAAGTTGTCGGTCATTTGGTCACTAGGTACAAGGTGAGGTCGTGATTGGAGCAAAGCATCCTAGATGGACTTCGAATAAGGGCAGTTTAAGAAGAGATGATCAATAATCTTTTCATGTGTGCCATGGAGAGGGCAGGGAGCCTGGTTGGGTCATCCTTTCTTTGAGAGGACAATCACGGTGTTGATATTAATTTCCATGTTTAAGCGTTTAGGTAAAAAAATTTGCTTTCATTCTCTATCTGCGCTTTCTAGATGGAGGCTAAAGAGCAGAGGATGCTACCTAGAAACTAGGCATTGTAGGCTGATCTCGAGGTGTGGTGCCTAGGGGTTGTCAGGGTCCACGCAATGTTGTTGTCAATCTCGGGTTGCATGTGCACCTAGCATTTGAGTTGCTAAAGAAGCAAGAATTCTTGAAGCTACGTTTGTATGGTCATATGCTGCACCTCGCAGGCCCAGTTGTTATTTCGTAGGAGATCGGCAACTTTGCACTTTTTGTGATTGACCAGATTGTAGAGGCTAGGTGCTAGGTCGCAGGAAGCAACGTACCCTGCAGGTTGTCGTGCCAGAAGCCTGTTTTTCTTGCCATTTTGAGGATGATGGTAGTGGTAGCGTGAAAAAGAGCTTTGTTAATTGCATTGCAGGGCATGGTGGTGTCCACCCAGGGTTTGTCTTGGCCCTTCCATTCATGCCAAAGCCATCAGAAGCGGAGAGCTCGAGAGAACATGGCAAGGTTGGAAACACCCAAACCACTGAAATTTTTTGGTCGCAACTGGTGTCTTAGTTGACTAAGTAGTGCCATCATGAGTGTTAGGAAAAAAAGCCTGATTTTATCGACCCTTTGGACCATCCATTTGGGAAGGTGCAAGGGCATGGCAAAGTAGGTCGGGAGGGCAGACAAGACTGCTTTGACAAGGGTGAGACGACCAGCCTTGGATAGTAGGTTGCCTTTCAAGGTCGGCAACCACGCACAAATTTTCTTCACCAAGGGTACAGAGCTTGCGGCTGTGAAGAAGGAGGTCGAGGTGATTGCAAGGTAGTCCGCTGGCCAAAAAAGGAATCGAGAACCTATGCCCAGTTATTTTTCCTAGCAATTGATTCTATTTCTTAAAAATAAAAGATTTACTTTACACAAATTATCATACTTCGTCTACTCTACACTCGTTACCTAGAAACAAGATATTCTACTCCCGAACTATTAAAAAGGTGCCAATTAACCCCTCGAACCAATTTTAGAAGTGATTTTGCCATCCTAACACTAACATGGCAGCCTATTATCCATCTCTCCAATATCTTTAATTTGTCGTTCTACATCTCGATGGTAGCAACCTTATAGTGCCATACTAGCTTGTGATCACTGTCTGCTCTTCTACCTCATATCTCTCTCCCCCTCCTTCTCTCCCTTCTTCCGTATTGGCCATCACACCCCCACCTTGTTATCTTGTTCCCCCTTTCCCGCTAGCCTCCCATCCTTTTGTACCACCTATGTCTGTCCTAAGCTTGTTACCACCATCATGCAATGTGTGCCACACGTTTGCACCATATTACAAAGCTAACAACATGGCAAAGCAAAGAAGAAGGTAAAAGTGGAGGTGGCCGATAGCGCTCTCTCTCTCTCTCTCTCTCTCTCTCTCTCTCTCTCTCTCTCTCTCTCTCTCTCTCTCTTATATATATTTCCTGTTTTGCTCCATGGCCTCCTCTTCCTCTAGAGAATGTCACTCCCCATGATCTCCTGCTCTTTTTCTCCCAGCAATCCAGGTTTTTCCCCTATGGGTACCTCCCTCCCTGCTAACTTTGTGCTCTACCTTGAGTATAACCTCTATTGCAATGTTGTCATTCATCCACGGATGGCCTTCTAATCAGAGGAGTCGCCGGTGTGTGTGTGTGTGTGGAGGGGGGAGGGGGGTCGAATGCAACAACGTCAGATGAGACTGCCTTTTTGAGTGTGTCAGCTTCCTTGCCCATCGAATCTTTGCTTTCCCTATTGCAACTCTACTCTGCTCTGACCATAGCGGCAGTACTGCACGCAAGGGTTTAAGGGCACACCAAGATGGAGGAGAAGCATGGCACTAGGGAGGAGGAAAGGAGGAGAAGGTCGTGGGATATGAGGATCCCAATGGGGAAGGGGCGTACCTTATTTGGAAGGGAAGTATCTCTGGTGAGGAGTAAGGAGGAGGCCAGTGAGGAAGATGGCGTAGGACAGATGGATGAGATAAAAACAGAAGAATGAGGGAGAGAAACGAGAAAGATGACACGTGGACATTCACCATGTCAGCTATGATATCAACGGAAATCCACCTACAAAAACTATGTACCTTTGGTTTTCTAGTTCATGGGATAAATTAGACGAAGCACAATACTTATGTTGTAAAGTAGACTTTTTTATCGAAAAATGTTTTCAAATTTTAAACCATAAAAAACCCGGTGTTTCAAATAAAACTTTAGATCATGTGATCAAGTCTAATTTACGTGAAGTTTACAAAAATTTAACAGGAACTGTTCAATGCTCGTAGAAATGGAGAAAATAAAAATGTCGATCGCATTTCAAACAATTTTTGCGATCGTTGTGAAATCCTTAAAATAAAAAACAGTCACTGACGTGTATGTCGCTGGCTCGCTGCACTGCAGGGGCTACTACCGCTGCACCTACCGCAACGCACAAGAGTGCCTCGCCACGAAGCAGGTGCAGCGCTCGGACTCCGACCTCTGCGTGTTTGACGTCACCTACCAGGGCGTCCACACGTGCCACCAGAAGCAACAGCGCCACGCGTCACCGGCCGCCGCCGGCGCCGCCGCGCAGCTCGACGACGGCAGCCAGCTGCCGCCGCAGGACCCAAGCCACCAGCTGGAGCTCCTCGCGAGCTTCAAGAACGGCCTCAAGGTGGAGACCCATGGGCTGTCGGCGCTGCCGGAGTCCTTCCACGAGCACGGCCACGCCACCGCCGCCTTCCCCTTCCCTGCCGTCGCTTTAGACGGCGGCGCCACGGCGGCGGCGGGCTTCTCACCGGTGGAGAGCGGCGGGCAGCTGGGAGGGGGCTTCTCGCCGACGTTCGTCTCGCCGGCGGCGTCGGCCGGGTCGAGCTACTTCTCGGTGACGCACTGCCCGGCGGCGAGCTACGGCCATGGGGGAGTGGGCACGCGCGCGGTGGAGTCGGAGCTCGACGAGGTCGTCTCCGCGGCGACCGGCGCGGCGGCGGCTCCCGCCGGGTTCGACTACTTCCTGTACCACAACCACGACGCCGATCAGCACGACCCGCACTTGCCGTTCCCGCCAATGTTTGGCCACCCTTCCCAATCCCATGGCCAACACAGGAACGCGTGAAGACTGAAGAGTGAACTCAACTAGTGTCACCAAATATTTCAGTTTGGTTATGAGTTATATGACCCATTTGGCCATTCGGGACACAAGGATTTTACTCGTCTTTTTGTCAACTTAACAGGCAGTAGCAGGCTAGCAGCTGTCTGTTAGTTACTGTTAGTTCATTATCTTCGGGAGTAGCACAGCTTGTTCCATGATACTCAGTACTTGGTTAACTTTCGAGTATTAGGTTGTCTTGCGCGACTGAGGGGAGACACGTCTGTTGTGCCGTCGCCACCAGTGCGGTGCCCTCTCCATGTTTTATAGAAAAGCAAAAGATAGAAAAAAAAAACTGTTCAGAATTTTCATAACGTCTCCAGATCCAATGACTTCGTTAACAAGAGAGAAAGAATTAAGCTTCCTGAAAAGAGCAAACGCTTCACATGGAATAATCACCGGAATAACACTCTTCTTAAGAAACTTGATTGGGCCTTCTGCTCCTTGTCTTAGGCCTCTTGCTATCATCAGACTTACTCTGAAACTCTTTATAAAGCAACCAGTGATAATGACCCTGTAAGCATGACAGTAGCTGTTTAAATGCCCTAAGCTAGTATCTTTCATCTCGAGAACTACTGGGAGTACTGGCCATCTCTACCTGGTTTTAAAGACGAAAGTTAATAGGGTTTAGGCCTGCTATCCTAATAAGACTAATGTAGCTAAACATATCATTTTGCGGTTAAAGAAGCTTTAGAGGCATTTAAAAAAATGGGCATCTCGATTATGAGCCTTGAAGTTAATTTTTCGTCGTTATGAGCTCACACTTTGCTTCCTTGGTGAACTTGAAACTGAGCGAAGGCCTTTTTCGATAGAATTCAAATTTAGGAAACTAGTTCGAAAAAAATTTAGAATCTTTTGATGCAATAAAGAAACTACTGGCGACAGCGTGCAAAAAAAATGGGCCGAACTGGGTGATGAGAATGTCACGTATTTTCATGCTATTGCTAGCTCAAATGATCGGCACAACTCTTCGGCATATGACCTTCACTCATCCATATTTTGTTTGTGTTGTTCAACAGGTCTGTCTCTTTATACATGATCCTTAGGAACCTCAATTCACTATTATGAAGCGGATCCTACGTTATCTTAAGGCCACTCTATCTTATAGCCTGTTTTTGCATCGATCATCACCTGCTAACTTGACAGTCTACTCCAACACTGACTAGGCGGGCTATCCAATACATGTATGGTTTTGATTTTTTTCTTAGTGATAATTTGGTCTCGTGGTCTGTCAAGCGACAACACACATTTTCTTGATCCAATGCTGAGGCGGAGTATCGTGCAGAGGCATGTTGGCTCTAACAACCCCTCTAGGAACTTCACCACCATTGTCTATTGTGACAATGTTAGTGATGTCTACCTCTCCACCAAGCCGGTTCAACATCAGCGAATTAAACATTTGAGATTGATTTGCATTTCATCCAAGAGCGTGTCACTCTAGGCCAAGTGTGTGTTCTCCATGTTTTGATGTCGTCGCAGTATGTTGATATCTTTACCAAGGGGTTGCCTTCATCGGTTTTCACCGAGTTTCATTTCAGTCTAAATGTTCACGCCTCCGACTTTAGATTGGGCAGGAGTGTTATACATATATAGGTTATTTGGTTACCTGCATTTACAGAGATTTGCATCTCGTATAACTTCGTATAATGTATGCTATACGAAGTTATTACGTTCCTAACTTTCTTCGGCAGTAAAGAGGTGGCTTGTTTCCACCAACTGTAGAAGTTGTCGGTCATTTGGTCACTAGGTACAAGGTGAGGTCGTGATTGGAGCAAAGCATCCTAGATGGACTTCGAATAAGGGCAGTTTAAGAAGAGATGATCAATAATCTTTTCATGTGTGCCATGGAGAGGGCAGAGAGCCTGGTTGGGTCATCCTTTCTTTGAGAGGACAATCACGGTGTTGATATTAATTTCCATGTTTAAGCGTTTAGGTAAAAAAATTTGCTTTCATTCTCTATCTGCGCTTTCTAGATGGAGGCTAAAGAGCAGAGGATGCTACCTAGAAACTAGGCATTGTAGGCTGATCTCGAGGTGTGGTGCCTAGGGGTTGTCAGGGTCCACGCAATGTTGTTGTCAATCTCGGGTTGCATGTGCACCTAGCATTTGAGTTGCTAAAGAAGCAAGAATTCTTGAAGCTACGTTTGTATGGTCATATGCTGCACCTCACAGACCCAGTTGTTATTTCGTAGGAGATCGGCAACTTTGCACCTTTTGTGATTGACCAGATTGTAGAGGTTAGGTGCTAGGTCGCAGGAAGCAACGTACCCTGCAGGTTGTCGTGCCAGAAGCCTGTTTTTCTTGCCATTTTGAGGATGATGGTAGTGGTAGCGTGAAAAAGAGCTTTGTTAATTGCATCGCAGGCATGGTGGTGTCCACCCAGGGTTTGTCTTGGCCCTTCCATTCATGCCAAAGCCATCAGAAGCAGAGAGCTCGAGAGAACATGGCAAGGTTGGAAACACCCAAACCATTGAAATTTTTTGGTTGACAACTGGTGTCTTAGTTGACTAAGTAGTGCCATCGTGAGTGTTAGGAAAAAAGTCTGATTTAATTGACCCTTTGGACCATCCATTTGGGAAGGTGCAAGGGCATGGCAAAGTAGGTCGGGAGGGCAGACAAGACTGCTTTGACAAGGGTGAGACGACCAGCCTTGGATAGTAGGTTGCCTTTCAAGGTTGGCAACCATGCACAAATTTTCTCGACCAAGGGTATGTAGTGCGCCCTATAGAGCTTGCGGCTGGGAAGAAGGAGGCCGAGGTGATTGCAAGGTAGGCTAGTCCGCCGGCCAAAAAAAGAATCGAGGACCTATGTGTATATTTACTTTGCATTACGAGAAAGTAATGCGTAGTAATTAGGTTTTTGACTGTTTTTTTACTGTTGTATGTATGCATAATCGAAAGTAATGAGAAGTAACTGGTCGAAAATTCGGATTACTTTCTTATTTTGGCTCGAGAAATATAAGAAATGAAAAGTAATTCGTTTGAAAAAGAAGAAACTCAAAATTCAAAATAAACCGACATGCAGCCCACGATTTTAGGGCAGTTAATGCCCCCACGATTTTAGGATCTTGCCTCCCAGCGAATTACTTTCCGTGCTGAAACATGTTCATTTCGGTTACTTCCGATTACTTTCATAAATGCGACCGTTTACTTTCGGGTTTGGCTGGCTCGCGCGGTTCGCTGGGAAGGCTCGGGTGTAGATTAGCTTAATCTACCTCCAGGGGTAGATTAGGGCCTCCGTGTGTGTGTAATCCGAGGTAAGGAAAGCTACCATCTAATATATACTGATATATAATCTTTTTAGATTAATTTATCTCATGTGTTTATCATGCTATATGGGGCACACGGCCGCATGGATAAGCATAGCATGATAGATTGATAGCAACAAAAGGGTATAAAAAGCTAGCAAGCATTCCTAACGAAAAACTAGCAAGCAGCTAACACAGGCTATAAGCCCAGAATCAGTTCATGGGGCTCCATCTCTTTCATGACTGGGTCGACCGGTTCAACCGAGATCCGCAAAACGGAGGGCAAAAACCATGGTTTTCAATCTTGCGGTCTTGCCGATATGATTTGGTTTGGCAAGCCAATGGTTTAATTTGAACCGATCCATATTCAAAATTTCAAATTGAAATTCAGCATCAACCGATTAGTGTTTGACATGAATCGAATCCTTAATGCTCCAAACCGTCGTTTTTTTCTGGGTAGACCAAGTAGTTTCTGGTCCAAACCGACCAATGTTTTGCTAAATAAATTAGACGCGACCAACCTAGCTATACCGATCAGACTGATTTCTGACAATATAGGCCCTCTTTGATAGCTTGTTTAGTTTTTATTGGAAAAATTTGACTACCTTTGAAAGTGGTATGAAAAGGCTAAATAAATTATTAAAAAATATTTTTAGATCTTTGAGAAAAACACTACAAAGTTATAAAAAAATATTTCCAAAAAATAAAGTGAATGGTGTATATAAAAATAACAAAAGTTGCAATCCCAACAAAAAATAAACTAAAACAAGCTATCAAAGAGGCCCATAGCATGTACTCCCTCCGGTTACACAAAGAAGTCGATGTTGACTTTTGTATATGCCTTTGACCATTTGTCTTATTTAAAAAAGTTATATGAATATTATTTATTTTGTTATGATTTGGTTATTATTAACTGTAATTTAAGTATGATTTATATTTTTACATATTTAAACTAAATTTTTGAATAAGATGAATGATCAAAGGCGTGTTCAAAAGTCAACGGCGACTTTTTTTGTGACCGGATGTAGTAATACTAAAAAAATCAGGAACATGTGGGTGCAGTGCAAACTGGAATCTATGGAGAACGGCAAAAAAAAAAAAATGAATAACCTGCTACGAGATCCATGCATGCATATGGATGTTTTGGCCACCGTGGCTTCTGGCCGTAAGGCTGATCAACCCGTGTTTTGGTGGACCTAGATGCCAGTGTTGCAGAAGTACTCCCTGTTCTTTATTTTTGCAGTATAGAAAATTGTAGAGTAATATTTTGAAGATTTCAGATATCAACATGTTTCGAAATATGCAAATACTAGACAACCTTATAGTGTTGGTTTGACATTCAAGGGTACAGCTAGATGACAAAAAAAAGTATGGTCCATACGATAAAACCATATGATACTGTATAAAATTAAACCACTTAAAATGTGGGGCCACATAAAGAAACCACGTGATACAATATGAAACCATACTTCGATGGGTGATGAAACCCACGTGTAACCACACTTTGACGATTGACCACATAATAAAACCATACTTCAATGATGGATCCACCTAATGAAACCACATAACACCACATAAAACAATATAAAAATCATACTTGGACAGTGATGAAACCACATTACACCACACTTTAATGATGGCCCACATAATGAAACCATACTTCGATGGTGGGGTCCACATGATGAAAACAAATGCATGAACCACATTTCATGAAGTATCGTATATTGGTATATGTATTATAAGGTATCATATATTTATCAGAAATATATAATATCATAAAGTATCGTTTAAACCATTGTACCGCCTCCTGAACAAGTACAGTGGCTACCCTAGCTAGGGCTGGACCAAAAGCTCGAGCTCAACGAGCTACTTGAAAGCGGATCGAGCTCAAATGCTAAACGAGCAGATCTTGAGCCCGGTCCCGTGCTCGAGTCTATTCGAGCCGAGCTCGAGCTCGATCCCAAGCCTTCATCGAGCCCAGCCGAGCCTGAATAATCATCATTGCATAGCATATTTATCTCTTTAAATCCAATTCTTCAACCAATTCGAGCCGAGCTCGAAATCGAGTACAACCGAGCTCATATAGTCTCATCTTTCCCATAGAACAACACAAATTCCTTCATTCGAGCTCAACCGAGCCGATCTCGAGCCTGGTTGAGTTTTCATCAAGCTCAATATCGAGGTTGACCCTAAGCTCGATGTTGCTTCGAGCCGAGCTCGAGTTTTGACAGCCTAAGCTCGCTCAGGATCGACTCAAATCCACCCCTAACCCTAGCAGCCTCTAGAGGGAGCTCTCCAAGAAAAAAGATGAAGAAGAAAGGCAAGCTGCCGAGGGACTTGGGCCAGCAGCTCATCCATTGGCGGTAACTTCACTATCGATGGCCCTATCCATCCATACATACACATCTACATGCTTGCTTAATGCTTTATACAAATGTAAATACTGAAGGTCAATCGATGATTAAGCAAAACAAATCAACAACTGGTTCATCCATTCATTAACACCGGACGCAACATCAGAGGCCGATGCCGGTTGCCACAGCTGAACGAAAAAATTGTTCAAACGACATTTAATTCCCTGCCAGAATTCAAAATGACACTCAACGTCTCTATGTTCCCATAACACTGAGTTAACGAATTTTATTATCAAATGACATCTTGATATTTCTTTTACCTCTTTTCCCACAATTTTTCACCCTAAAAAATGTGTGAGTTTTTAGTTTTGCCCTTCTGTTGTGGCGGTGCCGACGCTGACAACGGGAACAACAGCGACGGGAGCGGCGGTGGCGACAATAACGATGGAGGCGACAACGATGCAGTGCAGTGGGTTGCTACCGAGGTTGGCGGCGCTATGGTTCCGCGAGATGCTCCTCGTGCTGCAGCGGTTCAAGGCTACCATCACCGATGACGTTGTGCGCAGTCGGATGCGGCTGCCGCTGCAGTCCGACGAGGTGGCGGCGCAAGTGCGGGAGCTACAGCATGACCTGGCCACGCTGCTCAACCGGCGCAATGGAGTGAAGCGGAGTGGTACCGTGGTGGCTGCCGAAGGTGAGGAAGAAGACCAAAAGGGGAAAAAGGAGAAAAATGCAAAAAAAAAGTTATTTGGGAACAAAATTCGTTGCATCGGTGTCATAAGGAAAACAGAGACTAATTCAGTGTCATTCTATTTCATCGCAACGAATTGAGTGTCATTTGAGCAATTTTTCCCAGCTGACTATAGTTTCCAGCCACTAGCCACTTATATTGTCTCGAGCAGCTCTTTTCGCCACACTTTGCATAGCTGGGCATTACTTCCTCAGCGGAGGTGCGTATCGCCGTGGTATGTGACGGTGATGGCGGCATGGGAGTGTTGACTTCACGTCTCTGCACGGCGTCGGCCAAGGCCTGTTGGCTCTCGGGTCTCATCGGGTGCGAGGGTTGGGACGCCATGTCACCATGCTTGGCATCGGAAGCACGACAGTGAGCCAGGACTAGTGGCCGCCTGTGTCTATACCATTCAAAGGGCTCAAAACGGTGTACCGTTTCGTAACTTTTCTAATAAAAGTATTTGTTCTCCCTGATTCAAAACTTGAAATTTAAAACAAACTTTGCACTTTTTAGCGGTTTTTGTCCAAACCTATTGAATTTCACTTTAAAAAAGACGCTTTCCATCCCCTCGCACAAAATTTGAAAAAAAAAAAAGAGAGAGAATGATTTATGCGTGGGCCTAGTGGTATTTGATGAAAACCGCTACCAACGACTCATCGAGGTTTCGGTTTTCGACCGTAACGCTAAAATGCAACCGTGCTTGCTTTCAGTTTCTACCTAAATTTAAAGAAATTCTAATCCCTGTGAAAGCCGAACAGGTCTTCCTTTATTCCTGACTCCCGAGAGCTGCACCAAAACGAGCCGTCATGCATCCATCCTCCCTCCACTCAACGGCGGCAGTAGACAATTCGGAGCCCCTACCAGAACTCAAAGGAGTGAAGCACATGCTGAAAGGCGCCACCACAAAAGCCGCGGCTTCTTTGCAGCACACAACGCCAATTGTTTATGTGCAGGATCAGGGCAAGATCCCCATCAATAGTAAATGGCATGAGAGAAGATCGCACATGAGTGTTAGAACCTGAACCTGCAAGTGTCAAAAGGGACCTGACCTGGCCCAGGTGCTGTTGGATGCTGGCTTGGAATATCAGATCACGTATCTGCCATTATTCTAGGATTGATGGAGTTTATTAGCACAGCAAAGAGGAGGAAGATACGCGCAGGTCTTAAACAGTGCATGTGTTTTTCCGTGATCCGAATCATTATAATCTACGGATTAAGCAATTTCAATATAAGATTTCTAAACATCATTTCTATATATACCATATAATCTAGAAATTATATAAGAAATTATGTCTCCGTTGCATTGTATCTTAATACCGTTTTTATAATTAGTAATACTTTCTCTTTTTCCAAAGACACAAGAAACCATCTCATTTTCTCTCTGCGTCATGTCATCCTTCTATCCTACGTGGCATGGAAAAAAGAATGAAGAAATTGCATTAATTATAAAATTGTGGCTATAATGAGCTTCACTTTCGGAAGATTTCAAAGTAGTGTGTGAAACCGGAATGTTTTGTTTGGAAGATCATAAGAGACACTAAGAAATAATGCTATGAAAACCCACTATTTGCAAAAAAAAAAGTGATATTTTTTTTAGAAAACCGCTCTTTCATAAATTTGAAGTTAATTTGCCTTGTTCTGCAGGCTTATGCAATTTGATATTTTGTGCGGATGATTTTTGTTTCTTTTTTAGTCTAATTAATATAGTTGCACATTTTTATGCATTATTAGAATATTTGAAAGGTTCTATGGCTTATCACTCACCATGCGCCGCTGTCAACCATATATGCTCGCAGTGCACCTACAACAACCACACGCCCTGCACATCGGCATGTCGCATGTGGTGGCTGCGTACTCGCTACAAGCACCACACATGAGCATGCATCGACATCCTTTGCACGTTGCATGCAACGTCATGCAGTGACTACGTGCTCGCTGTATCGTAGTGCAGCTGCACCTAAGTGACAGCACAAATGTAAATTTTCAGGTGATTGTTGTTTATACAGTCTTACATATATTTGGATCAGTCTTAAAGCTTATTAGTGAACACCGTACGTCATGGTTTAAAGCTTGAAGGCATGAAAACCAAACATTTTTTAATACCCACCTCCTCACACGCATGTAGCGGCATGCATTGTGTGTCCTTTGCACATCACATGCATCGGTTGCATACATGTCGTTGTCGCTGTGTGGTCGGCTCGAAGCCCTCCCGTGGTTGTAACATACAGATGTGTAAATTTTAGATAACTGACGACTGCAATTTAGATGGTCTTTAAATTTGAGCCAGTCTTGAAATCCATAAAAAACAAGCCCTTTTTTGAGTTAATATGTACTTTATTATTGATAAAATTTATGACGTATATACGTGAATTTAAAATTTTGTTCAAACATGGACGCCTAAGCTTTGAGCAAAATCACAGGCAATTTTGCCTCACTTGAATCCGTCGACATCGTCGTGTTTTTATTCGTCTCCGGGAGCCGGCCGCTGTTGCTCGCAAGGTTAGAGTTCGGAGGTGGGTTTTCCGTGCCTCGGGCTTAGAGGGAAGCTAGGGCGGCAACGACCCGTCGACGGTGAGGAGTGGGTTGTGGTAAAGGCAACAGCGGTGCCACCAGAGCTACAGGATTGGTCGAAGACGACCATGTGGCGATGATGGGCAGATCGGCATATAGCGACAAAATTAGGGTGGGACGGAGCGGAGGAGGCGGTGGGAGGAAGAGTGGTGGAGCAGTGAGACAGAAAAGACGTTGTCCGCTGCCAGCGGCGACCGCGAGAAGGTGTGGAACAGCTACATAGGGAGAAGGAAGGGAAGGAGCGACGCGAGCGGTCGGGTACATGTGCTGTGCAGTGCGCACACCCGGTCGCTGGCGGAACACCATGGCACGCACGACACGGCGCGGCGCGGCGCAAGTGGCAAGAAAAATGGCCTTTCCGCCGCGCTCCCCCGCTCGGCCTCGGCGCGCTCTCCTTTCCCTCCGACCGAGGCAGTCCGGCACTACCGCACTATCCGTCTAGGCGAGCGCGGCGCTCCAGCGAGCGTCGCGGCTCGCGAGCGAGACACTGCTACGACTCCACCACGACAGGGAGACTACTGCGAGGTGCGAGCCGCGCGGACGAGAGCGAGAGGAAAAATAAATAAATAAAAAAGTACCCGAAGGCGAGGAAAGCGGCGGATGCCGGGGCGCGTGCCGCCGCGCCGTCGCCGAGGCCGCCCTGCCTGCCGCCCCGCCGGCACGCCGCCCTGAACTCCCCGCCGCCACCGCCCTTCCGTTCCCCGCTCCTCCTTCCCTCCTCCGCCCCGCCCTTTTTTAACGCCCGCCTCCTCGCTTCCTCCCCATCCCCTCTCCCCCGTCCTCTTCTTCCCTCTCTCTCCTCGATCGCCGCGCCCGGCGTGGCGCCTGCTGCTGGATCTGCCCGCCGCCGGATTCCGCCCGCTGAATCCCATGGCGCGGCCGCTCCGATTCGCCGCGCTCGCTCTCCTCGTCGTGTCAGGTACCGCGCCACCCTCCTTCCCTGCATGTCCGAATTATGCCTCCTGCGCGGTGCGCGCTCGCCGTGGTGGACCATTGGTTGCTTCCCGCGCGGTGCGCGCTCGCTGTGGTGGACGATTGGTTGCTTCCTGCGCGTTGCTTGCTTCCCGCTTGCTTCTGATTCGCCGTTGGTTGGCTGGTTGCCTTGGTGTTGCAGTGGCCTCGCTCGTGCTCGTCAGCGCTGCTGACGACTACGGCCGCTGCGACGGAGTCGTCAGGGGCTGGGCGGACTCGTTCGCCGAGAGCGACAAGGATGGGGACAAGTTGACCCTCAAGGATTTGCTCTTCTTCCTTCACATTCCTAGAACCGGTGGGCGTACCTACTTTCACTGGTACGTTGCTGCACAAAGCTTTAGACAGTTTGCTTCATCGTCATCTGAGACTATTGCAGTTCCACTGATATCACTTACCTGTCTTGTCAGTTTCTTGAAAAAGCTATATACGAATGCTCAGGAATGCCCACGTTCCTATGATAAGCTGCGGTTCGACCCCAGGTAAAAAAAGTTACGGAGTACTATTTGGCTACTTGGCCGAATCGCATCATCATCTGGATCGATCTTAAGCTTCATCCGGACTAATTAAACAAGAACAAGAGCTCTCTTGTCTTTAAACAATGCTAACAAAACGAAATATTCACTCTGGAGTGTAGGTTTTGTCTTTTGCCTTTTCCAACTCTGATCATGATGTGAATAAAGCTTGCAGTATCTGAAGTGTATGATATACCTTATGTTGAAATAACATCGTTAGTGCTTACTTGGCCGAGGATGTTTGTTTGTGATACCTCATGGTCATGGATTGTGCCCCTTTATACTAATTACTGCATTCCAGCATATGCATCATCACTTCATTTTGAGTCTGGTAATTGGCAACATGAATATTTGTGACTGTGTATGGGCCATGCCAACAAAATTTTGAGCTATTCTAGAGGCAGTGTTCATCTGTTATGAATATTATGCCGAGGAAGTAATTGCCTACAAATATGAACTATGTGCTGTACTGGTAAAGTTAAAAAGATCAGATGATTGTTTACAATCACTAATGATATTTATGTTTTCTTGTTAGCCATCCTGATTGCAAGCTGGTTGTTAGTCATGATGACTATAGCTTAACTTCCAAGCTGCCAAGGGAGAGGACTTCTGTAGTAACAATACTACGAAATCCAGTTGATCGTGTCTTTAGCACGTATGAGTTCTCAGTCGAAGTTGCTGCTAGATTTCTTGTGCATCCAAACTTGACATCTGCAAAGCTAATGACCAGCCGCGTGTTACGGAAATCGCGTGCTGTGAGTACATTGGACATATGGCCTTGGAAGTACTTGGTTCCATGGATGAGAGAAGATTTGTTTGCCAGGGTACGTCTAATTGTTTCATTTTCTTACTTTCATCTTTTTAGGAAAATGGTTAGGAAAATATGTTTGGTTTGATTACTTGTTAATGAAGCACTTCATAGAAACCTTGTTTTTCTTCTAGATTTTGACTTTTATATGCTTAACAAATTCAGCATACAGCAGGATTTCACGTATAAATCTAGTCTTTTGTATACCTTCGATCTTGTTTGGCGTAGAGTATTCCAACTTCCAGGTTAACAGTTCTGTATTGAAAAGGCTTGTTAAGATCAGCTCATAGAGTTGTCACTAGGAGGGTTTCAAGTCTTGTCCTTGAGCCTTTGTAACACCTGAGGCTGGTTGGGGTGTTATTGCTTCACAAATAATTTACACTTAAGTTGATGTGAAAGGCCAGTAGACATTAGTGTTGGCTTCAACTATATTTTAAAATCGATAAACACAAAATCACAAGTAGCTATCAATATTTCGGTGTTTTAATTTTTGTAATAGCTTGTTCTTGCAATCAGATGATAGACATTTTATTTACAGAGAGATGCTAGAGGGCTTGATAAACTGCATAGCAGCAAGAAGGTTAATGCATATGATGTGGAGGACATGGTAATGCCATTACACCAGTACATCAATGACCCTGTTGCCCATGAAATCATTCATAATGGAGCTACCTTCCAGGTATGATAATTTGTTTCTTTTGTATGCTTCAATTTTTTGCTATACCTTCCCTCTATGTGCTGGTTACTCTTACTATTATATATTGGAAACTATGATGAGTGCTCCAATGCAATTGTTTTAGTTGCTAGTCCTTGCAATGGTGGCAAATTGTCAGTTTCATCCAATTTGTCAAGTTTCATGTTTTTTAAAGAGTTAAATGTTGGCACAAAAAAGCCTATGATTAACTGTAAAACCTCCCACTTTTTTTTTTTGATGATTTTGTGGTTATTCTTGTGCAATGTGCAAATTCAAGCTATATACCAGTAAGAGCATCCCCAGCAGGGGATGCAAATCGGCCTACATTAGTGTCGCGCCTGCTGATGCCGCCCGCGCTATGCGCCCAGCAGGGGATTCAAATTTTTCTCCCTCCCGTGCTGATGCCGGCCGCGCTTATGCGCCTGCTGGGGATGCTCTAAATAGTAGAGAAACTGGTTACTCTTACTATTATATATTGGAAACTATGATGAGTGCTCCCAAGCAATTGTTTTGGTTGCTAGTCCTTGCAATGGTGGCAAATTGGCAGTTTCATCCAATTTGCCAAGTTTCATGTTTTTTAAAGAACAAAAAAGCCTATGATTAACTGTAAAACCTCCCACTTTTTTTTTTGATGATTTTGTGGTTATTCTTGTGCAATGTGCAAATTCAAGCTATATACCAGTAAATAGTAGAGAAACGTGTGCATACTTAAATTTTTTTATTATTGTGAAATGTCCTCGCATAACCATTTTGTTTTCTTTTATTTAGAAGTAAAATTCGGAACAATGATGGTAGATATTGACCTGACCAAGAAAACTTGTATGATTGTATCTGGTGGGTTTTGGCCTTACAAAACATTGAACCACTTTATTCATTTTTGCCTGTTCGACAGTCAACAGTATACCCACACCTGATAAAGCTCTACTTTCTTCATTATATCCGCAGCAATTGAGCAGTATTAGCCCTTTTTTGTGAATAGCATACTTCAACAATTTGCTGGTGGCATATGTGGAAAGAGTTGCAAGAAATAAATGGGCATGTTGTTTTTCCCATTTCAATGCCTACTTCCATATATCATTGTCCTGGCAAGGGTCAGAAATTAGTGTGTGATAATTCTGGTGTAAATGCATAAGCATTAGTCAGTACCATTGTGTTGTGTCCCCCATCAATGTGCATTCTATAGTTATGTTCTCACACAGTGGTTGCCTCCAGATAATTGCCCAGTCAGCTTGAACAATCTGGCTGCTAATTGTTTGTTCTCTTGTGCTCCCTTGGCAGATCACTGGGTTAACAAACAACTCTTACTTCGATGGAGCACATGAGGTTCGGCATTGTGTCAGAAAGCACCCTGATCTTGGTCGTTTCATACTTCAAGTTGCTAAGGTGCATACCAAAACCAAGGCGATGGATGCATGAAAAACTCTTTTCATTTGCATTCCATTGGCCAATATAAATGATGCACTCTTACATTCATTGACTTAGAAATATGTGTATAACTGCATTCTGACTAACCAGCTATATTTTCCTGCAAAGGGAATATAAATAGTAGCTGGATAAGCTATACCATTAACATTTACTTAACCATTTAAAGCTAAATTAGATCCAGATTTCTTACATAATTTCCACCATAATTAATGCTGTCATTTTCAATTACAGAACAGGCTGGATCGTATGCTGTATGTAGGACTTACAGAGGATCATGAAGAATCTGCAAGGTTGTTTGCTCATATGGTAGGAGCGCAGGTGCTATCACAATCTGGAACGTTGAACTTATATATCAAGGAAGATTCACCAGGTGGCATTGGTAAGATGCCATGCAAGCTGGCAGCCTTACACCTTTTATTAAATGTATCTGCGGCTATCATATTCATGCTGCTTACTTTTTTTGACTGAAGAACAACCCCCCTTGATTTTTTTTTTTGGTTGAATCTGAATTCTGAAAGATAAGAGAGCAATGCTGTGGTATCAGAGACACCCCTTGATCAATAGCAATTGATGTACTTGCGCAAAAGCAGAGATGATAAAATGAGATTATAATATCTATCTTATCCTCACAGAATCTCACCCATCCATGCTGGATCCAGAGGACGAAGAAGCAAATGAGCATATGGTAATACTGTGGTTAAGATTTACATGAGTTATTTACTTTGGCATGCCAAGATGTTTTTAAATGGTTACAACTATGCTCACATCTCTGCTTTCCTGATAGAATATCACCCATGATTGGCAAAACAATGAAGCTTTGAACACTACGGAGGATGAAACTGGAAAAGGAAATGTAATACAAATAAAAATACATGCAATGTGCAATTATTTGTGTAAAGTAACTTTATTATCATTTCTAAATCTCATCGCATTGCTATTACTTACTGATGCCAGATGACTGTTGGTAAATTGATGGAAGCTTATGAGGGCTGCATTGCAAAACTGCGAAAATCTCAATCTAACCGTCGTAAAATATCCCTGAAAAAAGTTGAGGAAGCAAACTTTTCAAAGCAGGTGAGTATGAAAGGGCACTGAAGTGTTTGCACGGTTATATTCTTTTGGAAAAAGTACTATGGTCCTTGAACATGACACTTGATCCATTTTGTTCCCTAAACACCAAAACCCAGTTAACCCGGTCCTTGAATAATCAAAACTAGACATCAACGGTCCCTTGACTGAGTCAACGACGGTCTGACCAGTCAATTATTATATGTACTTTTACATAAAAATAATCCACAAATGCGAACTATATAAGTATTTTTCGTGTGATACCTAATCTCGTATAATTTTAACACATAATTTTTCCGAACTTTACATAATGTACCACATAAATTTTAAAATTGGTAAAGCATGGTAAAAATATGTAAAACAAATTTATCAACTTGTAAAATAAATAGGAACTCAAATATATAATTTGTTTGGATTTCGTGAAATATTTCAATGTAAAAATAAACATTACACTTAGCCAAAGAACCTTTGGCCAATCAAAACTATCCTTGTCTCGGTCATGGGACCATTTATGTCCAGTTTTGGCACTTCAAGGATCGAATTAGCCTGGTTTCAGAGTTTAGGGACCAAAATGGGTTAAGCGTCATAATTCAGTACTTATTTCTATTATTTTTCGTTCTTTGCTGGTGATATACATTTTTATTAATCTGTACATAGCTGATTCAGTGAATCTTATCTTTGTGTAAACATCAAGGACCATAAAAACATCAGGAGCTAATATCATGTAAAGCGTACTGTTTGATTAGTGCACTTCTCTTATGGTTTCCAAATTAATTTGCTGTAACAATTGAATGTTGGTTAACATGTTAGTATTTCGTTTATCTACTGTTCCCTTATTTTGTGTTATATTGTTATTTTATGCTCGAGACTAATTAATCACTTGTAATCTTTGTAATATTTGTAAATATTCATCATTCTTTACCAGTACATTTTTATTTGTCCCTTGAACTGACCAGCTTCTGTGCTCACAACCACATGCATTAATATCTAATATCTGGATATAACAAGTATATTTGTGTCATATAGAAATTCCATTTAAACTTGGAATGTTTCTGATTGTGTCTCTACTCTCTAGCTGTCTGACAAGCTCTTCTTTCTTATTTGAATATTTTGACATGGCATCAGATTATTATGGTTTGAAAATTGCATATTATGTTTCCAGGCAAGGCTCCAAGTACCTGAAGCAATTTTGAAGCAAATTATGTCACTGAACAACCTTGACATGGAACTCTATGAATATGCTAAGAATATTTTTACACAAGAACATATCATGCTAAAAGGTCAGCATTCCATGGTGGAGCAGCACAAAGAATTGGCTGATCAAAAGGTCTGCTCAAGTTTATAGTATGATTCTTCTTGATGTGACTATGATATGTTGTAGTTTAAACCTTTTATACAAGAATTCAGAACTGCAGGACATCTTTTTTGGTAAAGCATTACACAATAAATTCTATAATTTGGCGAAATAAGGAAGCATATTCCAGATGAATAATCAATATTATAGTATTTCATCATGTTGTGTTTTCTTACAGATCTCGCAATATCAATATTTAAAGTTCTAGTTTTACTGCATGTGCATATGCAAGAGGAATACAAAATAGTAGATTTGTTATGGATGGACTTTGTGTATGCTAGTATTGTGCTACTTGTACCTATCAGCATCATAATGGCATTGCCAAAACATGTCGGTTTACATGTTTGTACGCATTGTACCCTGTTAGTCACTAGCCTTTCCCCTCATATTATTTTGAGTTTCTAGTAATTGTAATGTGAAGGTTAGCTAGCTGGCCTTACGTTGGTTTATCACTCTTTCAGGGCTGGACAGGCACGGTCTGCAACTCCTGGAGTTGCTCTCCTGGGAAGGTCGTTGTGCTTGGCCTTGGAATCACAATGTCCATTGTTTTGGTCGCAATTTCTGTAACAAGACGAAGAACGTCTAAACTTAAGGTTTGATCTCGGTAAGGAGGCAACCTTTAGAATTTGATGTACAGTCTGATGCTCCCCAGAGATTCACACAACTATTCTTTCGGGCAAAGGAAAAAAGAAACTGACATACCCGTACCATGTTGGCATGCCTCGTTGGTACGGCAGTAGGATGGCTTTACCCGGGTGTGGTGACTGGTGAGTCGTCCCACAAGCTTCTGGCACCTATGTGTGGTGTGCACTCGCATGTAACACCAGGACACAAATGACAAATCCTTGCGGCGTTATGCGTCTGAGCATATCGCATCGTACGTGATCTGCTGCAAAATGGCCGTGGCGGAAGCGACTGCAAGCCTGGGCGGAGGGAGGCCAGCTCGTCCGTGCAATCCACGGCGCTGGCGTCCAGCACCTCAGGGCGCACGCGATGCACCGTCCGGCCAGCGAAAAAACACCCGCTATTTCGTAGCAAAAGAACAGCTCAGCCTGGGCGGTCGCAACAAAGAAAGTAGAGATTCAAGTCAGCTCAGTCAATCAAAACTCCAATGCTACTTCATCAAAAACTTATCGACGCCCACATGCACCAACTGAGCGGTTATAAAAAGGACCATAGGATTGCTAATCAGCCAGTGAAAAAACACCCGCTATTTCCTAGCAAAAGAACAGCTCAGCCTGGGCGGTCCCAACAAAGAAAGTAGAGATTCAAGTCAGTTCAGTCAATAAAAACTCCGATGCCACTTCATCAAAAACTTGATCGGCGCCCTCATGCACCAACTGAGCGGTTATAAAAAGGACCATAGGATTGCTAATTTGTGGATACAATCATAAAATTTACAAAATCTAGCTGAATCACAGAAGAGTTACAAGCATAGTAAAAAACATACACAGAATATGGGAAAAACTGCAGCTCACAAGTCAATCATACGTCGGACTGCAGCTCATTTGCAAATACAATCGCCATTAAACTCTCAAGGGAATTCATGTCAAGAGCCACAAACGTTACAAGTTAACATAGCCTTCCGACAAACACTGTTAAACTGGACTCGGTTACGCTGCATTTTGTCGCGGGCGGCTGTGTCGCAATGCAGGCAGGCTAGTTTTCAATGAGCATTCGAGCGAGGCATTCCGTGGAACACCTAGAGCGCAGCGCAGCGCCCTTTCCTTACGCGACTTGCTCGGCCGCACCGCTAATGGGCCAGGCTAAATGAGTCGGCATGAGGCCTGTAGTTTTGGATGTGGTCCAAAGCACGGCACTACACGGTAAAAATCGGGCTCAGGCCGCCACTGTCCGATCAGGTTTGCTGTGCTTGGACCGAAGGTCAGACACGATGGGCCAGCCTGGCACGTCACGGCTATTTTTTGGATGCTTTGGTTCATAAGCATCTCTACATTAGAATATACTATGATACAATTGTCATAAAAGAAACTATGTTCTAGTGGCTAGTTGGTGTGGTAAATTGGTAATAGAGCTTTGGAATCCAAGAGGTCAAGGTCTGGCTGACTCGGTTGGACACGACCTAGCTATGGATGGCACGACACATTGTTAGGGAACGGGCGGTTAACTAGAAGTAGCCTACGAATGAACCGGAAGACCCACTTCGCCCGATTCACTATACGGAGCAGGTCTAATGGGCTTGGGTTTTGATCCAAACACAGTTCATATCCTATAGCACCAAACTAAGTGGACATGTTCATAAATAGTCGAATTTTTTTATGAAAATACTATATTTTTTTTTGTGAAAATACTTACTGAACCAGGTTGACTCAGTTGGCCGAGGTTTGGTTTGATGGACCAAATTGGAATGGCTCGGTTCAATGATAGTATGGACCAGCCTGGTTGGCCCCATTTGGCCTCCTCAAACCTCTAGGTTAAATAGGCGCCAATTTTATTGGCACCAAGACTCTTGGTTCTTTATTACTTAAGATTGAGTTATAATTATAATATACAGTGGGATTTTTTGCGGCGACATATTTAGTTCTAATACCGATTAGGTGCTAACATGTGAACATTAGGTCTGCGCAATCGAATCCATGATGAGTGGTTCAGATATAGAGAGGTGTAAACAATTTCACGAAAACTCCTGACTATCTAAGTGGGAAAGGGACTTTCACCTCTTTTATTTAAGTCTTTCCTCATTGGAATGATTAGCATAAGACGTACCTTTTATAATGAATAGCTTGTCTACTTGACATATATGATTTTTCTCTAAATATGATGGGACTAAAGCACTCTTGACAATAAGCATATTAGTCTCATAACAATAAGCATATTTGAGTATGTCATTAAATAAGCATTAAACCAAGCATTGTCATTAAATATGTTTGTCATTAATCACCAAAATCACGCAAGGTCACTTGCACTTACAGTTTCACCATGTAAAAAAATTCAATAAAATCAATAAAATCATAAATATTCTCTAATGCATGTCTATTTCCACCTAAATTTTTTGTATTGCTATACAACATCTATACATCTAGATTTTTCTTTAAAAAACGTTTATATAAATGAATATTGATCATATAGATTCAAATAAAATATATGTGAGACCTGACACTGATTAGAGAATATTTGTAATTTTAATGATTTTTTTACATGGTGAAACAAAAATAACAAGTTTTTACACAAGATCTAACGCCGGCCGTTGGATCTCCATCCAACGGCCAGGACCGGCCATCGGACGGGGGCGCGCCCGATGCCCGTCGGACCGCCCCCACGTCCTGCACGCCACTACTAAAGCATCCCATCCGTATACGACTCAGCATTTGCGGGTTGTTCCCTTCCATACCATTGGTGAAATTGTCTTTTTTACTTACGCTACATGAATTTTTCAAATATTTTTTAAAAAATAAGTGTTATATAAATATTCAATGTATAGTTTTTTGCTATTTTTTATGGTCAATATTTATGTTTAAAAATACTGTTTGAAAGTTCACACCTTTTTTACACGTTTTTTAATAAGAAAGCAAGAAATAGATTGAAAGCATTGGGTATTTATTAACATGTTTTTTGAAAAAAAACTACTTACGCAGCTTAACCAAAGAACAATTTACCAATGGCAATCCACAAATACAATGGATCACAGGAGATTTCAGTGCTCGCACACAAATACACCCCCCTCGCACAGGTCGAAAGATCGTTGTTTAGAACGCTTACGACTTTAGGGTTAGGTCTGTTGATGCCAAAAGTTGGAGTAGATCGCACTACACACGTGGATCGAGAACTTGGTTCCTGATGGCACCAAATATTTGGGTTCTACATGCCAGACAATTTAATTTGTAATTGACAAGAAAAACAGTAAAATTCCCTAATCAACTTATTGCCCAATTACTAATTAGCCAAAATATCGGGTACTTTGCCGATACGTGATACTGATCTTCGCAAGGATGCAATTATCAGTATAAGAACCAACATGTATCAAATAAGCCGATCGAGCAAGATAAAAATCTAAAATCTACTAAATAGTAAAGTATTCAACAAACTTTAGATGGGTAAATATGAGCAACAATTAAATAAATCTGAGGACTACAAGTATTAGATCGAAATAAGCCGAGACAATAATGCTTGTGAATGGTAATTACAAACTATATATTGGACTAAATCAAGATAGCATAGTTTGTGGGTAAACAAAAGCAAAAGGATCAACTTAAGCCAAGACAGCTTTTACCTGCGGGTTGAATCTTCTAGACAAAGTCGATCGGATTCGAGAAACTACAAGTAAAGTAAATGTGAAACAAAAAGTAGGGTTTTTTATATTGAGTGTTGGGAGAGATCACATGTCCTAAAGGGACTTATTTATAGTGCTAACATTTCTACGTCGGCACAAGCCGATCATAAAATAAAATAAAAAATGTTTACAATGGAAACCCTAAAACCCACACATGGCTAAATTAGATGCAAGCGCATCATCAAGCCGATGCGTTATAATTCCGATCATCCCTTTATTGGGCTGATTACATAATTTGGGCTTTATAATGAACCACATCATAACCTATAGATCTTAATCGACCATTTTTCTAGTGTTAACAGGGTCATAACATCATTCCCTCTCACGGTTTCCCTCACACAGTCACACCCCCTCGTAATCATCACAATTCCACAACCCCGCACAGTAGAGTTTGAGATGGTGCGGGGCAGGGACGGGTCAGGTCTTGACCCGCCTCATCCCACTTATCCTAGTGCACCGACCTGCTCTACCCTGATCCGCCGACAGGTGTAAAATTTCTGTGACCCGCCCCGCCCCACCGGTGCCCCAACGACTGGGTTCAATAAGGCAACAGCTAGCATGCAAGCAAGCACATCCAAATAAAACTTGGACTTAACAGTTAAGCGATAAGCAATTAACACAACAAAAATTTAGATATACCCATTCTACTCACATAGAATATTCAAATATATGCATCACTGATGCTATCATATACCAAAAATAGTATAGATTGCATTATTAGACCATTGGCTGCATCATTCAACTAATATATTGTTGGGCTTTTGCCACTGGGCTTCGCCCATTTGCTTGGCCTATACGGAGGGAGGGAGCAGCGGCGGCTGGAACGGCCAGCTCCGCCTGGCGCGGGAGCGCATGCGCGCGTGGCCGTGGTGGCCGAACCTCTCGGGGTTCGTTGCGTCGGCACAACATATAGGGGAGACCCTCTCTCTCTCTTTTGGTGTTTTTTTATTGGCTTTCATCCCCATCTATTTTCCTGACCTTGGTGTACTTCTACCGCCGCTATTCGCCGTGAGTTTGAGGGCTCGCCGCCGCGTCGGCCGTGGTGGAGGTGCTCGGTTCCTCACTCTGGTTCCCGATGGCCCCAGGGTGGTTGCCGGGAGCTCGTCGCTGCTCCCTCTTGTTCCTCAGGTCCTCTCCTTGGCTCGGCCGTGGTGGGGGCGATGGCATCGTATCTCCGGGTCTCTTCGCCAGTGGTGCTTCTATAGCACAGCGATCTGATTTCTAGGACAGTGCTTTGGGCGCGCTTTGCTTCTTCTCTGCTAGTTTGGTTCCAACACTACGTGAGTATTACTGTTCTTCTTTTGTGCAGTAGGCCAATTGGACTATTTGGAGGCCTATTTTTTGAATAGGAACCGATTCCAATTAGGGTATATGCACTGTGATCTTTGTGAGCTATAATCTGCTTGATGATGATTGCATTAAATTGAGGCTAATTTAATCTATTTTTAAGGATATTGCTAGACCTAGATTAGTACTGCTCATAATCTGTGTTGTTGGATTATTATATACATGTACTAGCTCTCAGTGTTGGTTTAATTGATCTCTCTAATACTGTTGTTGTACTCAGACTGTTAGTGATTGGTTTTGGCCTGAGATCATAACACTGTTGTGTTCTAGTTGTTGTTTTGGGTTGTTTTTACATCGTGGCCGATTCAATCTTGATCATTTAACCTTCTGTTATACCGAGATGCTAATTGCTTTACATGCTGATTAATGATCTTTTTAATAGCTTATAAATTTTAGGGGCCCTCTCAAATTGGGGCCCTGTGCAGCGCACTTGCTGCACATGCTCCCGGGCCGCCCCTGAGGTTAGGTATAGGAAAAACCCGAACCTAATCCGTCTCAACCGGTGCCTAGATCCGACTCTTACTCCGGTGGGGAAAAAAAAGAAGAGAAAATCCAATCCGACCCGACTCGGGTCGGGTGAAGACCAGAGGGTCAGGTTGAAATCTGGAACTTAACTCTCGACCGCGTGCTTCTCTACGGCTGCAAACACCCTGAGCTCGAGCAAGCATGAGTTAAAGGACAGGCTTGGTGTGAGCAGAGTAACCATGTGATCCTTAAGCTTTTATTGTAGCATTTCGTACCTCCAAACCTTGTTCATTGATTTTTTTGGCCTCTTGTCCCCTGCTTGTCGAGGGATATTGTGTAGTCTACTTGTTTAGACTAAGGTCTTAAATCACTTGGCCAATGTACTATGGTTGTTGATTTCTTTTGGTCCAATATATTATCATTACCGAATAAAAATAAAAATCACTGTGGTAAGAAATCATTCACCAATGATCTTTATCCTTCAACCGTAAAATGACTATTCATAAATTATCCTCCACGAATGACCCTTTGGTTGAATGCCTGAATCAACGACAGTTTTGACCCATCATAGGTGATTTCACCAATGGCCATTTGACGGTCATAGTGGTTTGAGTGGAGTATTACATATATTTTTATATGACAATATCTCATAAAATTAAACCAATTTGTATATTTGGGTTCAATAGTTTGAAAGGTTCATAAAATTGTATTGCAGTTCAGAGATCAAAACTTGTCACCATCCATAGCTGAGGGACAAAAAATAGTCTTTATTTCTAATTCTATTGATCTTGCAAGGTTCAGTATGTATGATACAAATGAACTGACCACGCCGGCACTCTCGGTCCAAGGCACTGCTAACACGCAATTCGAGCACAAGCATCAACAGTTCAACACGATGAAGCAAGCAGCACAGCCAACAACTGCAAAATCTTTCCTCAAAAACAACTGCATAGTTGGCAACACTGTTGCAACTCAAATTAACAAAAAAAAATAGCAGATACTCTTGACAAGTTACACCGAAATCTTCGGATTTTGAGAAGATTATACCAGGAAACCAAAAACAAATTGTGATAAGTAATACTACTAATAATATTATGGCTTGATACAAAATTTTGAAGTTGGTTACAATTAACTCAACTCAGCACAACAGTATCCTTAACAATCCGAACCCCACACAACTTAGCAAGCAAGTGCCACATTCCCAACTTTTCATCTGTGCGCCAATCAGATTCTTGGTGCTGCATAAGATACCAACATGCACCAGGTATATTGTAAATTTGTAAGAATTATGCTAAGAAACTAAAAAGAAATGAAGATAACACACAAATTGACAGGAATTTCCGCCCTAACAAGTTGCATTACCTCCACCAATTGTGGCTTCAGGGAGTCGTTCTATCGAATACCTGTGTCGAGTTATATACATGATTGGAACACCAGGAATCTGCCAGTCCACCATGTGCAAATTAGTAAAAGGGCAACATTTCCAGCGATACTAGATCCAACCATCCAGGTGCCGATTTGCAAGGTTGCGAGTATAGCGAGTATACCTTTCTTATCCTCCTTTTCAAATCTCTATCACAAGTGGCAACAATGTAGCATTTGTGCTGTCACAGAAAATGTGTTGTTACTAAAAAGTAAATCAAATCTTTTTTTAAAAAAAAAGTTCGCATAAACCCTCTGATAAAAGAACTATGTAAGCCAAAGCAATGAAAAGGAACAAAACAATCGAGAAAATCGCATGTTATCATGTCAGCATGCACTGAACGCAATACTAACATGGACAAAAAAGAAACTGAAGCATAAATGACAGGTTTGTACAAGGCCACACCATCTTACAAGTATTAACATGTAACGCTCACATGGGTGGAAGACATTTTCAGATGCACTATATAGAAAAATGCCGTAAGCAAATCAGCAAGCTCCTCAGAAATAGGAATATGGTCATTTTTGTTGTTGAAGTCTTGATCAAGCCCATAATAATCTCAAACTACCAAGGGACCAAATAGCTCGAACATCAAACTTGTTGCTGAACTAGCCAAATAATTAAAAGGACAAATTGAAGGCTAATTGATTGATTCCAACTAAGAGTTTACAGAATCAAAGGATATGACCTAACTCTTAATAAATAATAACCTATAAGGCTATAGTTATCTCTATGAAACATTGAAAAAGGAAGACAAGACGCAACATATTCAATTTTTTCACTTTCTTTACCCACGCTCCTTATTGACTAGTTGCACATATGGAGATTATATGGAGATTGGCTAGCATGGAGAATCCAACCTGAGTAACTCTGTCTACGATACAGTCATCAGCATAAGTTCCCTTGTGTGTGCATGCTAATCTCTGGAACCTTGGGTCCTTTGCAATTCTGTACCAGAGGCAATTATGCAAATTGCTGGTATTAATGGAAGAAAATTGTACAATACAAAACACTAATCACCAGTATTCTGATACAGTAATTTTTGGGTACGAAGTATGAACATACCTCAAGGCCACACGATACTTTTGTCCTAGCTTTTCAAGCTCAGCCATAACACAGTCGGTGATACAAGGAGTGCCTTCATAACATGACCACAGGATATGTCAGGAAAAGAACAAGCAGTTAGAGAAGATGTTACAAGGATTGAAAAAGTTGTAAGAAGACAATGAAAAGAAAGACAGTAGTGCTATATAAGCTTACATTTTGCATAAAGGCAGTCCATCATTCCTTTCTCCAAATCCAGCTGCATAGGGGCGAAAGCAAATAATAACACAGATGAGATCTTACACATGAAGTCCATCCCGACTTGTAAGAAACATCATTAGCAAAGCATATGATGATCGTTAGCGAAATAATGCACACTTCCCAGTCCCAATAATGCCAGACTTCTGGTTTCCTTCACTAAAACAGTTATCCTAACCATTTGCCACAGCTTTCAACATAGTTTTAATATGTAGTACTCCCTCTGTTCCAAATTGTAGTTCACTGTTGACTTTTGGACACGTCTTTTGACCATTCGTCTTATTCAAAAAATTAGTGCAAACATGCAAAAATATAATTCATGCTTAAAGTATGTTTAATGATAAAACAAATCACAACAAAATAAACAATATTTACATATATTTTTTTAATAAGACGAAGGGTCAAAAGGCATATCCAAAAGTCAACAGTGAACTACAATTTGGAACGGAGGGAGTATATGTTATGGTAGAATTAGTAGCTAAAAGATAGTATTGAGGCTTCTTACATTGATGTATGGATCTAGGGCACTCCATATGTTACAAACAAGTTAAATTGTCTACTACCTTGGCTATTACATAGTGTGTAACATACAGCCTCTTATAAAGTGCCAGTAATCAATAAAACTCCAGCTTTTTAAGGAATGCAGAATGTAACTTGAAATTATTCATAGACAAAATGAGACACTTGTAACTTGTAAGACAAGCTCAAGCTCTAGTAAATATGAGGCCCTTGTAACTTGCAAGACAAGCTCAAGTTCTGGTAAATACATGGTACAATTGAGGTTATGTTAGGCTAATTATGACATCAAACAGGAAAAAAGTAATTCTAGATTATTTGATAGAGCAAACCTTGTTCTGGATGGAGAAATTGATGAAATTGGTGTCCACAATAACCCGGTACGGCGGCCCTAGCGCTGTGTTGTAGCTGAAGAACAGCGCCGAGGAGACCTGCGGCCTGCGAACACCACCCCAAAATTACATGAGTAATCCAATTATTTAGGCAACTAAAACTAAATCTCAACACACAAATCCCCAGCATGCACTCACACATTCCGGCCGAGCTTCTCCTTCTCGGAAACCTTCTTCCTAGGGTTCAGCACATCCTCCTTGTACCTAGCCCACGCAAGAAAAAAAAAAAGGGTATTAGAATCAACAAACGGATCGGTTTGCCATGAGAGAGACGGTCGCTCACTTCTGTATGGTCTTCTTGCTGATGATCTTCTTGACGGCCGCGAACTTGGGGCCTTTGCCCTTCGCCTTCCCCATCCTCCCAAGTAGAAACCCTAACACCACGAGCTGCCACTACGCGCTCTCCGCTACACGCGGCGGCGGCGGCGGCGTGCCTCCGGGCAGTAGGTCTCGAGGTCGGCGAGAAGGGGAGAAGGGTTTGCACTTTGCCTGGAAGGAAGGCAGCGTGTGGTGGTGGATTGGTGGGGCCTATTAAGGCCTGCTAAGACACGGCCCGGAACGTTCTATTTGGGCCAATGATTAAACGAAGCCGTGGCCCGGCCCGGACCGGCCTGGCCTGTAGATGACGGCCTGTTTACTGCTTCGTCGGCTTTGGTCTGGAAGGGGGGAGGGGAGAGGTGGTGGCGGATGGCGGCGGCGGCGACGGCGACGTTCCGGTGGGTGCTGCAGATGCACCGGGACGTGCGGAGGGCGGCGAAGTTCTACGAGGATGGGCTCGGCTTCAGCGTCAATGTCTGCACTCTCCGCTTTGCCGAGCTCCAGTCCGGGCCGCTCAAGCTCGCGCTCATGCACACCCACGACAGGTCGCGGCCACTCCCCTGCCTCGCCCTCTCCTCCCGTCGTCGTCTACCCTAGTTCGTAGGGCTCTGGGCCTCTGGGGGTTGAGATGTGCGTCGTTCCACGCTGCAAAATCCTAGCGCTAGACGTGGCCAACGGTACGAAATTTACTCGTGTTTCATCTGATTCGTGCTCGAAGAATTGGGTCCCGAGATCAGCTTTATGCCGAAATTATTTGCTCATGGATACGGATGGGGTTCTTAAAAAAAAATCAATTTCTTTTATTTGTCATTGGTGTGAAGCCAGCATATCTGAGTAGTTGCATGGGACGAGGGCAAGGATTGGGTTAATTATCGTTGTAAAGTTGACAGGCAGCACAATAGTATCATTGTAGTGTTGAGAAATGAAGGTAAAAATAAAATGTTATTGGCTTCTCCAGTTCCCCATTACCGTGGCAGCATTTCACACTTCATTGGTCGTAAATGTGCTGCCTTCACAAGTTCATGCACTGAGTCGAAGATTTTTTATCTGCTTTGTTAGGCTATTCTAGGATGTGTGGCTGAGTACAATATGGGTCATTAGGTCAATTGTAAAACATCATTCGCGGCAATAACAATATAACACTGCCCCTGCACATATAGAAGGAATGTTGAATGTGTCTGCTTGGATGCTGGTTTTCTCTTCTTTTTTTTTTCTGGAGAAAACAATGGCTAAGCCTAGTGATGACCCCTATTGCAAATACTGCAGGGAGAAGAATAGTGTGAGCTTTAGATTCGTAGAGTGTGCTTTGTTTCTTTATACATGCATAAATCTTTGCAAAGGAGGCATAAATATTATACTATGTCCATCAATGTGATGAGTTGAGATGTTCAAAGGATCAAACGTTGCATGAATGCCAAACTTACAATACAAACCTTTCAAAGGGAAAGATGAGGCTTTTGAAATGTGGTTCGCTAGTTGTGTTGGTGTCTTGAATTCTAGCTAGTTTACCTTGGATTTCTTTCTCTCTTTATTGTGTTACTTTGACTATCTGAAATATCTCTCTGTAAAATGAAGAATAGTTACAGTACTCAGTAGTCAGGTATTGTATGAAGATATATGATTGATTTTAATTTCACCCTCCTGGAGACTCTGCTGGAGTTCTTTTGGATTCCAATATCATCATCACATGCCTATCGAGATAGCCTTATGTCAAGAAAGACGTTGACGCTTGCAAAATGTGAAATTACAAGATCTATAAATGATTATTATTAAGATGCATTGTCTTAAATTAGAGATTTCATTGCATACTTTTGAAATTGACCAGAGCATAAAATTATAACTGTTGTTTTCTGAAAGTTCATACATATTTGCAGTAACCTTGCATCACAGAGAGTCTATTCTTCAATGCTGTCCTTCACTGTTCCGGACATAAACAGTACAGTTACAAAATTACTGTCTCTGGGAGCTGAGTTGGATGGATCCATCAAATATGAAACCCATGGAAAAGTATGCTTTTATAACCGATAATTCCTGTATGATAGTGTTCATGGTTTCTTCAAAGATTTCTTATGACATCGCATTTCCTTTTTTGGCGGGAGAATACCCTCAACGACACTCAGTTCGTTGGCTTCGTTCCAAATGACATTAAATTCGATAGCCTTAACATATACGACATCGTGCGCACGAATTTATGATTCCAGTGACATTATACCCATTTATTACTTTTTTTAAAACTATTTCCTATTTTTCTCCACCTGGATTGACCAAAATGCCCTTGGATCAAAACACTAAACTAGCCCTTTGTTGTATCCATCAATATGCACGAATTTTGATTTTGGACAATTTGATAATGTAATGAAAATACGCCGTATCCATTAAAATTGTCAGATTTCAAAATTTTAAATTTGACCGAATTTTATATTTTCAAAATCTGGGTGAAATTTACTATTTTTTAAATTTGGTCAAATTCAAAATTTTAAAATCTGGCAATTTTTTAAAATCTTTTTGAAATTTGAAATATTGTAGAGTTTGAATTTTTTGTCTCCCATGCCCGCTCGAAATCGCGCGCAACTGCACCACACCGTACGTAGGGGAAAAACAGTAAAGTCACGTGGGTTAAAAAGGGTAAATCAATGATAAATTGAGAAAATTAGGAAGAATGTCACTGGGATCACAAATTTGCGTGCCCGGTGTTATAAGTGTCAAGGAGACCGAACTTAATGTTATTTGAAACGGGGCGTTCGAATTGGGTGTCACTCATGTCAATCTCCCTTTTTATGGCAGGTTGCAGCCTTACGATGCATTGATGGACACATGATAGGTCTTTACGAACCAGCTTGAAGAACTTGTGCTACTATGCATGTTATGAGAAGCCCTTTTAGTTACATGTAGATGAGTGATGCATGTGCTTCTTTCTTCAAGACATATCTTTTAACATGCCAATTGACTCGGTGTACAATTTTTGAAGAGTCAGGGCTCTTTTTATGTTAGGGGAAAATAATTTGAGTTGAAACTCGGTAGGTAGCTCAGGATGATAAGAGTGTTGATAACTGTTTACCTCATATTGGGGGTGTTGATACACAATTCTCAGAAGTAGATGGAGATAACAACTAAGGCTGCTAGGCTGAAGACAAGTTCATCCATAGTGGTATCTTCAGTGGCTCTCCTTGATTAGGGCTTGGATTATTACAAATGTGGCAGAATTCTTTTGTCACTGATAAAGTCAATACTGATGTATTTTGTTGCGTGTACTGTCATTAAAAACAATCTGATATGAATATGAGTGCTTGCCTCAACAATGGTGAGCCAAACTGGTGGTGTCATTCTGCCCGTACCCTAAGCCTTATAACTTGACATTCAATTGTCGGAGATACTGATTTCAGATTACCCGTTCCAGTAGTCTGTGAACCCAGACACAATTTTGTCCTCTTTATAAATCTGGTGAACCTAGGTACCGTTTTTTTTTTTCCCGTTGTATAAGTCCCACGAAGCCATCCATCCATCCATTGTTTCTTCCTGACTGCAGTTTTCCCACTTGTACAAGGATATCCATGCAGAAGCAGAGAAGAGAGCACCATCAAGATTCAGGCAGCATCAGCAGGCAACCTGCCCCCACTAACTCGAGCACCGTGCATCGATCAACAGGGTGTGTGTGCTCTGAAATCTGGTCACAATGCACCACTGATTCTTAAACCATGCCCAAATTCCTTGATGCAAAACTACAGCAAAAGTCAGCCTGCCTCCCTACAAAGCTGCCCTCCGCCAATCATTCTGCATATTCTGCTGCCTAGCTAGCCTCCTTTCTGCACAAATGATATACTAGTATGTATCTTTAGGCTGGGAGCTGGAGGAGCCCAGTGCAGTGTAAGTCATAGGTTCAGCTGCTCCATTGCTCTATGCCTCCTCTGTCTAAGGGGAAAAAGAGAAGGCTACTGAGCTGAGCTGCAGCTCGTAACCAGCATGGGGTAGTTTGCCTACCACCGGAATCGTCGGTTCACTTGTCTGCTCGTTCTCGGAATTAGTTGGGAGGAGCAATCATGAGATTAATTTGATGAGAACACCTGCTTCTGAATTTGTTGAGACCACCACCGTCGACCTACTCCTTCCTCGCCCCACAGTAAGTAGATTACGGTTCCCCAAAGCTGTTTCTACATTCTTGAGAAATCGTTTCAACAAGTCTAAAGAGTTTGGCTCGAAGAAACAACCATAAGCCACAGCTAAAAAGAGTCTTCATGCTCCAGCTCCAGCTCTATCTTCATTGCTTATGCCTTTTTCTTTTTTCGCTTGCCTCTTTCTCAGAGTTAGTTTTTTTGGATAATGCAACACAATTCTGGCCTCTACGTCTAGGGATGGACACAATAAAAAATACTTGCAAAGATTAAAGTTTAAACACACAGCTAAACGAGAGGGACCATAAACAAAAGGCCATACATGATAAAATGGAAGTGACTAAAATCAATTTGAACAAATTTTTTTATTCGTTTTTCAATTAAAGTTGTTGAAAAACTCTACGGACATGCACAATGTTGGCCCTATCTTAGCATCATTCATGCAATATTCAATCATTACCCTATTTTCTCATATACAATCAATACTATATTTAACTTCAACCTACTGCTACAGGATTGGAGCTAGGACAGGGCTACTGTTACACATGCTCTAAGGCCACCACTTCCAAAAGATGGCGCATCACTGCCCTGCTGTTCACAATAATCAATGGCACAACTAGTGAGCTCGCATCAAAAGAACAAAGACGTACAAATCAAAGTAAAATTGTAGTGCCCATAATAATTTTGCCCCACAGGTGCCCTGCGTTTAAAGAGATAGAAAAATAAGGAAAAAGTCTATATTACACTTCGAACTATAGCTCTTCATCTACATAACCACATGAACTACGAAATCAGGTATTCTAGCCCACAAAACCGAAAAACCAGCGCAAATAACCCCTGAAACGGTTTTAGACATGGCTTTGCCCATGTTGCAACCGACGTGACAGTCCAATCACAATTTTTTTTAAAAAAAATGTGGGCCCCCATGTAAGTCTCCCTTCATCTCCCTTATCTTCTCTCTTCCTCTCCCCTCTCTCTCCCTCACTGCCTCTCCTCTCCGCCGCCTGCCTATCCTGCCACCGGCCTCCCCCAGCCACCGTCGATCCCCTTGCCTATCCTCCCCCGCCGCCGGCCTCCCCCGATGCCTGCCTCCCCTCCCTCCACCTCCGCCACGGCTGGCGGCTGGGGGAGTCAAGAGGAGGCCGGAGGTAGGGGAGGGAAGGCGTCCTCGAGGCCGGCAGCGGCAGGGAGAGGGGGAGAGGAAGAGAGAGAAGAGAAGGGAGAAGAATATAGAGACTTACATGGGGGCCCCACATTTTTTAAAATTTTATTTGTGATTGGACTGCCACATCGGTTGCCACATGGGCGAAACCATGTCTAAAACAGTTCTAGGGGTTATTTTCGTCGGTTTTTTTTTATTTGTGGGCTGGAATATATGGTTTCGTAGGTCAGGGGGTTATGTAGACGAAGGGTTATATTTTAGGGTGTAATATAATTTTTTAAAATAATTACTTCTCATATTATTATATTTTCTAGCTATGGTAAAAAAAAGAAGATATTGTTCTCTAAGGGGTAGATTGTCCATCCAACTATCTTTCCAAAAATCTTCTCGCATTTAATTGAAATGAAGAATAGTAACCACTGTCTACTTGTTTCTTTCTTGTTTTGTACTCTTTCCTTTTTTATGTAAAACATATTGTTTGAATGATCTTGTTTAGAAATATATTGTATGCATACAAATTTATTGATGTTTTTCCTGTTTATCCTTGTTATTGCATAATTCTTTCTTATGTATTTATGAACCCTACCACATTATGTTCTCTATCATATTTTTAAGTCATTCATATCAGACAAAGTACATAGTGCAAATGTTCATTAGATGCTAATATGTTAACAACAGATCTGAACCATCAGATACATGAGAAGCGGTCCGGATTTGGAGAAGTGTGAGTTTTTTCTCATTTAAACACTTTCACGAAAACCCCCTGACTTTCTAAACGCGAAAAGGACTCCCACTATAGATGGCCAGATGGGCCGGCACGAAAGCCCGCATTTTTGGCCCGGCACGAGCACGGCCCGGCACGAAAATAAACGGGCCGTGCCGGCCCGGCACGACGTGGCGTGCCGTGCCTGGGCCGAAGGCCAGGCCCGTGGGACGGCCAGGCAGGGCACGATTATATATTTTTTTTTTGTTTCTTACATATATGTATATTATACCCTTGGTATATTAAAACACAACAGCACATGTGCTCAGCTGGTTAATTGAGGGAGCTTTCCCACCTCCCGCCCGGCTCCCACGCCTCCCCAAGCCTCCTGCTCCCGCCCTCCCCCAGTTGCGCTAAAAATTGGCTCCCGCGCTCGGCGCCGATCCAGCCTCCCCCAGTTGCGCTCCCGCCTCCCCTAGGTCACACGGGCCGGGCCGGCACGGATAAGTGGGCCTCGTGTCGTGCCTGGGCCTTGGCCTCGGCCCATGGGCCGGCACGGCATGGCACGATTCGTTAAACGGGTCGTGCCGGGCCGGGCTTAAACGGGCCGTGCCTAAACGGGCCCGTGCCGGGCCGCCCGTTTGGCCATCTATAGCTCCCACCACTCGATTTGGCCGCTCCTCATGTATCTGACGGCTCAGATCTATTTTTATCATGTTACTATGTTAGCGCCCAATAGATATTTGCACTAGATATGCTGCCTTTATATCATGGATAGCATGGTTATTTTTTTAACATTTTTAATATTATAATTTTTTAATATATGCGCTATTTAAAAAAACGCTTTACATAACAACGGAGGAGTAATAACTAATAACCATCGAATGGAATCGCCGGCTGACTAGCACATGTTGCTTTTCAGCTCCAGCGTGGGGGTAACATAGCAAGTTAGCGGTCTATGCGGGAACAGAGCTATGAATTCACAACTTGAATTGTGCCTGATAATCTGACAGAATCTAGAGCTGAAAACAATACTGTATCTAGCACAAACTATACGAACGTGGGCTTCTATGCAGGAATAGAGCTCCAAATTCTCGATTGGAACTGTGTTTGAATATTGTTTTAGCAAAATATATAGCATGCAAAGAATAATGTGTATAGCACATATTGAGTCAAATACCCTTGGAGATGTTTAAGTGAAAAAAACGATTTATTTTATCATGTATAGATGGTTACAGGTGCTAAGAGGAGGGTGATGCTTAAATTAGTGGCCATGCTTACGTGTGCTTACACCTTTTTTTTTTTTCACTTTTCACGGTATTTAAGCAATGGCATCAACTTACTGGCATTGTAGAAGACGATGAATAGTTAACATTGTAATGCTGTCTCTCGTTAAGCATTTGAATATTACCATCTCGCGTTGCATCTGTTCTAAAATCTGGTTCTGACAACCAGTTGAAAAGAACAATGTACGACGTATCATAAGCACAGACTGCCTGTCTGCATGTCTATAAATTGCTGGTGCTTCCTAAATGAAGCAAACCCATTTCCCTCCTTTGCTAATTAACTTCCTCCTCTCCGTGCTCCCCTCCAACCACCACCTCCGCCTCCTCCATTCCATTCCGATCAAGAGGAAGCCACCTTGATTCTTGCGCCAAGATGGCGGCTTCCTCCCGCCGCCGCCGCCGACGCACGCCGCGGCGTTAGCCGTCGAGATCAAAGAGCTCGAAGAGGAGCAGCAATGGCGATCGCTTCCGGCGGCTTGCTGCTTCTCCTTCTTGCGTTCATGCATTCCGGCGAGGCTGAGCTTAACGGCGCGAACATCGAGGCCATCGAGGCCGCCGTCCGCGACCGCGCGTTCGAGCTGCTGCGCCGCACGAGCCAGCCGGTCACCGTCCCGCCGCTCTCCGGCGACCTCCCTGCCGGCGCCGTCGAGGCCACGGCAATGCGCGTGCGGAGCAACGCCCTGTGGGCCGACGGCGTCGACGCCGCTGCCGCCGCGGGGTTCAGCGTCCCGCCGCGCGTCGTCTCCGTCCCGTTCGCGCGCCGCGTTGCCATCGTCTTCGAGCGGTTCACCGGCGACTCCTCCGGCGAGCTCTTCGCCGCGCCGCGCGGGTACGCGCTGGCCGCGCCGGTGGTCGGCCTGCTCGCGTACGACGCGTCGGGGTCCAAGCCCAACGGCCGGCTCGCGCTCCGGGCGTTCGGTGCGCTGGTGCGCGTCGAGTTCAAGAACCTGTCGTCCTCGCCGCCGCCGGCGGCGAAGGGGTTCAACGCCACCACGGCGAGGTGCCTCACCTTCGCCGACAGCGGCAAGGCCGTGGCCGTGCACGCTGTCGTGTCGGGCTCCGCGTGCGCGGTGTCCGGCACGGGACACTATGGGATGGCGGTGCCGGTGGAGACACCGTCGCCGCCGCCGGCGGTGTCGCAGCGGAGGTGGTGGGTGTGGACGGTGGGGGTCGGCGCCGGCGGAGTGATGGGGGTGAGCTTCTTGGCGGTGTCCGTCGCCGGCGCAGTGAGGTGGGGCAGGAGGCGCAGGAGGGAGGAGATGGAGCGGCAGGCAGTGGCGGGGGAGGAGCTGGGGAGGACGGTGGTGCAGGGCAGCAGGATGCCGGCGGCGAAGATGGTGAGGACGCGGCCGGACTTGCAGGAGGGCAGCCCACCGCCGTGGCGGAAGAGCTAGCTCCTCGCCGAGTTGCACCGGGGCAATCTTGCTTCAGGAAAGATCTTGTACAGTTCTACAATTCGCTGTCCTCTTTCAGTTTTCCGCGTGCAAGTGTGCAACTCTATCCAAATCAAATTGAGAGTGTACAATGCAATAGGATTTTTTTTCCCTGCATCAGCAATGCATTACATTTCCTTTGAAACTAGCATGTCGAATAGTTTATCCACTTCAGTTGTAGAATAACACAGAAAAATGCTACTGTGCAATATTTGGTGTAAACACAAAAATGAACAAGAGGAGGCTGAGAAGCTGCAAAATAATATGTACACGTTCTCGATGAACTGGCTATCAAATATAGATGACATATCTGATTTGTTTCTCCTAAGGAAGCTCACATAATCTCCTCTTGCCCTATATCGAAAATGCTAGGACAGTGAAACAAGCTTCGCAGATCTGTTTACATCTCATTATCGGAGCAAGGAAACTTGACGATTTACTCCTTCCAGTCAGCACTTAAAGAGCAGCAATGGCCAACGAACAGAAGCTTCCAAACAAGGCAACGGTTCCTGGAAGAAGCAACTATCTTTTCTTCAGATTTCCAATGGACGGACTCCTCTGATATACCAGCACAGATTTTCGTACATCCCATGAAAGACTGCATCCAGTAAAACACATCTAATCTCAATAGTCTCCTACATATTTCCATTTGAGGTGTACGACCAGTACTCCTTTACAAGGTCACGGAAGAGAGATCCTTCGGTCTCCAGAAGCTTCATAGGTTTGTCATATTCCGCTACTTTCCCTGGAAATGGTATTGCACATTAGTATGGACTATGGAAGTATATTATGTAATATACCATCTTGAGACAGGTTATTTTCATGGCCTAAAACAACTGAAGTGAAAAGAATAAAAAAGAGACGGTCTTAGTGGCAGGCAGCTGCTTTCAAGGTTTGTAGCAACCACTGTTTGTTCAAGTACTATTTAACTCTAAAAAAAAGGGAAAAAACACATTCCAAAAATCTAAATAAGTTAAATAAAATATTTGAATGTCGTTAACAAACAAATTTTCTAGCCGGAAACAACAACAAACCAATCAATTAACAAAGATTTTGAAAAAAATTATACCAACTTCGATACAGAAGTATTTTTTTCTGGTGGAAATTAGTGTAGACCAATTGGAAAAATCAGTCGTTTGCTAAAAAAAAAAAACATGCGACTGCTGCTTAGCAAATCAAGGTTTATAGAATGCAGTTTAGGTTTATTGTTCATGGTGTGACAGAACTACAGTAAAAGTTACAAGACGTTCATTTCTGCTAAAAAAAGGCTAAGCAGTGAACAGGTAGGGGATTGTGAACTCATGTCTACGGTTCATTTGGTTTCAGGCATAATTCTCATATTCTATATCAAATGGTCTTCAATAAAATAGTAGCTATAAAAAGATCACTATACTTGTAGACTTGTAGTAAGTTGGTGATGGGAACATACCATCGCTCATGGCAAGTACCATGGTGCAGTCCATCACTGTTGGTATACGGTGCGCAACTGTAATGACAGTGCAATCTTTGAATTCTGTCCTGATCGTTTTCTGAAGGATAGCATCTGTTGCATTGTCTATAGAAGCTGTGGCTTCATCGAGAACTAAGATACGGCATCTTCTCAAAAGTGCACGTCCCAAACAGAAGAGTTGCCTTTGGCCCATGCTCCAGTTCGACCCATCTTCCACAACTATATGACAATATCTCGATCAGTACTATGAATAAAACTGTTCAGGATATATGCTAGAAAATGAATATAACAAATGTGGTGGCACATGTACTTTTACATTTTGAATTCTAAAATGACCAGAGCAGAATTTTTGTTTCCAATGGTGCATTTGTTAAGGACATAATTTTTTGTAGCAGTTATTAATGACAGGATTAATTCCAGAAACAAAAACATAGATGCAGCGAGGTCTCCTACCCAGCGAATCTAATCCCTGTTCCTTCTCCTGGACAGCTTCAAGAAGTTGACATTTGTCAAGAACCTGGAACAGAAATGTAAATAACTACATCAGTTATTCATTTAAAGATATTCATATGCCATAGAAGAGGGAGCCCAATCATGGTCCCACAGTTCAGTTTATTCATCCTATTTGATGAGTTGAATTTTCTTAATTTGCAGGGTATTATATCACGTAGCTGAGCTGAGTTGACACGGCCAACAAAAGCTGATCATGCCTCATTATTTAACTACATCAGGTTCTTTCACAGTAACCTGCTTTCAAGACAAACTTATCTGATCACTGGATAAGATGACAAAAACAGAAAAAATGTATATATTACACATTACCTCCCATATTTGTTGATCTGAAAATTGTTCAAGTGGGTCTAGATTATATCTGACAGTGCCCTGAAAAAGTGTTGGATCTTGGGGAATGATGCCCAAGCGTGAACGCAGGTCATGTAAGCCTATCGTAGTGATGTTCACAGAGTCTATAATTATTTTTCCTCCAGATGGTTCAACAAGACGAAATAATGCACCAATTAAAGTAGTCTTGCCACTCCCTGTCCGACCAACTATACCAATCTTGTCTCCACCTTCAAACATGCAAGTGATTCCATGTAGTACAAGGGGCGCATCTTTCCTATACCTAATCTGTTGAGCAAAAATCAGTCATATAAATTTGTTAGAACTCCTAATGATTTCCATCTCAGGCATCCATGCCAATATTTATATTTGATTACCTTCAAATCTCTAATATCCACCCTGCCAACCTGGGGCCAATCTGGTGCCGGTCGGTTTTGTTCAATAACTTCTGCTGCTTCACTTTGTATGTCCATGTATTGGTTCACCCGTTCCACTGAGATTATTTGATTTGCAAGCTGGCATTGGTTTTGAATAGAGAAAACAAAAGACATATTTAGGGAAAGACCATAGGACAATGCCATTCCCACAAAACCTGGAGGTATGAACAAAAGTGATTAGTTTTCTGATGGCAATGCCAAATCCATTGTAACCTGAACAGTCAAATGTTCACTTTAGTTGACTCTGACACATACACAGTATAATATAAATAATGTCACAAAAACTTCATTTTTCCATAAAAATATACAGATTTCCATAAAATCATAAGAACCAAGTGGTAGCTTGAGACATGTACGGCAGTTCATTTAGCAAAATTAATGTACAGTTGTTTAATATTTCGCCAGATCATCCTGCCCAGAAAATATGAAAGAAATAAAACTTTTACTTGAAGCATTCACCATTTTAAACTAGGTACTTCATAACAAGATAAAAAAAAATAGCGCATTATTGAAGCTATGAAAATGTAGCAAAATTTCTTTGGAGTGCATCTCACAATTGATTGCAAATCATATGCAAGGATCAATGGCCACAAAACTTGCAGCCTACTTAAATTTTGTCCAATATTAAACAATAAAGTCATGTTATTTCAGACTTATAATAAACTAATAAAGTGATGGTGTGCTTATAAGAAACTGCTTACCAGGGCTAAATGTTCCTGGAGGAAGAAGAGCCATGACAAAAGCAGAGAAAGAAAGAACTGCAGCGCTCATTGTTTCAAGGCGTTGAATCAACCATTCAATTGCAGCAAAATTATAGAAGTATGGACCAGCATTCTTGTCAACAAGCTCCAAATTTTTAGCAAAGAACCGATCTTCTTCCTCAAAGGCCCTAATTGTAATAGCCCCTGAAATCGATTCACCCAAGTGATTTGCTAGAGCAGACTTGGTAGTGCCATTGATCCGCATCAATTCCTTAGCCGAGGCTAAATAGTATCTCTGCGCGATCAAACATAACATATTTCAGTCAATGCAAAATTCTGAAATGAAAATAGTAGTTTCTCAGTCTTTTGACGAAAATAGTAGCAGATCACGTTAGTTGATGAAATGACACAATAATTAAATGAGGTTCATCCATAAAAAGGAGTCGTACAAAGTTACCTGCAACCTAATTGCCAAAACTATCATAGGCACTGAGACAAACAGAACTTGCCATGTAACAACAGCCAACACCCCCAGATTGCTATATGCATTTAAGCTGGCACTACAGCTAAACATAAAGGCAAATGGAACATCAAGGTCAACAATACTCAAATCTGAAGAAACCTGCATGAAAGAACAAGTTAATCTGTCAGCACTCAGAAGAAAATATCCGAATATAAAAGGGAACTATGTTTTTTTTGTCTATCTCAATTGTTTAGGAATTCTTACTCGGCTAAGTACTCTTCCTAGAGGAGTAGAATCAAAAAAGGACATTGGTGCACGGAACAAAGAATTAAGTAACTGGGAAAATAAGGATCTTGATGTCTGGATCCCAAGAATGACGACAAACAATGATCTTGACAGCAAGAAGAATACTGTGCAAATCCCAATAGTAATATACACAGAAATTAACTTCAGCGTGCTAACACTAGGATTTTGGACATTAGCAGCCATCCAAGAATTCTGTGATATTTGCCCAGATATGAAAATTATATGGGAAATAACAGCAAGAGAGGCATACAAGAAGCCTTTATTCTGCCGTAGGTATAAAATATAAGGCTTAAGGCCTGTATCCCCCATCTCTCTTTCTTCTCTCTTTATCAGTTGATCTGCCGGTGAATGCTTTGCAGGCTCACTATATCTACTTCCATGGATGCCATTTGTCTCCTTTATTGATATTTCCTTTTCTCTACTTAGGGGCATATTGTTAAGATCTGAAACACCAATAGTATCTTTGTGGGCATTTACAAGGTCCTGAAATTCTTGACAGTATTCCAATAGATCTTGGTAAGGTGCAGCCCGGATAATCTCCCCATCAGACATTAACTGCCAAAAAATGACACTAGTATTAGGTGATATGAAGAAATAAATAAGTTCCCTAAAAGAATTATAGGTGCTACAGTAAATAGAAACATGGAGGCACATGTATCATCACACAGTTTTTTTTTTTCCAAAGTGGGTGATGTTGCCACTTCTAATTAGTGTAGTAATTTGATTGAGTAGAGGATCATCTGATTATCAGTTAGAAGGTTGGACCACTGAAACCATGTTAACAACAGGTGGGGGAAAGAAGAATCAGAAGATTAATTAATGAGAAGACTAAAGCTTTTTTTGCAGCAGAAACACACGCACGGGGAGAGAGAGAGAGAGAGAGAGAGAGAGGGAGGGAGGGAGAGACCAGAATGGAGTCAAATACAGGTAGAAAATCCACTTGGTGGGTCACCAAAAGAACGGTCTTGTCTGATAGAGCTCCCATGACATATTCCTGTCAAAAAGTAAGGGATTTAAAAAAATAGTTCGTAGTCAAATAGTACTTGCAGTCCGCATCAATATCCTTACATTGAATAGACTAGTTGCTGTATGGGCATCAACAGCACTGAAAGGATCATCAAGAAGATAGATGTCTGCATTCTGGTATAGTGCACGAGCAAGCTGAACACGCTGCTTCTGACCACCACTGAGATTTACACCTCTTTCCCCAATTTCAGTACGGTCTCCATATGGCAACATTTCAAGGTCCTTGACCAAAGAGCACCTGGCAAGTGTTTCTCTGTATCTATGCTCATCCATTGATGATCCAAAGAGGATATTTTCTTGCACAGTTCCTGTTTGGATCCATGCATTCTGAGAGACGTATGCTATTTTCCCACAAACTTGAATCTGAAATATTAACACAAAGATTAATCATTTTATACAGAGGTCTCAGAAAACAAAATTGACTGACATACTTCACTTTGGCAACTATTATCAAGCAAATGATCATAACTTTGCAGAACCTTACGTGATACAGTTGCCTATATGCTGTATTTTGAGCAAGGAAAAAGCATGCAATGTTCTCAGGTCAAGTGCACATAGCAACACTGTGCTTCTCAACAGTAAGTAGTCTATTTTGTATATGGCCATTTATACATGAAGTTGGGTGGTAAATTTTAATATTACAAAAGACATAATAATCAAGCACCCATAGTTACACTAGCCATGATGCTTCTTAAAAATGCACAGCGATAATAAAAGCACATCAAAACTCACAAATTTACAGCTCAGTGATTATCTATGCCAAGAAAAAGGTAGTAGAAAAGCGTACCGTGCCTACAGTTTCGGGAACCTCCCCAATTACAGCAGCCAAAAGTGTTGATTTTCCTGATCCTACCTCCCCGCAGATTGCAACCTTCTCTCCAGATTTCACCACCAAATTTATATTCTTTAGAGTTAGTTTTGATGGGTTCTCATTCCATGAGAAACTGCAGGAATTTATCACAATTGGATACTCGGTGTTTACACAGTATTTCTTCCTAATTTGGCCACTCAGCTCAGGTGCATCAAGAAACTTTGCTATTCGACTGAAAGCAACCTTAGCTTGAATGACAACTCCAATGACATCTGGTATCTGCCTAACTGGATCTTGAACAAGGCGCAAAGTTGCGACAAACGTGAACACATTACTAGCATCAAGAGGAATTTTCAAAAGATAGCATGTCAGAAAGGTCGCAGCTGAAACCAAAACAGGCGAAGACCAGAACAGAAAACTGTTGTATGCCTTCCTAAGTTGAAATGCTGACAACCACTTGTACTCAACCTCCCTCAACCCCTCGATGACTTTCTTGAAATGAGTTTCCCATGCATAAAGTTTCAAGACCTTCATATGAACTAACGACTCAGACATGGCCTTCAGTCTCACATCTTGTGCTTCCATAAGTTTAGTCTGAAATTTATGTTGCAGTTTGGCTAGTGGAGCATTGCAAAGTACAGTGATAATGATAACAACTAAAGATGAAATCATTGCAAGGCCAACAGCATTGTACAGAATTGCCAGAGCAATGCAAAGTTGGACGCTTGTTGTCCAAGTCTGATGGAACCAATATGGGAATTCTCCAATCCGGTAGGCATCAACGGTCACATAGTTCATAATTTCTCCAGAAGAATGCTTCATTTTTGCTGAATTCGATAGCTTCTGTTGCTTCCTATAAACAGCTGCTGACAGAAATGACCTCACCTGGAGTCCTAATCTACGAGTGCGGAAATACCACTGTCTCTGTGACAAAGATTCACAACATTTGCAAAAGAACATGGTCACAGCAAGCACATAACCTTCATATTTAAATGTCGCTTTTCCGAGCGAAACATTAATGAATGCCTTGAGAAGTATTGGTCCAGAAGATAGTGTGAGCACCTTGAGCAAGGCAAATAAACCAGAGACTATGATTCCCCTCTTGTGACAAGAAATGATAGTCCAAAAGAGTGATGGTGAGGCATGTGACTCTTCTCGTTTCTTCATGTTCACCTTCTCCATGAACATCAAGTACTGGCTCTGTGCTCGATCCGTGGTGCCTAAGAGTGGCATGTCTTTCTCTTCAAGGGGCTTTTCATAACCCATCTTCATCAAAGGGTTCAACCACCAAAATGACATCACGCTAAAAAAACCAGCTTTGGCAAAAGGAGTTACCTGACTCTCGGAGTCAGCTATCTCACAATCTGTCTTTGTGTTCAGGGGCTTGTATAAAGCATTTCCAATCCCTTCATAACCCTCTTCGTCATGGCTGTGCCAAATGCTATAAAGAAGAAGGAGAACTGCACCTGGTAGGGACAGAACATCTAAACAGGACTTAATGGTGATCCCCTTCTCATCGACAATGTAAAAAACTGAAGAGCAACAGATGAATGCAGCGTAGATGGTCAGCAAAACTGACCAAAATCGCACAAATGGTGCACCAAGAAACCGAGCCCTGACACTGAAAGTAAAACCCGTAAGGATCAAATTGAATCCTTGAAACAAGATCACAAGCCACCAATGTGGCAGATAAACAGAAGCACCCTGATTGAAGTTATTCCTCAGCATCCACAGTCCCAAGCCAAGATAAACCAAACCCAAGCAGCCATTGAACACAACAGCAGCAGACTGTAGTGGTGTATTGAGCGTGGCAAGCTGCTGCGCAGACGCTCCACTCTTTAGAATTTTGACGATCAATCGGAGTACAAGTACCACGACGAGCAGTGCAGCGATGCTAATCACCACCAGATGATTCATGCAAGTGGAAGAGTCCAACATTTCCTTCAGTGCACAGGAGAACACACCTTGCTTGGAGCAAATCGGGCTTCCGCACAAGCTCATCGTCCAAGAACCTGAAATATCATTGCAACAAGTGTTGGAGTGAGATACCAGGTTTTCAAGGGGAAAAAACACAGAAACCGACAGTAAAAAGGCACAGTGTTGAGTGTTGACTAATGATGCATCCATGTGGCCATGTAACATGAGAAACGTGAGAAGAGGACCAACTTGTGAGGGAACCCATCTGTTCAGTTCAGTACTTCAGTCACTGTTGCTGTTGCTTTGTCTGGTGGATGAGGCCCTTTTCCAGTTCCAGTTCCAGCCCTGCAACGGCCATGACCATGAGAGTAAGAACACGAACACAAGATTCGATAAGAAAATCAACAGAGGGATCAGGGTCACAAGAAAATCAAGAAACCCAGAGGATGCAATCTTCTTCTTGATCAATCAGCTCATAAGATCGTAAGAGCAAGAGAAATGAGTAACCATCAACCTCACCACTCACAGTGAGAAGAAAGGATCCACATAGGGCAATAGAAGAAGCAAGCGGAATCGTGTCGCGCAGAAGAGAAATCGAGGCAATGCGCGAGCGTCTTTTTATCTAGAGAAGAAAGAGAAAGAAAAGAGAAGAAATGCGCGAGCGACAGATGCAGCGATGAACGCGCGATCCCCCGAGACGACACACTTACGTCTCCGCCCAGTTCTCCTCGAGCCCAGAGCCCCACGCCCACACAGAAGAACATCATCAACCGATCCAAGATTTGTTTTAAAAAAATCCCCCTTTTTTTCTCGACCAAGCACGACTCCCAAGAACCAGTTTCTTTCTCTCTCTCTCTCTCCGAACTCCGACTCCGAGCAATGATGCCGGCATTGACCTGTGTCGCACGTATGGATTGGGATTTGGGAGGGCGATGACGAACAGCGATGGTTGATTACGGAACTCCTCTCGTTTCGTCGCGAGGCTCCTCTTCACTGCTGAGACTGGTGGCCGCCGCAGTGGCGCTTTTTTATTAGTATAGGGAGGAGGCGGCCGCGATGCCGTCACTGCTCACGTCGCCGCCACGGGCGCGGACGCCGACGCGCGCGTGCCCTGCCCCACCTCGCCCCGGATGCCGACGTGCCGTGCGGCGCATCGCCTCCCCTCACCGCCGCATGGCCATGGCCAGATGTGGTCCGATGTTTTGTATTCGTGCTCAAAATTGTTTTTTTCCTCAACCTTCCGAACAGATTACGCCAATTTTTCTGTGACCTAGGATGGCCAGGGTTAGCAAAGTCATCGTTGGCTTTGATTCTTGATGATCTTCTTCGTGTATCGACGTGTTTAGGGGAAAAAATTGACAGTGAAAGCAAGTGTTTCCCTAAAAGACAAATATATACGACGTACACCAAAATTTTTCGTGGCCCACAAGTGCAAGATAGCGATTGCTGGAAAAGGTCATCGTCCCCATATAATTCTTTTGAAGCAGATGATCCCATATAATTCTTTTGATATCATAGTATCAACATGTATAGAAATAATTTACACGTGAAAAGGTGGTTTTTCCGTCGACCAAATGGCACCAAATTTTCGTGGCCACAAATATAAGGACAACGGGAGTTAAGAAACGCACCATCCTTTAATTTTTTCAAGAGAGTGTGGTTACTCTCTCTCCATATTTAGAGTAGATGTCATCACTGGTTAGAGAAAGAAACAATGTTTTCCTGCTCATGTACTCCACTCCACCATTGATTGGTGAGAGGACATCTTGGGTTTTGTCATGTCCAAATATATACTTTTGCTAGTAGTTCTTTCCAAGTAGGTACGGGATACATGACACGACATCTATGATGAAATCCACCCCATTAATTGCACATTTAATTTTCTGACTCCCAACTCCCAAGCATATGTCGTCATCGGTGGTTGGTTTTAACTTGGCACATGTGGCACATCTATGTGAGTGGATAAACTATGTTAGGTCCACTTCTAAACATTGTCGAATCATGCCACAACTATAGGCCTGATCAACCATGAGTTGGGGGCCTGAAAAGGTTCACTGCTTCGGAGCAAGGTCCAAAGTCGGTCCAACATGTTTTTTTCTACGCACTTAGGCCCAAGCATAGCTCGAAAACCCGAAAATTTGGCCTAGCATGACATTCCACCAAAAAAAATTTGTTTCACAGAAGCTCAAGCCTAAGAGCATCCCCAACAGGGACATCAAATGACCCGATGTCGCTACAGTAACCTGAAATTTTCCCGCCCAGTGCGCTGCTCTCAGTCTGGCCTGCTGTTTCCCCGCCGGCTGCATACAAAAAAGCTTGGAATACAGGTCGATTTGACCGGCCTGCAGGGGATGCTCTAATTGATTTCTTTAGTTGATCGGAAAGCTCGAGCCCCGACATTTGTTTGGTTCATTCTCATAGCTTAGTCATAGGAGTACTACACTTTTTAACTAATGGGTTTCACATGCAGGAGACTCATTTATGCCACAGTTTTTGGCTATTATAGTCTCCAAATTCAAGGTCAAAATTTGTGTTTTTGCCAAATTTTAGCAAAGTAGTTATTGCAAATATTGGCATCTTTATTATCTCAACCAAATATACACTTAGTTTCTTTAGTTCTTGCATAAAATCTTCAGTTTTAAGCTCTCAACTTCTAGAGTTTCTTGAATTTTTGCACAAAGCCCTTAGTCTTATGTCTTGATCAGCTTTTTGCAGTTGAGTCCCTCAAGTTCTTTTAAATTTCTGCAAAAATCCTTGCGAGGCATTGATGTTTAACTAATACATTATGATAACTTTATGGCATATAGAGAAATCCAATCTTGTCCGTGATCATCTGCAACCACTTGCCTCTTCTTATTTTTGGCTTAAATTAAAATTAAAAGCTAACGCTATAAATTTATCGTTTTTGTATGAGTTAAAAGATACAATATTTTGTAGCCATTTTTGGAAGCTTTTATATGGCCCTTCGTAGCGTTCTTAAAATTATGTTTTTTTATAATTGTTTAGGCTCTTCAAGAATTCTCTCGACGGGTTAGTTTTTTTAGTTTTTTTAGATTAAAATTTACAACTGCTCAAAAGGATACGGCTATAGCACGTTCACAGAATGGGACACACACGTGGTGGTACATATCACTTGTTTCAGGTATTGATTATGACTTGCTCTCGGTGAAAATTTATAGATGAACCTCTTAGGCAGTCGACATTCCGCCATTTTCACGAGATCATGTTAAAGTTCTTTAGTCGACAATCGACACCGTTCTTCCACCGTCAGGCCTCTTAATTTTCACCGAAGCGTAGATAATGGTAATGATCAGCCAATTAAGCTCCATAATTCTTCTAAAAAAATAAGCTATATAATGATCCACGTGAAGCCAACGATACAGTGAATCAGTGATTCCATGATTTCCATCCGCTGAACACTTGAGCAAATGATAAATGGAACGGAACCATTGCATCTATATATAATTAATGGGGCCTCAAAAAGAGTTAAAAGCTTTGTCATTGCACTAAAAAGTCAAAAAAGAATATATGGTAGAGAGAAAAACAAAGGGAGGAAGTACCCGACTGAGCAGGGTCGTCACCACACGATGCCACTACGCTGTCCTACAGGAACCAATCGATGAAGTTGACCACAACGTGCAAGGAAAGCTGGAGGGACGCAGTCGTCAGGGCCAGGGAGAGGAGCAGGGGAGAAACCGAGGAGAGGCGTTCAGTGTCTGTTGCATGCATCGGCTAGTCTTGGTATTCACCAATGATCCTAATGGTGAAAATGCTAACGGATAGCACTCCATAGTTCGGAATTGAAACTTGAAAAATTTCACCCGTAAAGTTTCCTCTATATATCATGTGTGAACTTAAACTTCGTGGCCCCTTGGGCCACTCCTCGAGCGACTAAGGGGAGACCACCATGCCATCTTCAGTCTTCCCATCGCCGACGCCCCTCCTTGCCACTGCCGTTGCTCCGAAGATGGTAGTGGCAGATTCTTCCTTCCTCGTCCCCTTCCTCCCTCTCTTTGCGCCTCCTTCCTTTTTTCCGCCGGGGACCATTGTGGATCTAGATCAAACGGGTTTTGTGGTGGCCATAGCAGCGGCATTGGCAGTGTCGCCCGGTGGCGGTGGAAGCTTCGGAGAACCTCTCTAAAGCAGCACACCATCACCCTCCTTCAAGTCCAACTGGATTTGAAGAGATCTGGCAGCGACGAAGTTTAGCATTGGTGGTGCCTCGAAGCAGCATCCTTCGCCCTCTGCATTGGTCGGCACGATGGTGGTAGCCAAATGTGGTGGTGAGACCGCCGAATGGGTGCGACTTGGTCGAGGATGGTGGCCCCCATCCCTTTGGCGGTCGAATCTGGTGATGGTGTAGCCATATCCGATGTTGTGTATATGATTCCTCCGTGAACTCTTCTTAGATTAGGATCTTCGGTTCCAGGGAGTTAAATGACAGGCGGCACAACAACTTCATCGGCTTTGAGGCACAACCCGGTGCGAGGTCGGCTACTCCTGACAGCGGTCGGACAGTGCTGCTTCGCTGGTGTGGCGGCGTGTTGGTGCGTTCAGGTCTAGTCTTCAAGCCCCTTGCGGTCTACCAAGACGTGGACGCCCCCTTTGGTGGCCAATTGTCCTGTTTACGACAGGTCGCGGCTGGTAATCTAGCTCCTCAACGACATCGATCCCACCCCTTGGCTCTCCTGGGGTATGTTGTTTGTGCTACCATTCATCTGTGGCCTGTCTCCTTTGCGTCGGGTTTATCCCCACCCCCTCATGGAGCTAGGCGACATAGGGTCAGTCATGTGCGTGGTGGCCAAAGCGTCTCGTTGTTGATGCTGCGATGGCGTCGGGTTGCTGCTTAGGTCTTCATGATCACACTCTTTCGTGTCTTTCCTTCACTTTGACGTCAGAGGGAATGCATGGGGTGAAAGTCATGCCCGACTTTGCTTGGGCTAATGGTGGCTACGTTATTTAGCTCCGTTGCCTCCTTGGAGGCACCACCGCGGATGCCCCTTCCTCATTATTGGGCTGAAAATCCAAGTTGGATGGTTAATCGGAAGGTCATGGCGACGGTGGCGGTGTCCCACTTTCGCCACCTTGTTGGAGGCATCGTCATGGTCCACTCCGCGCTCACAGAAGGTTCGTCATGCAGGCTGCCTTCTTGGAAGCTAGTCGCTTTGATGTTGTTAAATGTTGGTCACAAAGCCCTTAGTCTTATGTCTTGATCAGCTTTTTGCAGTTGAGTCCCTCAAGTTCTTTTAAATTTCTGCAAAAATCCTTGCGAGGCATTGATGTTTAACTAATACATTATGATAACTTTACGGCATATAGAGAAATCCAATCTTGTCCGTGATCATCTGCAACCACTTGCCTCTTCTTATTTTTGGCTTAAATTAAAATTAAAAGCTAACGCTATAAATTTATCGTTTTTGTATGAGTTAAAAGATACAATATTTTGTAGCCATTTTTGGAAGCTTTTATATGGCCCTTCGTAGCGTTCTTAAAATTATGTTTTTTTATAATTGTTTAGGCTCTTCAAGAATTCTCTCGACGGGTTAGTTTTTTTAGTTTTTTTAGATTAAAATTTACAACTGCTCAAAAGGATACGGCTATAGCACGTTCACAGAATGGGACACACACGTGGTGGTACATATCACTTGTTTCAGGTATCGATTATGACTTGCTCTCGGTGAAAATTTATAGATGAACCTCTTAGGCAGTCGACATTCCGCCATTTTCACGAGATCATGTTAAAGTTCTTTAGTCGACAATCGACACTGTTCTTCCACCGTCAGGCCTCTTAATTTTCACCGAAGCGTAGATAATGGTAATGATCAGCCAATTAAGCTCCATGATTCTTCTAAAAAAATAAGCTATAAAATGAATCCACGTGAAGCCAACGATACAGTGAATCAGTGATTCCATGATTTCCATCCGCTGAACACTTGAGCAAATGATAAATGGAACGGAACCATTGCATCTATTTATAATTAATGGGGCCTCAAAAAGAGTTAAAAGCTTTGTCATTGCACTAAAAAGTCAAAAAAGAATATATGGTAGAGAGAAAAACAAAGGGAGGAAGTACCCGACTGAGCAGGGTCGTCACCACACGATGCCACTACGCTGTCCTACAGGAACCAATCGATGAAGTTGACCACAACGTGCAAGGAAAGCTGGAGGGACGCAGTCGTCAGGGCCAGGGAGAGGAGCAGGGGAGAAACCGAGGAGAGGCGTTCAGTGTCTGTTGCATGCATCGGCTAGTCTTGGTATTCACCAATGATCCTAATGGTGAAAATGCTAACGGATAGCACTCCATAGTTCGGAATTGAAACTTGAAAAATTTCACCCGTAAAGTTTCCTCTATATATCATGTGTGAACTTAAACTTCGTGGCCCCTTGGGCCACTCCTCGAGCGACTAAGGGGAGACCACCATGCCATCTTCAGTCTTCCCATCGCCGACGCCCCTCCTTGCCACTGCCGTTGCTCCGAAGATGGTAGTGGCAGATTCTTCCTTCCTCGTCCCCTTCCTCCCTCTCTCTGCGCCTCCTTCCTTTTTTCCGCCGGGGACCATTGTGGATCTAGATCAAACGGGTTTTGTGGTGGCCATAGCAGCGGCATTGGCAGTGTCGCCCGATGACGGTGGAAGCATCGGGGAGCCTCTCTGAAGCAGCACACCGCCGCCCTCCTTCAAGTCCAACTGGATTTGAAGAGATCTGGCGGCGACGAAGTTTAGCATTGGTGGTGCCTCGAAGCAGTGTCCTTCGCCCTCTGCATTGGTCGCCACGATGGTGGTAGCCAGATGTGGTGGCAAGACCGCTGAATGGGCGCGATTTGGTCGAGGATGGTGGCCCCCCATCCCCGTGGCGGTCGAATATGGTGATGGTGTAGCCATATCCGATGTTGTGCATATGATTCCTCCGCGAACTCTTCCTAGATCAGGATCTTCAGTTCCAGGGAGTTAAATGACGAACGGCGCAACGACTTCATCGACTTTGAAGCACAACCCGATGTGAGGTCGGCTACTCCTGACAGCGGTCTGACAGTGCGGCTTCGTAGGTGTGGCGGCGTGTTGGTGCGTGCAGGTCTAGCCTTGAAGCCCCCTGCGGTCTACCAGGACGTGGACGCCCCCTTTGGTGGCTAATTGTCTGGTTTGCAACAGGTCGCGACTGGTAATCTAGCTCCTCAACGACATCGATCCCACCCCTTGGCTCTCCTGGGGTATGTTGTTTGTGCTACCATTCATCTGTGGCCTGTCTCCTTTGCGTCGGGTTTATCCCCACCCCTCATGGAGCTAGGCGACATAGGGTCGGTCGGGTGTGTGGTGGCCAAGGCATCTCGTTGTTGATGCTACGACCGCGTTGGGTTGTGGCTTAGGTCTTCATGATCGCACTCTTTCGTCTCTTTTCTTCACTTCGACATCAGAGCGAAAGCATCGGACGAAAGTCATGCCCGACTTTGCTTGGGCTGATGGTGGCTATGTTATTTGACTCCATTGCCTCCTTGGAGGCACCACCGCGGATGCCCCTTCCTTGTTATTTGGTGAAAATCCAAGTTGGATGGTCAATCGGAAGGTCATGGTGATGGTGGTGGTGTCCCACTTTCGCCACCTTGTTGGAGGCATTGTCGTGGCCCACTCCACGCTGATAGAAGGTCGTCATGCAGACTGCCTTCTTGGAAGCTAGTCGCTTTGATGTTGTTAAATGTTGGTGCACCGTTGTGTGTTCGGATGTTAGTAGTGGTTGTAGGTGGTGTTGTGTGGCTGGGAGTGCTAGTGGGTGTAGGTTGAAGTTGTAGGCTGTAGCCTCACCAATTTCAGTGAGGTGTTTGGTTTTCGAATATGTTGGCAACGTTGTTGTGACTGTGTCTTACTAAAATGGAGTTGGCAATATATTTTTATGCACTTTTGAAAGAAAAAGGAAGGATTTTTTTAGAATCGTTATTTCTTGCCTTTGTCATGTTGCGTAAACCTTTCGATTTGGAACAGGGAGAGGATGGCTGAGTGGACTAAAGCAGCGGATTGCTAATCCGTTGTACATTTTTTTGGTACCCAGCACCGGTTTTTTTAGATGTTTCTAACTTTCTTTTATACCTAATTTTTTTCTCCTACCTTTCAATGAACTTGTAGACCGCTAGCCTAAATTTTCAAAAAAAAAAAAAGAAAAGGAAAAATGCAAGTGGGCCCGTGTTTGTCTGTGTTTTTTCAGCGGTTACTATATATTCCCTCCGATCACAAAAAGAATTAGCCGTTGACTTTTGGACACGACTTTGACCATTCGTTTTATTCAAAAATTTAGTTCAAATATGTAAAAATATAAATTATATTTAAAATACATTTAATTGTAACTGTTTTCTAGGTGATCCATCATGAAATCTCTACTCGTCTACTAAGCAAACTCGTGCTGCTTGGTTTAATAGAACGCAGTTGACGACGACGTAATATCTGCTCCATATATTAATACCTGCATGCCCCGATTAGATCTGGCTTAACCGACCCCTGCTGCGATAAGACCCTTTGACACCTGCAGGCCGGATCGATCATCTCCTTTTGTCGTCGTCAGGCCTCTGTTTAGGCGTGTGATACAAGGTCATCCCGGTACCAATCGCGATCGAGTTCGTCAATGCTCTGCAAATTGGCGCCACGGCGACGGGCGTGTTCTCTGCAACTTAAGCATCAATGCTCGGAGGTTATTCAGTGCAAGCGCTAGAATAATCATCTTTGTATCGCGACGTAGATTTTTCTAGTTAAATGCTCGGTGACAGTGTTAAGATTCCATCTTCTTAAACATTGATCATTGATGTATAAGCATCTTGTATTGTAGCACAAGGATTTAGCCTTCCATCGCACACACTAGAGAATGATGGGGCTTCAAATTAATAGTTAGGTTTATACATATACATCTTGACCTAAAATTAAATTTTGAATAAAAATAAAAAAATGATGAATTTATGTTAAGCTCGCTATGACCAATATAGTTATGAAAAATTTATCTACACTTAAATTTTTCCACATATGGATTACATATGCAAAAAACGTTTCCTAGATGTTGACACAATTCAAATCATGGGCGAAAAAAGGTGCCAACACGCTCAAGCTGAAAGGCTAAAAAAATTATATTCAAATTATAATGGTTTAGATCAAGCAAGGTTAAAGCTATTATTGTATCATTTGAATTTAAAGTTTACAATAGCTACTACATATATAATCAAATCTAATTATTGTATTAGATTTTTGTGACATAGATATATGTGTCCCAAATATTTACACACTTACCATATACCTAAGAGCATGTACATCTGCCCCTGTGTCAAGCCCCTGCATCATGTTTGCCCTCCAGCCTGCAGCCCGCACACAGTCTGCCCATTTTGAAATTCCTGCGCACGTTGTACTGCTGCTACAGTAAAATACAGACTCTGCCGGGATGCTCTAATACGACTATGGATCTCTATACTATAGAAGGTTTTTTTTAGATTTTATAACATAAATCTATATAAGTGCGTAAATATTTGGGACACATATATCTTCTTCTTTTTTTTTTAAACAAACGGGGTAGGCGCTCTGCCATTTCATTAAGAAGAAGAGAACTGTACACTGTACAAAGCATATATCTTCTTAAGGAAGCAACATATATCTCTGATTGCAACAGCTTAAACCAGATCAAAAAATTTACTTTGAAATTTGCCATTTTTTTGTATTTTATCGCACTTTGTAACGGCATTTTATTTATTAAAACAAAACAGCGCGATGCACGCCTGCATCAAATAAAATTGAAACTGGGCATCGGAAGTACTTGGCGGTGGAGTCGTGCGGCAGCGGGAGCTGGTTAGTGTTTGAATTTGGTCTTGTTCGATTGAACTAAAATTTGTTATTTTTTTATAGATTATACGGTGTAATATTATTTAATAATTTTTTGAGACTTTGTATAGTTTTTCTTAAAAATCTAAAAGAAAATAATTTTTTTTCCAAACTTTCTATTCATCGTTTTAAAGCATTTAAATTTTTTGTTAACCAGAACCAACCGTGAACCTTTTAAAACCTTCGATTTTTCTTTCGGTTTTAGTGACATCTATGTTTTAACCGCCGTAGTAGTATCTTACTACCTCCGGTCACAAAAAGAAGTCGCAGTTGATTTTTGAAGACATCTTTAACCATTCGTTTTATTCAAAAATGTTATGTAAATATCATTTATTTTGTTGTGATTTAGTTTATTATTAAATATATTTTAAGCATGACTTAAAAAATTTGAATGAGATGAATGATTAAAGACGTGTGTAAAAGTGAAGGATGACTTCTTTTCGTGACTGACCGAGGGAAGGGCTATATTTTCATAAAACTCGTCGCCAGACGTCGCCACTACAGGCGTGGGATGGGATGCGTCCGGAGCTGAGCTGTTCCCGGCCATGAATCAGATATGGACACGGGCGGAAAGGTACTATTTGGCACATGGCGGTTTAGGCTTTGGCGCCACGTTGTACACGCCTATCGGACACAGAAGTCGGCCAAATCTCGTTGGCTCTATGCGATGCAGACAAATAAAGCAGAGAGAGCAGCACAACACTGTTCCACCAAATAAATACTAGTATATGTTTTGACCTTTAGAAATCTTCTTTTTTAAAAAATAGAACCGTTTGTTGTACCTGCCAAATCCAAATTAAATAAGAGAAAATTCATTGTACGCTGGTTCAAATGGTGGCGTTCCGTTGTATGCCAATAATAAAAAAAAGTTCAATCCATTATTTGCCGCTCCAAGCAAAATCCAACCCATTACTTGAGATTTCTATTTTTTTTTTCATTTCTAACCTCTCTTTACCATGTTAAATATTAATCTATTTTCACTGGATTTAGGGGAGGTTTTTTTTTTTTGGAACGGCATATAATAAGTTTCTCATTAAACAGATATTTCAATTTATTCAACGAGTGAAATTGGATAGGAATATATGCCACTCTAGACACATGCTACTCTTTTATTTGCTACGTATTTTTGCCATATTAATTAATTTATTTATTTCCAAGCAATCTCGAAGAGGAGCAAAAGCTCTGTCAATTTGTTAAAGACAAATATAAACAATACAATGGCCCAACATAAAGCACCAAGGCCCATCGCAGTGCGTACGCTGCTGCCACAACGCATGTCACCTCGGTCTAAAGCCAACCAACAACTCGCATGTTGCCTCGGTCTAAGTCAACCACCTCGCTAAAAAGGGGACAACCACAACGCGACGACCCATCAGGCAGGCAACCACTCGACCCAACCAAAAACCACCACACAAGCGGCAATAGCTCGCCTACCTAAAAGAGATACTCTAGATCGGGGAACACCAACAATATGGGAGGACCATCATGACGCCTTCTGTAACACCCCAGCCCAACCGGCTCGGAGTATTACCAACTTTACCCAAAATCACAAATTTCACCTCGCCCGAACCCGCTGCATACTAGATCGATCCTCTAATTCTCTATCTCCAATCACCATCAACAATCCCACCAATTACATATCTAATAATGGAGCAATACTGCTAGTGCATCCCTAATCATGCACAGATTTGAAATAAACGCAAATACACATCAAACCCTAGATCGTTAGTACATTTCTTCCTTCTAATCCTCCCTAGCCCCCCCTCCCTTCTTCCCCACTGCCTCCACAACAATGCCTAGACCAGGTCGTGGGCTACACTAGGGAACGGCGGCGGTTACCTCGGGTCAGCGAGGCACGACGACGGCGAGGCACGGCGACGGCGACGGCGAGGCACGGAACAGGGCGGTGACCACTGGGGCGGCGCAGCCACGAGACGGCCACCGGCGCGGCCACTGGATGGCGGGGCGGCGGCGTCGGCGCGGCCACGAGGCGGCAGAGCGACGGCGGCGAGTCGGCGGCACAGGGGCAGCACAGGGACGGCGGCCGGGAACAGCGCCGGCGAGGCAAGGCCACGGCGTGATCTTCCCCAGGCTCAACTGCAGGACGAGGCGGCGGCGGCTTCGTGCGCTGCCCAACAGAGGGCTAGGGATAAAAAGACAGCCAATTGGGCCGTCAGCTTGGGCTAGGCCAGGCCCAAAACGGGCTATCACACCTTCAACAAGAAAACAATGACGAGACTGCTAATATCACATGTGCATGTCTGGGTCTTCTTTCAAGGAGGGAGCACCTAGGACGGAGCCACGAAGAGAAACGACGTTGGAAGGCGTCTCCATGATCGGCCCAGCACAAGCTTGCAAAGCTTTCGCCTATCACACCCTCGCCCCGAAGCCGCGCTACAGGAGGAACTACTGCAAAGACATGAAGAATGTAGCCTCTGATGAACAACACAACCATCAAAAACCCGTCGAAATTGCCGCTCACGCGGCCACTCTGACGCCGGGCGGCTCTCACTAGGGGTAGCCGAGTAGGGGACGGCAGAAAGCAGCAGTAACAACAAAAACCGGGAGAATCGCCGACGCCATTGAGCCACTCGAGCGAAGACTTGGACGGAAGAATGCGACCGAGAGCGGCGAGTCCAACCACAAGATAGCGTTGGAACCTCCCCAATGACGGCATCGTGATGCCCTTGTGGAGGCCACCCGAGCTCAACCTTGGGGCTCCTCGCGGCAGATCTAGTTGCCCGACGTCGTCAGATCCGTACACACCACTACGAAATCAAACCAAATCATCATCGCCAACACTACGTCGCGGGCTAACTACTGCACGCCACGTGTGGCTCTTTCAACGCCCACCCAAGCTTCAGCAGGGACATTCTACAGCAAATCCAGTCGCCCATCACACGATCTAAGCACGTCAGCATCGGATCCGGTCGACCAAAACACCGCCGGCACAACACTGTGCCGCCGACTCACCACCGCACTTGAACTCAACGAGAGAAGGGGAGGAGAGCAGAGCAGAAGGGCTAAGGGCCGAGAAGGTGCCGGGTTGGTTACCCCTCAAAGTGATGTGAAAGTTTAATCAATAACTAACCAAAGTTTACTCCCTCTTTCATTTTTTCTAATAGCTCATGCATCTCGGAAATGACCAAATGAATTGTCCCTGCAGCTTCTTCGCATTGTCCAGCCGGTGCTAGTGTGCCGTTGCTTCCTCTAGGTCTCCATGCCGTGGGACGTCGCGAGCTTGAACGTGCCTAGCGCCGTGGCCCGCCACGACGCCCTGCATCTGCATGACCGACAACCGGCGGGGGAAGGGGCAGCGTTGGACTGCCAGGACCAGCCCGTCTGCCCGTGCGTGCGGGCAGACGGCACAGGGGCCGGCCGCGTGCGCGTGCCACGGAAAAGGAAAACCACGGCGAGTCGGCGATAGGCTGATAGTGGCCGTGCTGCTGTGGCGTCAGTCGTAGGAAGCAATGGAGTCGGCAGTCTGGGGGCAGCGCTAATCACGGAGCCATGTTCATCTCTGCTCCACGGAGAGAGAAGATCGAGGCATGCAGAGAGGAAGAAGCGACATTGAATTCATGGGAAAATATCTAAAAATCCTCCTTAGTTTTGTTTAGTTGTAAAGACCGTACCCCGCACAAACAACTTGACTCATACAGTCAAGACTTAAAAAAAACCCCCAATAAGCGATTACAGTACAATGGAGTAATAGCCCTCTTAGCCGGTTTATTCGCCATGCATTAACCACATCACCACCAGCTGGTGGAAAGCGGTTGATGGAAGGGATACCTACATCAAAAGGAGCTCGCCGTCATCCTCTTCGTCCTCCCTGTGTCTCCCGATTCTTTTTCTGCTTAATAAAAAACAATAGCATATGTTCATACTTCATCCTTTCCTCATCTGTTTCTCTTCGTGTCGCACCACTTGCTTAATTAAGATCGTCATGCCTTGGGTTTTCAACCATTTTATATCATAGCAACGTGATTTTTTGGACAAAACTGGTCGCCTCTATGCCTAAGGTCAAATTGGTCGCCTCTATGTCTAAGGTCAATACGTTTACAAAAAAATATCACAAAATTATGATTTTTGTTTGTATCTATTTTTTAGGACAATAGAAATTCCATTAGAACATTGGCCAAATGATTACAGCCATATGAAAGACTATCCCCTCAATAAATCATATGAATGACTATTACAAAGCAACATCACCTATTTGTATCAACACCTACACAAAATAATAATAAGATCAACTTGCATTCCTCTTGCCCAAATCAAAAATTTATGGCATGTGGTACAATTCTTGCGCTAGCATTATATTAGAATTTTTTGTGTTCTCAAAGACATGTTTTTTCTTACTAAAGATGATAGATGACCATCCCAATTCAGCTCTCTTGCTGTTTATCCATAGTCTATCTTCATCAACCGCATCTATAAATTGATAAAAGCATATGAAGTTATCGTGGAAAGTAATTACACAATAACCCAACACAATTCGCACCACAAGAACACATAAATGTCAATTGCCAATGAGCAGATCGAGAACCATATGTGCCAACCATCATGTCATGAAATCTTAGATGAAAGATTATTATAATACTAAGCTGCCGTCATACAAGATAACATGAACGATTCACTAATATCCGAAAGCATCCAGACAAGGAACAAGAGGTTGTAGTGCAGAAAGTGGCAGATAAGAGAGCAATTAATGTTTAAAGGGCATTCTCAATTCCACTCAACAATTGCAAGTGCCGCACTTTACCAGTGGCAAATAGTCAGCTATCTTTTTCAGAGGCCAATTCGGAGTCAAAAATCCAGTCACGGCCATACCAAAACGGTCTAATCCGAAATAAATTCTAGATGGGTCGCACGAACAAGCACTACTACTGCACTAGCACAATAAAAGCAGAATTGTATATGAAGCAAATTCATCATCTAAAAAAAATGAAGCTCGAAGCATCCCACGGCCACGACCTCACGGGTGCAGTTAGCCTGTTACGAAACAAGGCTAGATATTTTCGGCCTACCTTAAGATGGGCCACCATGAATGAACGGTCCAAGAAATGAGGCGCATGGGCTTCCGTAGAAGAGGCCCTAAAGGAAAATGGCATTCTAATCGAGAGCAAGTTAATCTTCGCATGAAGACGAGTCAAAAAGAAACACCGAGACGAAATAAAATGGATCGCTTCCTTTGCAATTTCGATCGAGTTGGCGAAGACAAAACCAAGGCGCAAACTGAGACAAGCTGGTATTAGTAACAAGAAGATGAACAGAGACCCTGATGAAGTTACAACCACGGCACGAACAAGCAGAAGCAGACGACAATAACAATCACAGGATGAACAGGGCACGAGAAGCCTAAACAAAGACCTAGGAATCATGAAGCGGGAGCCATGGCGGCGTGGTGCCTAGGCGCGCTCCCCGCGGATGCGGCGCGCGAGCTGGATGTCCTTGGGCATGATGGTGACGCGCTTGGCGTGGATGGCGCAGAGGTTGGTGTCCTCGAAGAGCCCCACGAGGTAGGCCTCGGCGGCCTCCTGCAGCGCGGACACGGCGGAGGACTGGAAGCGCAGGTCGGTCTTGAAGTCCTGCGCGATCTCCCGCACCAGCCGCTGGAAGGGCAGCTTGCGGATCAGCAGCTCCGTGCTCTTCTGGTACTTGCGGATCTCCCGGAGCGCCACCGTGCCGGGGCGGAACCGGTGGGGCTTCTTCACGCCGCCGGTCGCCGGCGCCGACTTGCGCGCCGCCTTCGTCGCCAGCTGCTTCCGCGGCGCCTTGCCGCCGGTCGACTTGCGCGCCGTCTGCTTCGTGCGGGCCATCGGGGAGATGCTACTGCTCTCTTCAGAGGCGGCGGCGGCGGCGAGGGCTTGGGTGCTATGGAGATTGGGGTTCTGGCGATGGTGAAGTCCGGCGTGGAGGGAGGGGGTTTAAATAGGGGAGATGCTGGGAAGCGGGGGCGCGAAAATTTTGGGGGTTTTCAAAATCTTTTTGGGGACTGGCGGTGGAGCGCGTGGAACGGGCTCCGTTGGATGGAGAGAGAATGGACGGTGCAGATTTCTTTTTGGGGCTTTCACGCGGATCGCGATCCGTGGCACATGAAGGCACTGGGGCAGGACTGCAGGGTCTCGTCCCTTCTGGATACCTGCCAGGGTTTCGTATTTTGATTGTGGTTCTGAATTCCCTTGTTGGAATTTCGTTTGAAATTTGTGGGTTTCACTGAAAATTGGTTTAGGTATAAATTTTAGAACTTTCGAATTTGATTTAATTTCAATGAATTTTTATTTGGGTTTCATGAAATTCGGTGGTTTGAAATGAAAAATGGCACGTCGAAGATTGAATGGGTCGAGCGAATTTATTCTCTTTTAACAAAACACCATTGAGTTTTACAGCCTAGTGGTGTGACACATTACAATTTTCTTTCGAAACTATCTAACCTCCCCTAATTTTCTAAGTCATATTAACTCGCTTCTCGTGAAACCTTTCCCTACCCCTATTGACTTGTCAACTTGTCGTTCACATGTTCTTTTGACATCCACTTTCGTTGCTAGGATGCTCCTCTTGTCTCCTATCCTCCATCATCTTATTGTTGCTAGGCCACATTACACCATTCGGTTCCCCATCAAACGGTCCGGCACTCGGCGCCATATACAACCTATTTTAAAGCATTTCTTAGTTAGAAATGGGAAGAAAATTTCGAAGATGTAATAGAAGCAGCGAAATTTCACAACAGAGAATGCTCCCTGGACACTGGTGGCCTAGTGAGTGCCCTGGGGGATCTTTGCTTTGGAAACAACATGGATGATCCCAAAATCCACAACCCCAATCCAAGCGGGCTGAGGCCTGCGGCACGCGGATCGCGATCCGTGGCCAACCTGCAAGAGGCATCCGCGCCGTCCGCAGGCTCCGGCCCTGATCCAACGGCTCCCCAAGCCCGCGCTTCCACGGCGGCGCCGTCCGACTCCACCGCCGTGCCGCGCGCGCGCAGACACGCCAAAAATCCCCAGTTTTTCCCTCAAAATCACGAAATTTTCAAGCCACCGCGCCCACCTCCGAAACCCCAAGTCCCCAACCTCCAAACTCGCCAAGGCCCAAACCTCCGAACCCCCGCCTCACGCTGACACCGCCGCGCGCGCCGAATCCTCCACAAAACACCGCCCTTTCCCGCGTTTCAGACCCCAAATCGCCCTATTTAAACACTCTCCCTCCCTGCCGCAAAATCACGGTTTCACAATCACACCACCGAAACAAATCAAGAATCCCAAGCTCCACACCGCCCAGCCCCCCGCCGCCGCCGCAGAGAGCAGCAGCTTCTCGCCGATGGCCCGCACGAAGCAGACGGCGCGCAAGTCGACCGGCGGCAAGGCGCCGCGGAAGCAGCTGGCGACGAAGGCGGCGCGGAAGTCGGCGCCGGCGACCGGCGGCGTGAAGAAGCCTCACCGGTTCCGCCCCGGCACGGTGGCGCTCCGGGAGATCCGCAAGTACCAGAAGAGCACGGAGCTGCTGATCCGCAAGCTGCCCTTCCAGCGGCTGGTGCGGGAGATCGCGCAGGACTTCAAGACCGACCTGCGCTTCCAGTCCTCCGCCGTGTCCGCGCTGCAGGAGGCCGCCGAGGCCTACCTCGTGGGGCTCTTCGAGGACACCAACCTCTGCGCCATCCATGCCAAGCGCGTCACCATCATGCCCAAGGACATCCAGCTCGCGCGCCGCATCCGCGGGGAGCGCGCCTAGGCACCACGCCGCCATGGCTCCCGCTTCATGATTCCTAGGTCTTTGTTTAGGCTTCTTCTGTCGTCTTTATCCTGTGGTTGTTATTGTCGTCTGCTTCTGCTTGTGTGTCTCAGTTCGTGCCATGGTTGTAACTTCATCACTGACCGATGGATCGAAATTGCAATGGAAGCCATCTATTTTATCCTCATGTTTGTGTTATGTTGTGACCTGCTCTTGGGATGTCTCGCTTGGCTACTCTGTAAAATATGACTTGCTCGTTGCTTAGAATGCTCCTTTGCTTCTTGAATTCTTGATGCAATTTGATGGCAGACTCGTGATTCGCCCCTATGTTCTCTGCATGAAAAATTTGCCCACTGATGCCTTGAAATCATCATGAAGGCAGTTTCAGAACTTTGAACGTTAATTTGTAATGCTAGTCTGATTGAACTGAACTGATTATTGTTGTAATATTAAGCTGCAAAAGATATGTGTGAGCTGACCATGAGCATTGGGAATTTGGGATGTCGGAATAGCTATGTGTTAAGGCTCTCTCTAACAGTAATCCCTAAATTTGATCCCCTATACTCTCATAGGTTTTTTTTAAAAAAACTCTTCCTATATTTCTTTCATCTCCAACAACGTTCCTTATGAAAATTTGTATATGGGAAGAAAAGATAATCCCTATATATAAGGGAATGGAGAGAAAATCTCTATTTTAGGAAACATAATAGAAAATGTTGTTAGATCACATATGAGAAGAATCCATCCTTTATTTTAGACTAGAGGTGTTTTAAGGGAGCCTGTTGGAGACAGGCTAACGGCGTGTTTGCTCCTCTTGCGAAAAAAAGGGCGCAGGGAGGGAGCTCGTCCCCAGCCAGATCTGCGCGTCTCCTCTGCCTCCGGCGGCCTCCTAGCCGGCGTCGAGGTAGGGGAGACCAGGATCTTGGCTCGAGGATGCACAACAGTAGGTTTAGTTTTAGCGGTAGAAATAAAGAGGCGAGAAGGTTTCGGAGCTTTTTGGCCGCTGCTTGCTTCGGGTCAGGCAATCTGGCGGTGCCGGCAGGTGAGGATTGGTATTGGTAGGATTTGAGCAACCAAGGTTTTTTGTTTGTGGAGAGACTCCTTTGTTGGTTTGCTTGGAGGTGGTGTTCGTGGTCGCTGGCGGTGGGTTTGGCTTCTCTTTCTCCTGACTTGTGTTGGAGGTGTGTGCTATGTTGAATATGTTTGATTTGGATCTGTATCTCCATCATCCTGAGAGGGTTCAGCCGAAGGTGAGGATTGCCAATTTGCTGCCTCGTCCAGTGTTCGTCCTCTTCGTCGTCGGCAGGTGGAGAGGTTCCAGCTTCCAGTCTCCACGTTGTAGAGTGGAGTTTGTATTCTCTTCATGTCTTAAGGGTTATCTTGTAAGTTGGAAGTGGATAATGCAATGAAAATCACTTTGTTTCTGCTAAAAAAAAATAGACGCATCCTACAACTTCTTTCTAACCTCAACCAAGCTGTACGGAAGTCACTTTGAGTAAAGTCACCCTACACTGTTGATGCATTCTCCATAGGGATGGCAATGGGTACCCGAAACCCGATACCCGACGGGTATTTACTCTATTAGGGTACGGGTTTGGTACAATAGTCGTACCCGTGGGTACGTTAATGGGGATTAACCTTCACCCGTCGGGTATGACGGGTACGGGTACGTTCAGATGCTCCCCGTACCTGTTTACCCGTGTACCTGTTTACTCATGTCGTAAAGTGTGATGCCTAATGACAAAAGTTATATCAGTAATTCAGTATTAGTCTATTGCATTATTGTCCCTAGTTGTCCGTTCCTTGACTTCTTTCCTGGCCGAAGCCCATCACTCACATGAGTATCACTGGCCACTGCAGCTAGTAATTAGTCAGTAGACAATAGTTGTACCCTGTCAGACGTGGTATCCTATCAGGTATATATCGGTAAATTATACCCATCAAGCGAGGTATCCTACCGGGTATGGGTAACCCGACGGGTGAAACAAAACCCAACGGGTATGGGTACGGGGGAGAAGTTGTACCCGTGCATGGAAATGGGTAACCCGACGGGGAGATTTTTATTTGATGGGTATGGGTATGGGAGAGCAATACCCGACGGGTATTTACCCGTTGCCATCCCTAATTCTCCACCATACATTTCCATCGGTGTAGTAAATTTTTTTTAAAAGGTATCAATAATTTTTTTTTCAAGAGGTGTCACTATTTTGTCCGTACCTGCATGCAAAATCATCGGTGCATACTACAGATACTGATCACCAATTTAATCGCGTTCACATGGATACAGCAGACATGCAGAGATTCCCAGGCTGCCCGCATGACGTGTCTGCCACCTAGCGAGCGCATGTCAAGTTTCGACAATGGCGCCCTCTTTGGTTGCTGGCGAGCGTCGTTTCTCTCCTCTTCGGCTTCGACGACTCCGACGGATCGTTTCAGTGATGTGATCTAGCGTGGTCGGGGAAGGTGGAAGACGATTGTATCTTGTTTTCCTTTGTTCCACAGCTTGTGCACCTATTCCGGGATCGGTCATGGTGGTTGCTGTCGTCGGCTTTGGCTGACGGCGACGAGCGGTGCTGGTGTCTTCTCCGTCGGCGCCGGCGTTTCTTTTCAGATCTGGCTTGCTTCCGGCTGGCGTGGTGCTTTGGCGGCGCAGGTGTGGTTTTGGGCTTAGCTTCTTTTCTCGGCTACGTGGTGTCGTGGATGGAAGCGGCGTGGTTCCAGGCGTCAGCGCCGACGTCGTGGAGGTTCCGGGATTGTTTCGCCGGGCTGTGTTTGTTGCCGGTCGTCGTGTCGGTGTTGTTTGTTGGTTTGTTAGGCTGTAGTGATCTGTCTTCTTGCTGATTGTTGCACCATGCTGAGCATGGATATGCCATAGAGTTCCAGGGCAGGAGACGGTCTTTGTTAGTCTACGAGTGGTTAGGGTGGTGTTATGAGTGATCTCGAACGTTCTCTCTAGTAGTGTCACTTGCTGGGTGTCTTTCTGTTGAGCCTGCGGTCCTTTGCTCCAATCCCCCCTAGATGTTGAGTCTGTAACCGGGGTTCCTTTTGCAGTTTGTGTTCTCGAAGGGTCTGTACGAAGTTGCTTGTAATCTGCTCATTGATTGAAATGGAATTATGTTTCCCTCAGCCCTCACGAGCCAGGGAAAATATTAATCTTCCAACCCTTTAAGGCATCAACCATTGCAAAATATAAATAAGCATTGTGCATATGAGTATCAAAATAACTTGTTCATGCATATGTGGGTTTTGGACTATTTTATGAACCTTTTGACAATAGGATATGTCATTTTCTAATGGTTAAGAGATGAAATAATTAGCAGCAACAGTTAAACGAGCCAAAACGAGCCGAGCTCGAGTGAGCCAGCCTCTGGCTCGGCTCGGCTCGCTAATGGCCACGAACTGGAAATGAGGCTCGGCTCGTGCTCATTTACAAACGAGCCGAGCTTTTACCGAGCCGAGTCCGAGCAGCTCGCGAGCTTCGAGCTAAAGTTCCAGCCCTAAGCGCCAGCGGTGACCCGGGCTGAGTGCCCTGGTGATCTTTGCTTTGGAAACAACATGGATGATCCCAAAATCCACACCCCCAATCCAAGCGGGCACGCGGATCGCGATCCGTGGCCAACCTGCACGAGGCATCCGCGCCGTCCGCAGTCTCCCCCCTGATCCAACGGCTCCCCAAACCCGCGCTTCCACGGCGGCGCCGTCCGACTCCACCGCCGTGCCGCGCGCGCGCAGACACGCCAAAAATCCCCAGTTTTTCCCTCAAAATCACGAAATTTTCAAGCCACCGCGCCCACCTCCGAAACCCCAAGTCCCCAACCTCCAAACTCGCCAAGGCCCAAACCTCCGAACCCCCGCCTCATACTGACGCCGCCGCGCGCGCCGAATCCTCCACAAAACACCGCCATTTCCCTCGTTTCTGACCCCAAATCGCCCTATTTAAACACTCTCCATTCCCCGCAGCAAAACCACGGTTTCACAATCACACCACCGAAACAAATCAAGAATCCCAAGCTCCACACCACCCAGCCCCCCGCCGCCGCCGCAGAGAGCAGCAGCTTCTCGCCGATGGCCCGCACGAAGCAGACGGCGCGCAAGTCGACCGGCGGCAAGGCGCCGCGGAAGCAGCTGGCGACGAAGGCGGCGCGGAAGTCGGCGCCGGCGACCGGCGGCGTGAAGAAGCCTCACCGGTTCCGCCCCGGCACGGTGGCGCTCCGGGAGATCCGCAAGTACCAGAAGAGCACGGAGCTGCTGATCCGCAAGCTGCCCTTCCAGCGGCTGGTGCGGGAGATCGCGCAGGACTTCAAGACCGACCTGCGCTTCCAGTCCTCCGCCGTGTCCGCGCTGCAGGAGGCCGCCGAGGCCTACCTCGTCGGGCTCTTCGAGGACACCAACCTCTGCGCCATCCACGCCAAGCGCGTCACCATCATGCCCAAGGACATCCAGCTCGCGCGCCGCATCCGCGGGGAGCGCGCCTAGGCACCACGCCGCCATGGCTCCCGCTTCATGATTCCTAGGTCTTTGTTTAGGCTTCTTCTGTCGTCTTCATCCTGTGGTTGTTATTGTCGTCTGCTTCTGCTTGTGTGTCTCAGTTCGTGCCATGGTTGTACCTTCATCACTGACCAATGGATCGAAATTGCAATGGAAACCATCTATTTTATCCTCATGTTTCTGTGCTATCATCTTGTGATCTGCTCTTGGGATGTCTATCATCTTGTGATCTGCTCTTGGGATGTCTCGCTTGGCTACTCTGTAAAATATGACTTGCTCGTTGCTTAGAATTCTCCTTTGCTTCTTGAATTCTTGATGCAATTTGATGGCAGGCTCGATTCGCCCCCAGGTTCTCTGCATGAAAAATTTGCCCACTGGTGCCTTGAAATCATCATGAAGGCAGTTTCAGAACTTTGAACGTTAATTTGTAATGCTAGTCTGATTGAACTGAACTGATTGTTGTAATGTTAAGCTGATCTGTGTGAGCTGACCATGAGCATTGGGATGTCGGAACAGCTCATGTGTTAACGGCGTGTTTGTGGATGTAGGGGCTGTTTGGATTGATGCCTAACTCAGCCGCTATGGTAGGTACTTTTCTCTCAACACAGGAGAATAAAGGCCTTCGGGGTTTTTTATGTAGTGCTAGTATTACGACTTTGTAAACATGGGTCTTCAACTTTTTGAGTGCTAATGATCACTTGTGATCCATGCTGTTTTGGTGATGTTGTTTCTATGGTATGTGGTGCCATGCTCTTTTGGTCATAATGTTGTGCTGAACAAGTGGACTTATTATGGTGTCCGGTGCCATGCTCTTTTGGTCATGATGTCGTTTGTGGTGCCGAACAAGTAGACGTATGGTGTCTGTGTCAAGTAGACTATTATGGTATTTGTGTCTAAATGAACTTTTATGCGGTATGTAATGGACTTCTAAGTGCATATGTGGTATGTTATGGACTTTTATATGTCTATCTTCTATGAATGAACTTCTAAATATTTGTATCAGTCTAGTGGACTATTTATATTCGTGTCAGCTGCTTATTGATAAAAATTAACCTTCTACATATATTGATGTGTACTGCTTGTATGTATGGTCACATGTACCTTCGAACATTTGCAAAATTTTGGTGTTTGCAAAAGTTAGGTGTTTTCAAAAGTTTACAATTTATGTATGAAAAATATACATACTTTTTCCTTGAATATTTATCACTTTTATTTCATGTAATTGTCTATGGTATTAGAGAAAATTAAAAAGTTGCTAATAGTGTGGCAACCATCCAAACAGCTACCACAACTTCTTAGGTGAACCTAACTTTAGGCGTGGCAACAATCCAAACTGTTGCCACAACTTTCTTAGGCGAGCCTATATTTAGGCATGGCAATGAACCAAACGCATGCCATCCTTAGCTAGCTTAGGCATGGCAATGAACCAAACGCATGGCAATGAACTTACTAAAATTAGGCTAGATAAAGTTAGTCATGAACCAAACAGCCCCGTAGACTATAGACGCATCCTGCAGCTTGTCTGTAACCTCAGCCAAGCTGTACGGAAACGGAAGTCACTTTGAGTAAAGGCATCCTACACTGCTGATGCATTCTCCACACGTTTTCCATCGGTGCAGTAATTTTTTTTTCAAATCGTGTCACTATTTTGTTGGTACCTGCATGCAAAATCATTGGTGCGTACTACAGAAACCACCAATTTAATCGCGTTCACATGGGTACAGCAGACATGCAGAGATTCCCAAATTGCCCGCGTGACGTGTCTGCCACCTGGCAAGCGCACGTCGGGTGGCGTGGCGGGAGCGGGTGGCGGCCATGTGGTGTAGCGGGAGCAGCCCGGGCCCTACTGTCATTTGAGCAATTGATTTTTATAGTAGATTATTTTATTCAATCCGATTTTATTGTCGATTATTTTGGGTATTTTTCCCACCGACATAGACAAAGGCTAACCCCCCGAGTTCAAACTAAACAAAAATAAAAAGGTCCAGATGGACTAAATGGGCCCAACTCATTGCTCGAGTTCACACTACACCATCCTTACCCTCGATATCTCATCACAAATACTTGTTGGGGTTCATCCGTCATCTCCACCAAAACCAACTCAACTGGACTATGAGATGAGGGCTTCGATTCTTAACATGCTTTTACAAATGGCCTATGAAAACTATGCCCACCTGGCTACCACAAAAAAGCAGTGGGTATACCGTTCCAACGGTATAACATGTTTCATGCGTTGTTTCATAATGTTTTACGATTTCCATGAGTGTTTCATGCAGCGTTTCATTCAAGATGTTTCATATTTCATGCTGTTTTCATGTTTCACGCGGTGTTTCGGACGATATACTGTACGCTGTTGTCTTCCAAAAAGGGAACAACTGAAAATTTTGGACAATGGAACTACTGCAAAAGTTTCGACAATGGACAAAGTTGTATAGACAAGTTCAAGTAATATCTCCAAAAGAATCAGCATAACGTACACAGGAGCAGAGAATATTAAGAAACGGAAGAAAAAGCGGTGCAAAATCTGCAAAGCGCTCATGAAAGTATGAAACACGGCCATGGTTATCGGTTCATGCAAATAAGAGCAGCTGACAGGTAGAAACACACTCGACTCCATTACAAATGGCATTACAAACCAGCATAGGATGAACCTGTACATGGGGGGATATGTGAAACTTCTCGTTCTAGCAAATCAAGATGTGCTGAGCAAGTGTTGGATAACTTTGTCAGGATCGTTGTCGTGGATCGCCAGCAACTCGGGAACGTTAGGAGACGTGAAGCCCATCTCGTGGAGAGCGTTGTAGGATTTCACAAACTCTTTCACCTGGACAGAACATAAATACCTGTCAGTTTGATCAACATGTAACAGGCTGACAGCTAAAGGAAATAGTAGCGTACATGAATAGCAACGGTGCACAACGGCACAAGCAGCAAACTGCAAAATGCTGTCCTGTGATGCACGTGATGCAAACTATTTGCTTGGGATTATTTTTAGAATAAATATTCTAGTGTTCCACATGTCACATTGTTACACTGCACGCATTCCATCTTCAACCAAACTGGGAACTATACTTATCCCTATAAAATTGGCCAAAGGTATATACCATTCTTTTGGTCTGGAAATTTGAAGAATAGGCATGCATTTGTCTCAATAAAACAATTGTAATTCCTGGCAAATATTATTCATTTTGCAAACAGACTATCAAAATATTCAGTGTTTATGTTCATAGCTTTGATAGAGTCCAGTTTCGCTCTATTGCTTTATTGAAAGATCTCAAAGCTCTCCCTAACCAAGTTAAGCGTGTTGAGCTCCATAATCCTATTACAGTTAATTTGAGAAGCAGTGGTGGATACAGTCAGTAATCACAATTCATGAATGGTGGGAGAGCATCATAAGATGCCACAAGGCTAAATGAACATATAACCTCCCTTTTCCTTTTCTTCTATCCAAATGGGGGCCGTAACTCCAGTTAAACAAAAATATCAACTTTGACATAATGGCAAACAAAGCTCTGCAGTTGATTCGATGTGTACAATTACAAAAATATGGATTTAATTGCCTGCAGAGTCTAATTGTGATTCATGATGAGCTGTATATAGTTACCCTACTCAGAGCACTAGGTTTCGTCATGGATAATGACAAAAGATAGTATTGACGAGGTACAGAATAAATAAGGATAAAGAAACATGCCTTTGTTGGATTATCTCCATAATTCAACACAGCAAATGAAACAGCTTCACGACCGAGCCCCATGGCAATATACTTATCCACAACTGGATCTCCTGGTGTAGCCTGGGCCAAACAAAGGTTTCAGGGAGATACTTGAAATAGTAAAACAGAAGTTATGGAATCTCTAAGATAATCAAACACTTACAATCAATATGGTTAAAACAGAACATGTTACTTCCGAAGTATGTTTAAAACAGACCATATTAATTCTGAAATAGGTGTTACTAAGGGTTCAAGGACGAGGGTACCAGCTATCATGTTCTCAATTTGAACATCAAGGCCTATTTGGAATGCAGAAATTTCACAGGAAAAGTTTAATACACACAGGAATTATTTCCCACGTTCCTAACAAGGTCATAGAAGTATTTAAAGCATATCGGTCAAAACTGAAAGAAGATATCTGCACATGATAATCCTAATGTTAATTTTAACTAATGCATTCGTGCAGTAACCAGTAAGCAATGCTTTAAATAATATGTGAAAGATAATAAGTATGTGAATATTGTTTACCGCAGGAGCAGCGAGAGTTGTTTGTCTCGGGCCTCTTGGTGGTTGTGCTGGCGGTGGCAGCTGGCTTTCTACCACAAACTTGTTCCAGTTGGGATTATCCTTCTCTGCCTCAGCAAGTATCTTTCTTTCATAGTCAAAATCAAAGTTGAAGGTGCTGCGGGGAACTTCTACCATCTGAGGTGCCAATTGAGGCTGCAAAGAGAAACACTTATCAGAATACAGCAAATTCTCCAAGCATAACAATTAAATGATAACCACTGCATGCCATGCAACAAAGAAGTATGCCTTGTGCAAGCATATAGAAGGGATGCAAGTTTGCAGCACGGTGGAATTCATCTCTAGAAACAGAGCATACTAGCCACATGTGATATATACGACGAGTTTGAAAAAAACCCCACAAATAGTATAAATTGTGCCCTCATACATTTGAACTCGTACTACTAACTATAACATTAAGATTCGACTATGAAGGAATGGGAAGGGCCACACAATAATTGAAGTACATTAACTAACATAAGCCATCTACAAGTTCTTGTATTGGAATCATAATGACTATGATACAGGCATTACTTCATGTATTTACTTGACATACTTTCATCGACATAATGGTCCATCAGGAAATAGATACACGGTAATGATTTACTGGCGGTGCTTAAGAAGGTCAAGAAGTCCCATGCTGATTGGGCAGCTAAATCCAACTCCTGGTAGGTCACTAATCATGCTAGCAACCCATCATTTGTAATTTGCATTATATATGCATGAAGATAGCCTTTTTTAGAACATGTACATACCCTAATTGAACCTAAAAAAATTGTATGAAGATGGACTACTTTTGGAACAACATATCTCCAGTTGGGCTTCATCAAAATTTCTTCAATTCTTTTCACATGCCAAAGAAAAATGATCAGAAGTTGAAGACTAGACATTCAATTCCGATTGGAGCAGCACTCTTTAACACAGAAGTCATACGACATTCCGTTTACATATGACGGGACAGTGGTTGCCAACAAATAGATAACTATCCATTCCGATTGGAGCAGCACTCTTTAACACAGAAATGAAATCATGTCCATTGCATTGTAGTGATGCAGTCACTAATATAAAAAAATTTGTGAACCATTACCAGAGAAAATTAACAACTCTTTGCGTACAAGAAGACATCAGAGTAGTGATTGGATAATATATTGAATAACTTACTGGAGGGGTTATCCGGTATTCTGGCTTTATCACAACTTGTATGCCCACTGCAGAATAATAACAGATGTATGTTACTATAGCACATAATGTCCTTAATAACAAGCATAAAAGCCAACACAATTGGGCAGCTAACTAATTTCACATGTTTATAACAGTAAAACATGTATAGAAGCCCATCTATAACAGACCATCATTCCAGTTTTATGTTGTCTTCAATAATTACAGAGAATTTTGTGGATGAACACAGGGCATTTTACCATCTTAACAACTAAAAAATGTTCATAACAAAACCCACACCAGACAATTACATATATCAAATTCGCTAACTTGATGTGTAATTACTGAGGTATTGTTATATGTGCACGAGCATTCAAAACTAGATGTCATTGCAGAAACCTATGTTGCTGTCTTCCTTGCCTCTTTGCTGTTAAAGAAAAGCCATACAGAAGCATAGCATTTTTAATTGAAAGAACACTGCTAGCTTATAAAGCTCACATCTGTGCATAACCTAACCATGTCTTAGTTCAATACTAGGTACCACCAAAAACCATAAAACAAGCATTGCCATATTATTCCCATTTCCCGAAACAAAAAGATGGTACAATCCAATTTTGCTCCTACCATTAAGCTCTCCTCACATCCAACTGCAGAACATATCCCCTTTTCCTTTTTTTTTTCTTTTTGCAAGGAAGCTTGTCATGATGTACTACTCAATCCGATCATAAAAAACAAGTCGCTGTTGACTTTCGGACACGCCTTTGAACATTCGTCTTATTCAAAAAACTACGTAAATTATCATTTATTTTGTTATGATTTGTTTTATCACTAAAGGTACTTTAAGCATAATTTATATTTATGTATGTTTGCGCTAAATTTTTTAATAAAACAAATGGTCAAAAGCGTATCTAAAAGTCAACGACGACTTGTTTTTATAACCGGAGGTAGCACCTTTTTTCCATAAGAGAAGGCAGGAGAGCTGCCTGCCCGTTGATAAGATAGGAGAAACAATTACATGGTTGAATTGGGACATCTTGTGAGTCCAACAAGCTAAATGCCCCACATGCCTAATTGCATACTAGAAAGCAAAAGGGAAATGGAAATCCACTGTACAACCAGGAGCAAACCAAGCTCAGTGTTAGGGTTAGGGCTATGATTGGTCAGCTCCTACCCCGGAATCAGAACCCACACTAGCGATGCACCAATCTAACACGCACATATTTCCTGTGGTCTATTCGATTCGATCAAGCAGGAGGCGTGCGACGGTGTTCCGGTATTGAACAGCCCACCAACCAGGGCACCCAACCATCCGGTACATAGCGAGGAGGGAGAGGATTACACGACGTGGAGGACGAGGAGGAGGAGGAGGGAGCGAGCGGCGGAGCGGCTGGGGCCGATGAGGCGGCCGCCGGGGCCGGGTGGTGGTACGGCGCGCCCCGCGGCGGCGCGGCTCCGGCGCCGCCGCCATGGGAAGGCTGCCCGACGCGCGGGTAGAGGGTCGAGCCGGCGCCGTAGGAGCCGGAGCCTGACCGGCCCCGGAAGTCGTACTCCATCCGGCGATCGCTCGACGCACGCGGCTCGGAATCGGATCGAAGCAACGGAGCGGGGGGCGAGCAGATGGACGGGGTCGTACTCGGGGTCGGGGAAGAAGAAGAGGAAGAAAGCAACTAGAGGCAACTCCTAACTCGGCAAGCTTTCCTCGTGCAGAGGGGCCTGGGCCACCGTGTTTCCTCGGGCTGTTTGTATTTTGCATTGTTGGTCAAAAGAGCCCATGGGCCTCGGCCATCCAGTCGTTCGCGCCGTGGAATTTTTTAATTTTTTATATTTTCTCAAAAATTAATAAATGATATTCATTTTATTAAAATTAAATAAGCAGATGGCTCTCGCCGTTCCATCTATCAGTCATAAATCTTCCAATCCAACTAGCTGCGAGATTTAGGGTGAACAGCTAGCTACATAAATCCGTCGGTTGGTTGGACGAAATTTAAATCCTGTCAGTTGATCCGATGGGATTTGACCTTCCCAAAAGCAAATAAAGAACATGCATGCGTACCCATGCACGTGTACCCTATCCTAGCTACTCCTTCAGTTTCATAATACTTGTTGTTTTGGACATTAACACAGTCTTCAAAATACAAATTTGACCATCAATTATTAATTAAATATATCTACAAAATACATAAAAATATGATAGTGTGAAAGTACTTTTCAAGACGAATTTATACGTATGTTTTTTTATGTACACAACCCAAAGAGATTAAAAGATTTTTGCAGATAAAGTTTTAAAATTTAACTAAGAACAAATCTAAAACGACAGGTATTATACAACTGGAGGGAGTTCCATTCTGTAGTTCGGCGCTCGGCTAATCCCAATGTTATGGGATTATTTTTTCCCTTAAGCAGGTGCCTTCATAAATTATTCCCTGCTACCTGGTTTATCCACAAAAAGTACACGGTCCAAGAGACGTTAAGCCAATTATGTCTGGATTCAGGATATCAAATATAGCTTTTTAATGGATCCTGCTTGAGGAATTTCTGAGTCCCCATTGCCGCCTTCTTCCAACTCTTTGACCGGCCAAACAACCTAGTCTAGCGGCCTTCTCCCACAGGATTCTATTCTACAAGCTCCTCCTACAGATTTTAATGGCAAGGATCGACTGCTTCCCCGCTTAAGAAACTCTTCCGGAGGCCATAAGTGCTCTCTAAGTACAAGTTAATTCGCCTAGCTCACCACTACGTATAAAATCTTATATAACAGCCGACCATTTTCTCGCTCGGCAGTGGCCAAAGTCGTATTTTTTTGTCTATTGTGTGTCTGTAACCTTGAGACAGCTAATCACTTGCTCTTACACTATCGATTCAGCCAAACTGTCTTGTCCACTATATATTGCTTCCTAGATTCAGCTACCCTGACTTCAACCTTCCACCAGAACCATGAAGACCTTCTACACTGGTGGTTACTCGACGTCTCCGACAAGACGGATGCACCTATCGGCTCAGCGGCTAGCTCCACCATCCTTGTGACCCTATGGCACATTTGTCTCGAGCGCAACAAAGATTGCCCTCTGTTGATTATCAATGTCTCTGCAATCATTAAAAACAAGCTATGTTCATAAGGACCTTCGAACAATTATCCTCCTGAGTTGTATTTTCCATTATTTTCTTCTCTCTTTTTCTTTTCCTTCTACTTTCTTTCTTTTCGGTTTTTCTTTCTTTTCCCTTCCTTTCCTTTGGGCCTTTTTTTGGGCAGCAGGCCACCCTAGCCTTGTAATGTAAACTCTATAATCACGCTCTTTCTCTACCTTCGATGAACAGAGGTTTTTTCGACCCCCTTCAAAAGAAAAATTCTTTGCTACAAGTGCTATTTTATAGGCTGTTTGGTTGTTTGTATTCAAGGAGTTTTACATCTAGAGATATAAAATTAGAGTGTTTGGTTGTCTTCTCACCTATCTGAACCAGCCTCTCCAAATGCAATTAACCCCTCCGGGTCAAGCTCTGGAGATACGACCAAATTGGGCGTTTCCCTGGAGCCAGGCTCCCCGGATGCAGGAACAACCACATGCGTGACACATTTGATTCCTTTATTTGCTATATCTTTTGATTAGTATTTTCGATTACCAAACCGATTTCAAAAATGAGTTATTGATATTTTTTCGAACAAAACGAGACCGCACTTGCCGTATAAATTTGAAAAGTTTAAAATTTTCATTTTTGAATTTATTTATTTATGAGACTTTCTTTTGAATTTTTATTTTCGTAATTGATTTTTTTGTTATTTTGATTTTCTAGAATTTATTTTTTAAAATGTTTCATCCCTCTTTTGAATTTTTGTATGCCATTCTCGCCTTAGTGCAGTCAACCAACAACATTTCTACGCAGTCAATACAATCTCATACACCTAACCAAACAACAACCATTGGCATAATCTCAGCCTGGCTCAGCTCATACAGTCTGATTCAACTGAAAAGGCAACCAAACAGCCTATTAATGTTTTAGTTCACCTCATTTCACTCAAATTTTTTCCTAAAATACACTGCCGCATCGTCAGCAGGTAGACTGCCTAGGCTCACCAAAAAAAGAAAAAAAAAATCTTCGTCACTTGATCATTCACGCATGCACGGCCGATCCACCGTGCACATCACGCATGCAAATGTGCAGCTCGCCCAGCCTTGTCGGTTTCCCCGAGCAGCCGAGCAGAGCGAGCACTAGCTGCCGCGCGCCGTCGCTCTCTTCGCTCTCCAGTCGCGGTACGGTACAGCTAGCGTGGCGAAAATAAATTTTGTAATTCATCTAAAATCATAACGAACTCATTTTTGAAACTTTTCATTTTTTCAATTTTTATGATTGTTTTTGAATTTTTTGAATTTTAAAAATTCAAAAAATTTAAAAAATCGAAAAGTTTTTATAAATGGGTTGTTTAGGATTTAAAATGAATTACAAATTTTGTTTCGTACAAATTGAACACCGTATGACATATTTATAGAAGTTACAATCTGTTTTCAGGTCAAAATGCACACTGTGCATTTACAGTAGCAACTGCAGGGGATCCCAATTGTTAGACCACGGGGGCTATAAGCTATTGTTATGTGTGTATACGGCGGCTACTCTTGTCACACTAAGATCCACTCGAGATCAAGACCCACTTTGATTATTTATTTTAGTTTAATTCTGATTTTGTTTGAAATTTTTATTGATTTTGTATAGATTATTGAGCGTAATATTTCGAAATAAGCTTTTAAGACCTTATATATAGAATTTTTTTAGAAAAACTTTAAAATAGTTTTGTAATAATTTGTTTGGTTTTTTGTACCTCTTTTTAGAGGTCATCAATTTTTTTAACTAGAACGAAAACTGAAGTAAAACAGAGAATTAAAGAGGGCCTAATTTATGTCGTATTCTGTTGGACTCCGTTCAGTGCAGCTTAGCTCCTAGATTATTGTCGGAGGTAGCTGGCTAGCTAGGTAAGCTATGCCAAATAGACCAAGCGGAGCGCGTAGAATCCAGAGAATTGTTACATTTGTTGCTATTAAATTTTGCTTCGAGATCCATACGCAATATCACTTATGTGCATTTCTTACATGAAAGGCCTCAACAATTTCCGTTTCTAACACGGGCTCCTTCAATTCCTCTTTATCTTTGGCCCTCTCCCCCTAACCCTCCTTGATCGAGCAGATGGGTCATGGTGCTGCCGCTCCTCCCACGTGTCCCTAACTATCGTGCCTTGTCATGGTTTGGTTGGGCTGGGGTTCAATCAATTGATAAGGTGCATCAACTTGGTTCTAGGATGTGATGGTTGGGGTCGGCAATGCTATGATCGCCTCATGAGAAGAGTAGTGGCATAGTGCCTATACTATTAGAGGGGGTGAAAGGATGAGATGGAGGATCTTATGAAAAATATTCCAAATATTCCAAATACCTTTTTAGAAAATATATGAGAGAAGGTGTGAGGCAGCCCATAGATCTTGAAGCAAGATTTAATGGCAACAAACGTAATTGCCATATATGCACAAGTGGAAAATCCTTTTTCATAATGTAGTGTGTACATCTGTCGTTGACATGAAAACAAAATTATGCATCAAATATGGAACCTTTTCGTTCAAATCATGCTATTCTTTCTCCTTTTTCTTTTGGAATTGCGAAGGTACATATATACTCGATTTAATTTTACAACGTCTGTAAGCTCTATACACCAAAATCGGCTGATTAGCATTTCCCCAGGTTGATTGTCACGTTGCCATTGCTCACCCGAATCCACGAATATAAACAATCTGCAGAACAATCCAATGGTGGCTGGCCATGTCGATTCTAAAGTATATTTTTGTAACTAGCATGGAAGCAAGATGCTAATCTTTAATTTCCATGAGATGACAAAAAGCAAATATTTGTCGTCTACTTGTGCCCCTTTTTCTAATGCTGCAGAAATTTGTCAGTTCAGTTTCACAATTGACACATCATGGAAATTTTTATCGTTCATCTAGAGATTAAATCCTCGTGGTGGCTTTCACACATCAAAACACATTACCACATGCTCCTCCTTGTGTCCTCTTGATGCCTTAGCGAGACCGTTTCAAATATATACATAGCAAATATGCAAAAGCTAAAGCAAGCTATTTCAATGTACCAGCATGTCCAAATAAAAGCTAAACAAAACGTGTCACACATATGAACTGTGTTGGGGCTATCCGCCTATCTAACCCCCACCTCTGGTCGGCTGTGTGCGCCTTTTTTTAAAATACACTCTTTTTTTATGTTTTTATGACAAAATTATTCAAAACTAGAAATATGCAAAATAAAGGTTAGGGAAATAACCTATAAAATCTATGAATAATTCTAAAATACATGGATCCCATAAATATAAAATAAATGAGTTTGTAATCTAGACAAATACACAAGAAAATGTTAACAACAATAGTTTCAAATATTAACTTGGTATACTGTGGAAGCTTAGTGTACAATAACCACATACACAAACAGGGTTATAAAAATATATTCAAAGCTGACATCATAATAACAAATATATTGTAAGTTTTTTGCACATCCGATAAATCTTATCTCAGACATGCATGCAGATCTGTACTAATTTGAAAATCAAAGCAAGCGAGCTTGTCTTAATCTCTAGCGCCTATGATTTGGGTGGCCCACATGTCAATGATAGGCAGGGCAGTGTTGGCCTTCCATTTGATGGTGCCCTACTGCCCCATTGAGGATGAGAAAATTTCTTGGCGTCAAAGCTATTAGAAAAAAAAATCTCGCATCCTTGGTGATAAGGATGTTACGTGACTCACATCTTGTTACCCGCAGATCCTATAAACATGTTCGTTTGGGTGTTAACCTTAAGAATCTCACTTTCCTTCCCTCACTCCTCTCTCTCTCTCTGCTTCTCCGCCGGTGATCTCGCTCTCGTTTTGGAGCAGTGGTGCAAGCCTTCACCGGAGAGAAGGTGTGCGAGGCAGGCAGGCAGCAGCAAGTCTGCAGAAGATGAGCAGAGAGGCCGCGCGGCGAGTGGTGCGGACCTTCTGCGGCGACCCCGACGGCACGGACTCCTCCGGCGACGAGGCGCCGAGGCGCGAACGCCGGTTCTTGCGGGAGGTCTGCGTCGCGCAGCCGGCGGCGCTCGTGGAGCCGGCGGCGTCCGCCGGCCGAAGAGGCGCATGTGGCGCGACGAAGAGGAAGGCGGTGGCGGAAGCGGAGGCCGCCGGCGCTGCGGAGCGGAGGTTCCGGGGCGTGCGGCGGCGGCCGTGGGGGAAGTACGCGGCGGAGATCCGCGACCCGAAGCTGCGCGTTCGGAAGTGGCTCGGCACGTTCGAGACCGCCGAGGAGGCGGCCATGGTGTACGACCGCGCCGCGCTCCACCTCCGCGGGCCGTCCGCGACGACCAACTTTGCCGCGGCGCCGCCTGCCACTCCTGCCGCCGCCGCCGCCCGCACCGAGCGCAGCCTCGTCGGGGCCGCGTATGACGAGTCCAGCGACGAGTCGTCGCAGTCGCAGCTCGTCGGCTCGCCGGTGTCCGTCCTCCTCGCAACAATGCCGCCCGCGGCGGCCAAGGGCAAGGAGCAGTTCGCCGTTGATGACACACGCCAGAAGCCACCGTCGGAGTTCGACGCGACGGACGCCGGCTTCCCGCCGCGGTTCTCCGGCGACGCGTTCTTGTTACCGCCTGGCGGCGAGGACATGTTCGCCGGCGGGTTCTTGTTGGCCTTGGACGACGAGTGCATGGGCATGGCGAGCCTCGGCTGCGCCGGCAACTATCAGGCGACGAGCTCGTTCCAGCTCGACGTCGACGACCTCGGCGAGCTGCCGTTCTGGCCGGAGGTGGACGGCTTATTCAGAAACGAAATCGGCTACGGTCCCTTGGCGGCCGAGGAGATCAGCACTCTATGAGTAAGAGAGACTTTAAAAAAGAAAGAGTTTTTGTCGTAAGTTTTGTACATATGAAGAGCCCAAATATCATTCCTTTTTTGAACCGTCTATATATAGTACATGGCCACTTGCAAGTTGTAAATCGCGAGCCTAAAGATGTGAATATGCGTGTACATGCCCCGTCCCCTCCCTCTCCCTCGTACAACACCTCTTGCTCCATCTTCTCTGCGATATGACAAAGGGGTAGCTCCCTAATTGTGAGGAGAAGAGGAGAGAGAAAGAAAATGACACGAGAACTTTCCGATGGTACAATGGCACAGAAGAGAAAGAAATGACAAAATCATTCTTTTTTCATCATGTCATTGGCTTCATTTTTCTGTGTCGGCTATTTGACCTGTGCTTGTAGTTACTACAGATGGATGTCATGACGCAAGATTGAGGCTGTGTTTCTCTCGGCGGAAAGATTATAATCTGAAAAAGTTAGAATACTTGATAGAAAATTTGAAAGGCCAAAAAAATATGGAAAAAATACTTTTTGAGATCTCTGAGGCAAATTGTACAAAGTTTTAAAAAAATAACTACAAAACATCTCAAAATATAACCGGTACAAAAATGATTACTTGTAGTCAAGTGAGGGAACCATGTGTATTGCATGTGGCCAGAGATTTGATCACATACTCAAAAAGCCATCTTTTTGATATATTTTATTATGAAGCCGCTTTCTAAAACTCTAAAAACATAAGTTGGACAAAAAGGGTCGGCTTCTTGAAGATGTTTCAAAAAGATCTTGAAGTCCAACTAACCATTCAATTCAGCCGCTAAGAATGCATGACCCTGTTTATGAAACTTTCAAGCTCCACCACTAGTTATACGGTCGTGTTGCATGTATGGTACTTATACATGGAGAAACCATATGGTTGTGCCTTATTAATCTTGTGACGAGGTTTAGCTTTGAAGGGTGTTTCCAAGTTCCATTTCGGTGATCATGGAACATTTGTATGCCGAGAGGTGATATCGGGTTATTTTATATGTCATGATAATGCACCCCTCATTGAATAATATGTGTGGATGTATATATTGAGGTGAAATGATGTAAAAAATTATTCAAATTGTTGAGTCGGTAGCATCCAGGGTCTAGTAAAGGCTGGGGTGTTATAGTCATAAAAACTTAGTCAATTTGAACACATCTTTTAGGATGAAAAGGAAGTTTACAAATTTGCATGAGATAATAGAGGGTGCACAAGGATCCATGACATAATCAGATTGATTCAATCGTTTTAATAAGTTACTAAATGCGTTGGTGAATGGAAGAAAAAGAGAATGTGGCTGCACCGGCAAAAGCTCCTCGGTCGCCTGACCCCCTAACTCACGCGACCTTGCTTGAGTGGGGAAGGTGATGGGTCGCTATATATTCTCGTCATAAAGTTATGTGTTTTTAGCAAATCTAGTTTTTAGTGTTAGGGTTTGATGTTTGTCCCATCCTATGTGGCGGCGTTCATGGTAGAGCAACTTATTACGATATTTGCTTTCGGCTTTGCAAGGTTAAAATTCTTGGTCCACGTTTTATTCGTGGGCTATTAATATTTGTCTCCCATGTAGTCGGAGTTTTGTATCGTGTGACTGCTTCATAGTTTCTATCCACGAGGATGCGAGATGATTTTATTGATCTGCAGATGAATTTGATGGGGGCGTATCTATCATCAAAGAATAGCGATGCATGCATCATAGTACTTGATAAGAAAAGGGCACGCTTTAATGCGTGAAAAGATTCTAGTATAACATTATTTTTTTTGAGTAAAAAGTATAACATTATTTTCGGGACTGCATCATGCATGCTATATATGCCCGTCGAAATGAGAGTAGGGCCAGTTTGTATTTCTACTACGGTCGTAACCTATTGCCAATGAAAATTGTATTATCGTTGATAAAAAAAATTAAGTGCACTCGAATAGGATCTATCAGTTCGGCCCGTACTCGTACTCGGTGCCAAATCATCGCTCTCGTTCGTGGCATGGGCCATGGGCCATGGGCCACACGCACCGCCGAGCAGATCACATCCGTTAATCTTCCTGACCTTGACCAGCTCGCGGGCCTTGTGGGCTGTGGCGCGCACGACGTCGGCCCACCAGAGCAGCACGCGTGGCTATTACTTACGGCTCGTGGTGTCCGTTCGGCTCCTGGTAGTCCGATGGACGCACGCACGATTGCACGAACGAACGCAGAGCCACCCGGATTCCAAAACGGAGTCGACGATGCGAATCTCACTCCATCTCGACGACGCCGATGCCCCAAAGTCCTAGTAGAATTGCAGGTTGTTGCGGGCGCCTGCCGCCGCTATAAAATCGGGGGCTGGGCGCCCCTCTCGACTCCAACACCACCGCTCCCATCGCCTCCATCATCAACAGTCCAAGATCAGAGGAGAGGAGACGATGGCGGCGGACGCTCAAGAACCGGAGGCGCCGGCGGCCGTCGACCTGGTGAGGAAGAGATCGCCGGCGTAGTTGGCCGATTCGTTGCTTCTTCCGCCGCGGCTCGGCTGGTCCATCTAACTGCGTGCGTGTGTTGGTTCTTTGGCGCAGGAGAGCGTTCCGGTGGCGGAGGTGTTCGAGAGCCTGCGATGCGGCCGGGAGGGGCTCACCGCCGACGAGGCGCAGGCGCGCATCGCCGTGCACGGGCCCAATAAGCTCGAGGAAAAAAAGGTTTTTTTTTTCCTCTCTTCTCTCTTTGATTTCGTTGTGGGGATCTTTAATAATCGGCGTGTGCTCGGAGGAGTGATTTTATTTGCGAGATCGATCGATCGATTTGCAATTTGCATATGGTCATAACAATGGTGGTGCTGTGCGAATGCAGGAGAGTAAGGTGCTCAAGTTCCTGGGGTTCATGTGGAACCCTCTGTCGTGGGTGATGGAGGCCGCTGCCATCATCGCAATCGGGGCGGCCAACGGCGGCGGCCGCCCGCCGGACTACAACGACTTCATCGGCATTGTCGTCCTTCTCCTCATCAACTCCACCATCTCCTACATCGAGGAGAACAACGCCGGGAACTCGGCCAAGGCGCTGATGGCCAACCTCGCGCTCAAGAGCAAGGTGCTCCGCGATGGCAGCTGGAGCGAGCAGGACGCCGCCGCGCTCGTCCCCGGTGACATCATCAGCATCAAGCTTGGTGATATCGTCCCTGCCGACGCACGCCTCCTCGACGGCGACGCGCTCAAGATCGACCAGTCGGCCCTCACCGGCGAGTGCCTGCCGGTCACCAAGAACCCCGGCGACATCGTCTTCTCGGGGTCCACGTGCAAGCAGGGCGAGATCGAGGCCGTCGTCATCGCCACCGGCGCTAGAAGCTTTCTTGGCAAGGCGGTGCGCCTAGTCGACACCACCAACCAGGTCGGCCACTTTCAGAAGGTGCTCAGGGTGATCGGCACCTTCTGCATCTTCGTGATCGCGGTCGGCATGGCCGTGGAGATCGTCGTCATGTACGGCGTCCAGCACCGCAGCTACCGCGACGGCATCGATAACCTCCTCGTGCTTCTGATCGGCGGCATCCCCATCGCCATGCCCACTGTGCTGTCCGTCACCTTGGCCATCGGCTCCCACAAGCTGTCGCAGCAGGGTGCCATCACCAAGCGCATGACGGCCATCGAGGAGATTGCCAACATGAGCATCTTGTGCAGTGACAAGACGGGCACGCTCACTAAGAACGAGCTCTCCGTGGACCGCAACCTCGTCGAGGTATTCACCAAGCTCATCGACAGAGAGGAGGTGATCCGAATGGCCGCCAGGGCGTCGAGGGTCGAGAACCAGGACGCCATTGACGCCGCCATGGTCGGGATGCTCGCGGACGCCCAGGAGGCCAGGGCCGGCATCGAGGAGGTCCACTTCCTCCCCTTCAACCCCGTCGACAAGCGAACTGCCCTCACCTACATCGACCTCGCCGATGGCACCTGGCACCGCGTTAGCAAGGGCGCTCCCGAGCAGGTCATGCCTCAGCCCTCAGCTCGCATTGGTCACCCGTCTCATCTTCTATCTTGTTGTTCATGTCACCATGTCATGTGGCTAACACTCGCTGTGCACGAACCAATGCAGATATTGGAGCTCTGCAACTGCGACGACGATGTGAAGGCGAAGGCCCACGCCGTGATGGGCAGCTTCGCCGACCGCGGCCTTCGGTCCCTCGCCGTTGCTAGGCAGGATGTGCCGGAGAAGAGCAAGGACAGCCCTGGGGCACCATGGGAGTTCGTCGGCTTGCTTCCGCTCCTCGATCCGCCAAGGTGGGACAGCGAAGTGACCATTAAACGAGCAATGAGCCTCGGAGTCAACGTCAAGATGATCACCGGTACATTGCTCTTGTCGCCATCTGATTGATCCTACTCTTTCTTCCTGCCAAGACAAGACTGTGCTGACAACATTGTCGCCCTCGCTGCAGGTGACCAGCTCGCCATTGCCAAGGAGACGGGGAGGAGGCTCGGCATGGGCACGAACATGTACCCCTCATCAGCGCTGCTCGGCCAAACCGCTGATGAATCCATCAACGAGCTGATTTTGAAGGCCGATGGCTTCGCCGGCGTCTTCCCCGGTGAGCATCTGAGCTGCATTGGGATGCCATCACATTCTCTAGCGTCATTGCATCTTCGATTTTTTGTATGTGCTGCTACTACATATATACGGTGTTTGATGTCGCCATCTTTCTGTGTAGAGCACAAGTACGACATTGTCAAGAATCTGCAGGGCATGAATCATATTGTCGGGATGACCGGGGACGGTGTCAACGATGCTCCTGCACTGAAGAAGGCTGACATCGGGATTGCCGTCGCCGGTGCCACTGATGCAGCCAGGAGCGCCGCTGATATTGTTCTTACTGAAGCTGGCCTCAGCGTCATCATTAGTGCCGTGCTTACCAGTAGAACAATTTTTCAGCGCATGAAGAACTACACCGTGAGCATCTCACCAAAACCTAATTATATTATGGTTGTTTTTTTCCAGCAACAATGCTGATTGTTTGTTCCCTACTCTTATTTGATAGATCTATGCCGTGTCAATAACGATCCGGATCGTGGTGAGTTCATTTTCTTCGTGCTTTTAAAGTACTATGATGCAAAGAAAATTTATTCATGTTGTCCCCTGTTCCTCTGCAGCTTGGCTTCTTGCTGATCGCGCTTATATGGCAATTTGACTTCTCGCCATTCATGATACTTGTCATCGCTATTTTGAATGATGGTATGTTTTTTCAACAACCGTGAAGTTAAAGCGCTTAACCTTGAATCATTGTTGATAATTCAAACCTGTTCGTCATGATTCAGGCACGATAATGACGATCTCGAAGGATATTGCGGTGCCATCCCCTCATCCAGATAGCTGGAAACTTAAAGAGATCTTCGTCACCGGCGTGGTGTACGGGACCTACCTAGCAGCGACGACGGTGCTCTTCTTCTGGGCCATGAGGAGCACCGACTTCTTCACGGACACCTTCCACCTGACGCCTTTGAGGGGCAGCGCCGCCATGACATCTGCTCTGTACTTGCAAGTGAGCGTTATCAGCCAGGCGCTCATATTCGTGACCCGGTCGAGCAGCTGGTGCTTCCGGCAGCGCCCTGGGATGTGGCTGTGCGTGGCGTTCGTCGTCGCGCAGATCGTAAGCCTCCTCTCCTCCTCGTTGTCGTCGTCATCCTTCTCCTGCCTGCCATGGACAGAGCTCGAAGCTTACTCAAACTGTTGTGTGCGTTTCAGATAGCCACTTCCCTGGCGGTGTACGCAAACTGGGCATTCGCGGGCATCAGTGGCATCGGGTGGGCATGGGCCGGGGTGATCTGGCTCTACAACCTCGTCATCTTCTTGCCCCTTGACTTGCTCAAGTTTGCCGTCCAGTTCGGCTTCGCTCGGAGCAAGCTCGGGCACCCCAAGCCCAAGCCCCAGCCCAAGCCCCTCGCACAGGTTGCGAGGTAAGTGATGACCATGAGAACAACGTTTTCTTGATTAACGTTCCTGCTCTGCTTTGAACTGAACTGAACTTTTCTTGGTTACTTGTGATTTCGCCTGAATGCAACAAGCTTTTTCTAAACTGAACACGTTTCCATTGTTTGTTTCCTGCTCTGGACTGAACATTACTGATCTTCTCTTGGTTACTGATTGTTTGGCCTGAATTGAATGAAAGTTTCTCTAAACTGCACACGATTTCATGGTTAATAGTATTTCGTTGCTCTGAACTGAACGTTACTGCAACTTTCTTTCTTGGTCATTGATGGGTTTTTCTTCGTTGATGCAGCCTCCGTGTTGAAGGCCGAGAAGAGATCGACGGTGAGGCTAAGGTGATCGACGTTGACGACTTGGTTTGATTATGATGATGCCGACAGAAGTTGCACCGCTCCTGCACCAAACGAACGGTGTTAGTTTAATTTTAGATCGGAGATTTTTTTCTTAGGTAGGACGTTAGTTTATTTTTTAGGTCGACTCGGTGATTTTTTTCTATTTTCTTAGGTAGGGTATTAGCTTAAATCTTAGGTCGATTTTTTATGTCAAGATCGCCTAAGGTTCGATCTGTACTTACGGAAAATTTTTAAAGTGAGCATTCGTGTGAAGCATTTTGCCCTTATTTGGGACTCTTTTAAGGGCAAGGCGGCTGGAAATTACGATTTCCTCAAGGCATAATTTTCGCGGCGCTTTGTCTCAGAACCAGATGTAACATTGGTCTTGGACACCAGCTCGTTAATGCTCCCATGATCCTAAAAGTAAAAAATAAAATCCTGCAAAATTATAAAATAAGAAACCTGCATTGTGAACAATAAAAACATTGTGTAAAATCGGGTTTTGAACTTTCGGGGACAATTTTGGACCTGTTTTTTTTTAAAAAAAATGTCGGAGGCCTTTCGAAAGGGCCTAAATGTTCCCATGACTAGGTAAAAAAAATAAAAAGGAAATCGTGCAAAAATAAAAAACAAGAAACAATAAAATTTCTTTTTTTTGAAAATTTAAGAAACAATAAAATCACAACCTGAATAGAAGTTTTTATTTTTTTGAACCACTACAAAATACAAAAGGAAAAATAAAAAAGTTTGGTAAAACCTATATAAAAATGTGCCATGGTGTGTCTCTATGTGTCAAGATGTATGCCTACGTGTCATGGGGCGTGGGGCAACATCACGGTTTAGCGTGAGTATGGAGTTTGCATCATAGTGTATTTTTCTCCCGCACAATTGTTTCCATTTGGTAGCTAGTCATGAATATCAAAGGGGGCGACTAGCCCACGGTATCCCGTCGGGAGCCCACCCCGACGGGATACCTCCCCTCCACTCGCGCGCGCCCTCCCCGCCCCCGCAGCCTCCTTCCTCGCGCGCCCCCGCCGCCTCCTTCCTCCGCCCCGGCCGGCGGCGCCCTCGCCGCCGGCCGCTCCGCCGCCCCAGCCTCCCGTCGCCGCCCACCCTAACCCGAGGGGGTGAGGGGCGGTCCCCCTCCACCGCCGGCCCACCCGCCTTCGCCCCCTCCCCCGGCTCCGGCGGCGCCACCGCCTCCTCCGCCGCCGCCCCCGACAAGCCCCTCCCACCGCCGGTCCGCCGCCTCCCCCGACCTCCCTCTACAACAGGAGAAATCCAAATGTTCCCTAACCCGAACCCTAAACCGGCGGCGGCGAGCTCGACGGCGGTGACGGCGAGGTCGACGGCGGCGGCGCGCGAGGTCAGCTCCTCCTCCTCCTTCCTCCTCCTCCTTCTTTGCACAGCTCGCGGGCGGCGAAGGGAGTTGGGCGCGGGCGAGGGGGTGAGTGGACACGTGTCGCATGGGGAGGGATCCCGTTCCTAGGAATTCCTGATATCAAAATACCTTTACACCGAATTAGCTTCTCATCATGGCATGTTCGTGAAAGTATGTAAGGCCCCTTCATTTGTCATTTGGCCCACCACGTAAGAGCCCACAGTGGACAAAACCAGAGAGCCGCATGGCTCCGTTAGGCTGTGTCCAACAAGGTCTAGAAACGCCCTGAACTTGTACAATAAGAGGATTTTGGGTACTGTTTTTATCTCCAACAGGATCACTAAATGATCCTCTATCTGTCTGGGAAGGAGAGAGGTTCTCTAAACATGGGGAACCTCTCTCCGGTCCCATTTCGTATACGCTTAGGATGGTAGGGGAAGGCGGCTGCAGTGCAGGGAAGTGGCGGGGCGACGTTGGGAAGGCGGCGGAGTGGGGTGGGGAAGCGGTGGTGACTCAGGGAAGGCGGCGCGAGGAAGTGGCGGACAAGCTGACGGGAAGACGGCGACGTGGGGCGGGGAAGACGGCGGCAGCTTGGGGAAGACGGAGGCACGGCGGCAGCTTAGGGAAGGTGGCGCGGGAAAGCGATAGCAACAGTTGTCTTTTGGGCAAACAAATTTAGAAGAAAGAAAATTTCTTTTTTATTTTTTATTAAAATAAAAACAACTTGATTTTTTTTTCAGTCTGGTTACGAGGCCTGAATAGTGAGTATGAATCATAGTTCCATTTTTTTCTTGATCCACTCTATCAATTTCGTGTTCCAAATACTAGGATAAATAATATCCGACAAATTACAATCATCTTGATAGAGAAAAGCTGTGAGAGGGAGTGGGGCGGACGAGCCTAAGGGGAAGGGGGGAAATATATACAGGGTGAAATTTAGGGGATGTTGTTGAAGATGGGAAAGATATAGGGAAGGAATTTTTTTGAGGATTTCATATAGTAAAGGTATTTAGGGGTAGTGTTGGAGGCAGACTTAAGATTTGGTACCCCTTAATTTAGAAGTTTTTAACTAGCACAATTATATACCTTAGTGTATCATGTACACATATAGCTATTTACATAATTACATTGTAATGTACTTTTCACATCAAGTTCGACTAGTATGCCCACTTACGAGACAATGGCAATAACGCACCGGGTAATTGATTCGCTGTTCTTCGCTTAGTTCACGCCCGCCTCTTCCTGGCGGTGACAATGGCAACCACCGACACGGCGGCCACCGACGAGGCCCAGATCACGCCGGGGCGGTAGCGGACGAGGAAGTTCTTCATCCTCTTGTCGTGGAACTGGTTCACCTTCTCGATCTGCAGGTCCATGGCCATGAACACCGACGGGTAGGTCGCGTAGCCGTCGATCCTCTTGATCAGCTCGTGCACCTCGTTGGGAGCGCCGGCGCCGCGCACGACGCCGGCTCGCCGGAGAAGCCTGACATCCGCCACCTCCTCCACCAGCTCGTTCATCATCTGGAAGTAGCGGGTCATCGGCCTGCTCTGCTCCTCGTACTCCCGCGCCAGGAGGTTCCTCGCCACCGTCGCCAGCTTGAAGTCGTACACCAGCGCCGGCAGCCGCAACCTCGGCTCCGTGAACTCCACCGCCGCGCGGCCTTCCTCGCCGGCCTCGAACCGCACACCGGAACGGCCGAGCTGCCTCGCCGTCGGCATGCGGGACGTCTTGCCGCCGCCGCCGCCCGTCCCAGCCGCCGCAGGAGAGGTCGGCGTCAGGCTGTCGTGCAGGCAGTCCAGGAGCGTGCGCGCCGGCGCCGCCGTGCCGTTCTTGGGCTCGTCGCCGTCGACCTTGGTCTTCTTGCTGAAGAATGGCGAGTAGTACCAGCAGAAGGTGCTGACCACCTTGCCGAAGCTGCCACGCGTGAACCCTAGCTCGTATTTCTTGCCGCCGAGGCGCCCCCTCAGCTCCTCGAACTCGCCGGCGGCGAGTGTGGCTTCGACGGCAGCGTCGACTTTGTCGACCACGTCGAGCAGGAGCGTCAAGGGGAGCTGGTTCTCCAGCTTGATCACGTCGGTGACGATGTGCTGCATGTGCGTCGCCTTGAAGCTCTCATCGACGGCGTCGCGGCTCTTGTGCTTGGTCGCCAGGTGACTCAGCCTCGAGAGGAAGCCGACGACGAGGAAGATGGCGTCGATCACTTCCTTGTTCTGCTCCGAGCCTTCGTCGGGGAGCTGCGTGGAAAGGAGCTGCGGCGGCGGTTTCTTCTCCCCGTCGTCGACCGCCGGAGGAGTTCCCGTCGTTCCCACTTGCGCTAAAAAAAAAAATTCGTGCATGGCAATGTCAGCAGTTCAGCTTAAACGGCTAAAACATTTCAATATGGAAACATTACGTGTTATCAGTTATCACTGTCTCCGTCAGGGAAACTTTACCGTTTTGAGGATTTCATAGGCCCTCTTCTAATTTTATGAAATTCAAAATTTTCAGATTTATCAGGCGAATTTTTTTTTTTGGAATTTTCTGAACCTAAAAGGGGAAATATATGCTTTTCTTGAAACTCAATCTCAAGATCTATCACTCATGACAGCAAAGTCGTTACCCCTAGGACAGATGTAGGTTATTGAATAGAGATGGTAATTTGAATAGAGTGATGAAATTTAGCCCGAAACAATTTTTTTTTGGCAGGTTTAAACCTCTCAATTACCATTTCCGGCCCGGCGGTGCCGATCATGGCAATACAGCAGTTCAGCTTAAAAGGTTAAAACATTTGGAACATTACTTATCACTGCCTCCTAGGGATTTGAATTTCGGTGGCTAACGAAATATCTGAAATTCCCAAATTTTTGTCGAAATAAAAATAGAGAATTTGAATTTTTCGAGAAAAGTAACAAAACCTAGGACTTGAACCATGCAACCCATTCTTGTTACAATAGGCACTACCCACTAGGACACAAGAGGGCCTTGTAAAGAAACAAGTTATGCTTCTTTTTATGTGTAAGTCTAAAATCTGATCAAACCTTTTGAATTCAAAATTTTCGTTTTCATTTTGATTGTTGGCGAAAAATCTGGAATTCCCGATATTTCGACGAAATCTCGTCAGAAAAAAAAATCCTTGCGGCCTCCGTTAATTTCTTTTTACATTTTTCTGGTAAGTATTGGAAAAGTTTTATTGGGTCCCCATTTTTTACTTCGTGATCTCCAGTTCAATTCGTAACACATCCAACCCTTAATCAGTTAGAACAGGGAGCCAAATGGAATTTTTAAGAGGTACAAGAAACGTGCACCCAAACTTACCCCATCATAAAAACTGCGAATTAGTATAACAAGACACAATAATTTTTAGAATTAAATTTTAAAAAAATGTTAGAACCGGGGGATCTCTGACCTATAACTCCTACAACTGGAAAGCTACCGGTTGACCTACACATGGTTCTCAGCCAAATGGTTTTTAACAGCTAAAATATAGTTCTGGATGGTGTTGCCCATTTGGCGTGTTTGATGGGCACATAGGTTAGACCGTATAACCGACATGTAAAATACCACATCAGTGCAAATGGCCCCAAAAAACCACTGAAATTGTTAATGAATTACTAATATTTAATTCTGCATCAATTATGGGACCAATTTAATCTAGTTTTGGTTTTGAGAGTCCAGGGTGGTAGAATTGAAACCGAAAGATAACTTTTCCTTTCTTATATAAATACATCGGAAACCAATAGAAAAGTGTGATAAAATGACTATGCTACCTCTTTTATAGATTATTAATACATAAAAAAATGTAAAGGCGGATAGTTTGTAAGAATGATCGTGGTATGGAAACAGGATTAATGCTAGAAAACGGACTTCCCAACAGATATATAGGGATGCAACGAATGTTAGCAGTTATTATGATGACATCAACGTAAAACTAAATAAAACTTTATGAGACTATATATATATGAAACTTTACAAAAGCACCTAATGATACGAAGGTATGTAAAACTGTCTGATAAAATTACATGAAATCATATGAAACCAAACTTTATAAAATAACCTAATAAAATTGAGTTTCTTAGTACGTCCCGATGAACCCCATAAAAGGTTAGACCGTTTGACTGATCTAAATCGTTAATCTCCATAACAGGTACCCCACACAAAAAAAAAATTAGGATTTGATAGATGTCTCATGCCAGAGATTGGGATTGCTCAAATTTTGAATTTAAAAATTTTGGTTTTCAAATTTGATCTCTAGGTTTTTAATTTGAATTTTGGATTGAACCATTCAAAATTTGAATTGCCGGTATCTCATGGTATGGGACATCAGGATTCTTCAAGTTTTAAATATGAAAATTTTAGTCTTCAAATTTGATTTTTCAGGTTTTACATTTGAATTTTGGACAAAACCATTCAAAATTTGAACTTGAAAATGTTTGATTTTCAATTTGATTTTCATAATTTAAAAATAGAATCTTAGAGCATCCCAACAGCCCCTCTATAGTCTGTATCCCTCTCTAAAATACTATTCACTGAGACATGAATAATGTTTTAGATGGGGATATAGAGGGTTTGTTGGGCATGCTCTTAGGCCCAGTTCTTTTCAGCTTAAAAGCTTAACGACTTAACGGCGTAATAGCATAACGACTTATCTACGTTTTGAAAAGACATATGCTTTGAGATTTTTGAGTCCGTTTTTTCGATGTTTTGAAGGTTGGTCCTAACGCTTTAAAAAGCAAGTCTAATGAAATGGATCCGAATCTTAAGACTATCTCGAGAAGCTCTCGAAGTTCAGTCATTTCAGCCGTTCAGCCGTTTAGATCAGCTCAAAAGAATAGGGCCTTAGTCTCCGGTATGGTAGATCGACGAGTCCCATTCCTTTTTGTGGCCACCTTTTATGAATATCATCGGTTCAAATTAGCAGAATGTTCGAACCCCCTCGGAGGGTCTACAATTCTACATGTGGTTGGTAAAGTTTTCCAGATTAGACTATATGAAACCATCCGATAAAATTACATGAAACCGCATGCTTCACAAATCTTGTTAAATATGGTAATCCATCAGAAACAATTCCATCTATTGGCTAGCTAGCAGTTGTGCAATTTGGGAAAAGCTGGTGCAAGCAGCGCGTACCTTCTGTGTCAGTCGGCGTCGTCGGAGGCGCGCCAGGCATGAGGCGGCAGCACTCCTTGGCCAGGCTGAGGAGCAGCCTGTGGGCGACGGGCTTGGTCTCGTCGTTGACGTGGAGGCCGGTGATGGACTCGTAGACGAGCGCCGCCTTCACCAAGAAGCTGTTGGCGCGGTCGGCGTCGCCCCTGCCTTCCATGTCGCGCGCCAGGAAGACGCTCCTCGGCACGAACTCCGCGGGGCTCTCCGCCCGCATCCGCCCGTACGCCGCCGACTCCACCAGCGCCCTCGCCGCCGCCGTCATCGCCGGCCGGCCCTTGTGCTCCCTCCGCCGCCACGCGCGTGCACTGCTAGCTGCGGGCTTGATTTCTTCGGTGGCCTAGGTAGGTGGCTGATGGTTAGGGACGTCGCGCGAAGGAGGTATTTATTGACGTGGAGGCAGCTTACGTGACAGAAAGAGAGAAGAATGCATGCAGCGTATTGAGTACTAACGGAGTAAAAAGGCCATATGAACTTTTCAACCTCTTTTACCGCATTTTGTCCAATGATAAACAATTATTGAGATGTTAGATCAAAGGAAGTTGCTATAGCCTATTAGCCAACGACGATTTGTTGGAATGGTTTTTCAACGGACCACTAGGTTAAGATAATTTCATATAGTTTTAGTTAGATTCAATTTTTCATATAACCTTTTCTTTTATGTTCATTTCAGGAAGTTTTCTGATCTTTCATATAATGGTTTTATACGGTTTCAGATATTTTATTAGTGTTTTAAATCTCCGCCTATGCTATTTACGTTTGGCTTCTCTAAACCAACTATACCCGACTAAATGACGCTATAGCCCGCTATAGCCGACTTTTTTCAATAGCTGGATCCTGCTCTTCCCTTTATAGCCCACAATAGCGTCTGCTATAGCCGAAGATTTAAAACCTTGAATTTTATATAGTTTTAGAAAGTTCGATGCAGTTTTGTATAGTTTTGTGGCATCACCACGACATATGCTGACGTCTGTCATGCATTTGTGTACAAACTGGCTCGTCAATTGAAAATGCTAAAAACGGTCGCCTTTTCTAGCATTTCCGTAAATCAAACGTGTAAAAATTGAGATCCATAAACGGAGGCCTCGAACTTCTCACCGGTGAGCTCTGTAATTTACCATGTAACTACTGGGTTAGGAGCTTAGGTTGCTGGCGTGCAACGACCAATTGGGATCGATCCCTAGCTGAGATGCCCATGAAGGATGGAGATGGAGGCCGCAAGCTTTCATGCATGCTAGGTTATCTCGTCCTCTAGGAGTGGCTCGCTCAAGGGTCAAGCCTTTGATGCCATTAGGCCATTGCCCTTACTCCAGAGGCTAGCGACCCAGCGAACGGGAGCAGCTCACGCCAAGGATAAAGCAGCAGCTTGATTACAGGGAGGGAAGGCAGCAAATTAATATAGGACATTAGGACCGTGCCTGTGAGCACAAGGCACACCTTACCTGATGCATGGCCTGCTGCTTCCCAAGATTCACCATTGTCATCCTCGCTACGCCATCCAGAATTTTTTTTTCATGATTTTTTTTTTTACTAATGACCATTGGTACTCATCATCACGGTGATTTTTTTCTGGCAAGGTAACAGTCTCAAGAAAAAATATCATTTAGTGAGATGGAAGAAATTGTGCAAAGCAAAGAGATTAGGTGGACTTGGTGTTCGAAGGTTAAGGGAAATGAATTTAACTCTTCTTTTAAAATGGTGATGGAAGATTGATACGGGAAAAGAAAGTCTTTGGAAAACTTTTGCGGAAAATAAATATATTAAAAATAAGCCGCTGTCTCAAATTAAAATCAATTGGCAAGATTCTGCAGTTTAGAAAAACATTATGTTTACTAGAGATTTATATTTGTGTAATAGAGTAGTTGAGTTAGGTGATGGAAGATTGGTGGACTTTAGGAGAGATAGATGGATTGGAGATTTTTCTTTTCAGTACAATTTCCCTGAGTTATTTGAGATTAGTGATTGTCAAAATATTACATTTTTTGAAGCAAAGCAGAAAGATTGGAATTTGCCTTTTAGATGGTCGCTAGGAAATTTTTTTCTGGCAAGGTATATAACGGTCTCATGAAAAAATATCATTTAGTGAGATGGGAGAAATTGTAAGCAAAGAGATTAGGTGGACTTGGTGTTCGAAGGTTAAGGGAAATGAATTTAACTCTTCTTTCAAAATGGTAGTGGAAGATTGATACTGGAAAAGAAAGTCTTTGGAAAACTTTTGTGGAAAATAAATATATTAAAAATAAGCTGCTGTCTCAATTTAAAATCAATTTGCAGGATTCTACAGTTTGGAAAAACATTATGTTTACTAGAGATTTATATTTGTGTAATAGAGTGGTTGAGTTAGGTGATGGAAGATTGGTGGACTTTTGGAGAGATAGATGGATTGGAGAATTTTCTCTTCAGTACAATTTCCCTGAGTTATTTGAGATTAGTGATTGTCAAAATATTACGGTTTTTGAAGCAAAGCAGAAAGATTGGAATTTGCCTTTTAGAAGGTCGCTAGGAGCATATTTAACAGAATCTTGGAAGGGGGTGATTCAGAAATGTAAACTGATGGTCTTTACAAAAGAGAGGGATGCTTTTAATTGGAAAGTTGGTAGTGCAGAGAAAGGTTTTCAGTTAAACGCATGTATAGTTTCATTTGTGGCCAAGAAAACACACATTTGAGATGGACTGATTTGATTTGGAAAATGAAGGTGCCTATGAAAATTAAGGTTTTTGTTTGGTTAGTTTGCCATAAAGCCATTTTGACTAAAGATAATCTAATTTGCAGGGGTGGAATGGAAATCCTTTTTGTATTTTTTGTTCCTGTCATGAAGATGTAAATCATTTATTTTTTTGTTGCTCTTCGGCTAGAGTGATTTTGTTGCTCTTCGGCTAGAGTGTGGTGGATCTTTGTTTTCAAGTAAAAAATCGGCCTGTGAGTTTTGGAGATGTTTTTAATTGGTCTATTAAAATCTGGCCTGAGGGAAAGAAGCTTGTAGGGGTATATATCCTTGCTATATTATGGGCTATTTGGTTGGCTAGAAATAAGTGGTGCTTTCAAGGGTGTGTGATTTATTCGCTGTTGACAATCCTACATTCGGCTTGTGCTTATTGGGCAGGTATGTATACAGATGAAAATAGAGACATTTTGCGTCTAGGAGTAGATCATATGAAGAAGGTACTCCAGAATTTGGCTGCAGAGCAGGGGGAAGAACGTATGTTGATGGATTCTGACAGGAACAACCAGCAAGGGCGCCAGGGGATTAGGGTATATTTGAATTAAGTGATGTGTTTATGTGGAAGTGAGAAGAGCGAAGGGGGTGTTGTTTTGGGTTGTATAGAATGTCAAAAATATGTTAAAATTTGGGACTGTATTTTGCTTTATGCTGGGTGATGATGGTTGTCTTCTATTGTATCAGATTGTTGATCTGGTGTTGAACTTTAGGTAACATCAGCAAGGTTGTTGGTGTGTGTTGTTTTTTGAACTTTGTAATTCTGTTCTTGCTGAATGGAATTGGTTGTGTACCCTGGTTCAAAAAAAAACACGATGATTTTTTTGAAAAAGAAAGCAGAGACATTACAGAATACATCAAGTATCATAGGTTTCACACTGTAGGATATATATACTGTTCCGTAAGGACGGGAAGAAGGTAATGTCAAAATTTACCGGTCTGTAACCGTAAGGACGGAAAGCAATGCAACCGAGTTGAGGCAGGAATGGCTAGTGTAACTGAAACTAAAGACATCGAGAGGTTGGCCGCGTGGAGAATTTAACATGCGAACGCAACTAGCCGGTCCCTGCTCCCCGATCTTCTTATTCTTCAGAAGTGTCATTCATCTGAACCTCTCACTGCATAACATTCCTTCAAGCCAAACAGGCCAAGCAGCCGATATATCGGGCAAACCTGAACGGCTGTTTGTATAGGTTTATGGCTGGTCCACCTTCCATGTAATGTACAAGGTATCTTCTTCTTCCTTCCGCTCGCTTAAGGATGAGGATCAGGAGGCCCTTCAGTGTTCCAAGGGACAGTGCAGACGCGCCGAGTCCATTTTACATGACATAAGGTCGATCAATGAAGGCCCACTCGAAGATCTGTTCGTACTGTGAGGCAGCATGATCCCATGACAGGTCTTTCGACATGCCTCGTTTCATTAGTCCCTCCCAGGAGGATTTGTGTTCTCTGAATGTTGAAATCGCAGTTCGCAGCGCCTACAGAAGATAAGGACATCAAAAGGTCAAGACAGTAGCTGTGGAACGATTACATCCCATAGGTAATGGATCCTAAAGCCCCCAAGTGCACACATTCCATTAAAAAATGTAAATTCTTTCGTTGAGGTTAAAATAGAAGCATCGAACAAAATGGAAATGATAACAGGGCTCTATTCCCTTTTGCTCCAATAATAGCAGGCTCTATTTCCATAAACAAATTATGTACCAAACATGTCATTCATGTCATGGATTTGACACAAGTTAGCAGTCTGGCACCATGGGTAAAGGTGGCAGTTGCATTCTTCCAAGTTTACACTGAAATCATATGCTATGGGTTTTATTTTCGACTGATTCAAAATTCTCATGTCTTGCCAAGAGTCTGGGTGTTTACTATGTTTGATTTTGTGATTTTTTGTGTCATTCCCGTTTTGGATTAAAGGCTCTCAGATTCATTATAAAGCTAAAACTTCAGTGATAGGAGAAGGCTTTAGTTGGTTACTGGCTCACCAATACACTTTGGAAAAGAAACTACCAGATGAATGAAAACTGACCATAGCCAAGCAGGCCATAAAAAACTAACAGATAAACAGACACTGCATTGTAAAGATATCCCATTTTATCCCACAAAAATCAATACTGCCTGCTTACATAAATCATAGAGCCCAATGCATTTCTAGCTTCCAGCAACAAATCATGGTTGTTTATCTTCAAAAAAACAAATCATGGTAGTGATCATGACAAAATAGAAACTATGACCATCAATGTTTAGTACATACAAGGGCCATTGAAGTACCAGGATATACTATAACCATGATCCAAAAGTCCAACAAGTGCTCAACAGAAACTTACCCACATCATCTTTTCTATTGTTAGTGGCGAGAACGCCCATCTGCAAAATATACAAGTAACATTGAAATGATCAGAATTTCAACGATGTATCGTATATGCAGCAATATACAGAAAAAAAATTGTGAGCATTGGTCGATTCCAGGCAAAAAACAAACTAAAAAAGACCTTGAATAGAACAGTGCATACCCTGTACCCTGTTCTCCATTATCACCAAAAGGATTGAAGGTCTCCACTGTGTCCTGTTCAATACACAAAATAAATGAGGGAACAATTTACCTTGGTGATAACATAAGTATCCTTAAGAGGATAATTGTCTTACTCTAAGGCCTCCAGTTCCATGAACAACAGGAACTGTCCCATACTGCATAGCATATAACTGATTGAGACCACAAGGTTCAAATCTAGATGGCATTAACAAGATGTCACAGCTGTAAAAAAGAGAAACGTCAACATTTTAAATATATAATGCATCTATAAGATCACAAATGAGTTCACAGCAAATTGTTTGCGTACCCTGCGGTTATCCGGTGGGAAACTGGAACGCTAAATCCAACCCATCCACGAAATTTATCCCTGTAGTGTGACTCCGTAGTTCTCATCCAGCCCTCAAAACCTGGCTCCCCAGACCCAAGCATGATCTAAAACAAATAAAATTAGAAAAGTATCATTGGTCGACTGACAATAGTTGTCAGCTTAAAAAAGGTCAACTAAAAACTGCTAAAGCCACCCACGCTCCCTACTTAGTCCTTAGTTTTTTTTTTATCGAACACGCAGGAGAGCTGCGTATCATTATATTAAGGAGAAAAAGGGTAAAGAACCCCAAATACAAAAACAGGTTAAGAATACAAACGTGCCCAAGAAAGAAAAAAGAACGACCAAGACAAAAGGAACCTAGTCACTAGGAGCTAGGGCAGTCAAGAGGGAGAGCCCTCGAGCCCCAGCCAACACCCAAAACTGGCATTCCTCTGCAGCAAACTGCAGAGCACGAGCCAAATTTGGGACTTCACCGTTAAAAACACAATGGTTCCGATGCTTCCACAGAATCCATAAAAAAAAATAGTGAAGATAAAGGCATGGCTGCAGTTCTTTAAGCCCATTGCTTGTGTGTAAATGTAAGTTCATGTATGCAATAAAACAATGTTTAGATTACATAGAGAATGGATATAATTTTCTCAAAATAATATAGTTATATGTCTTGTGGGTCTCAGTTATCAGCAGCCAAATACCAACTCGGTGCCAAACCACATATCATATTTACTGATGCCATCTTTGTTATACAACTTGCAGATGTATTTTTCTAAAAAGAGTCAAGATCCTCACTGAAAGGAAAAAACTGAATATTATATTTGCAATAATTTTTCCATTTTACCTAGCTTCGTGCATGCCCCAAGACACTACCATACACCTATCTTTTTTTATTAATATTCTTGGCTCATGCAAAAGAATTAGGAGTTTAGGACTTACAAATTGAATATCTTCGCGCATAAGATCTGGAATGGCGAGTTTAATGAGATCAATGCCTTTCTGATAGTCCAATCTTCCAATGAAGCCAATCTATGAATTAAGATAAAAAAAATTAATTTGCCATAAAAGTTTGAAATGACTTTTGAGTTTTAGGGATTTGTATCTAACCAGAGGAACATCAGGCCTTATGGGTAAACCCAGCTCCTTCTGCAGTTCAGCTTTACATTTGGCCTAAAAACAAGTATGCCAGGTCACATATCATTAGTCAGTAAGAAAATCATGGAAAACAAAGCAAAAATGCAGAAGACATTAACCAATTGGATTAATATATACATGTTGTACGGAACTATCAGCACACCTTCCCAGACAGGTCATTGATAGAATAATGACAAGGCAGATACTCATCCTTGGCAGGGTTCCAATCATTAATGTCGATTCCATTTACAATTCCTGGATTCCAGAGAACAGATGGTATTAATTCTAACATTGTTACAATTCATCTCAGTTGTTTTCGTAAGGTAATCTAAGAATAAAATGAGTTCAAAATTTTGGTACCATTCAATACACTCTTTCGGGAGCTTAAGAGCTCATTTAGGCCTTGTCCACCTTCAGCAGTAGTGACCTCCCATGAATAGCCCTGAAGATGACCCAATACATGATTTCTTAATTGAGTGAAAGACAAAGCAACACTCAAATTGAAGATCTCGTAAAGAAATAAAAAAAAACGTTAGCAATATCACCTGACTGACAGTCACTATCCGATCTGCTGTCACAACTGCACCTTTCAAAAAATTAACCGCCTCACCCTTGTCAAGGGCATGCCTCCTTGCCCATGTTGGAAATACCCATTCTAAAGCTCCATACCATTCAAGTGGCAATCCCAGGTCAGGATATGTACTTGCAGGCTCCACACCCTATCACATTAAAATATCATATGTTATGAGTGCACTGTCAAAGCTTTGTACAGATGATGCAAAGTGATAGGCTCAAACCTGATGTGCTAAATTATGTATGACAAGAATGCTGCGGGAATCTCTATAAACACCATATGGTCTATATTTTGCAGCAAGAAGGCTGAAAAACCAAGATTAAAGTTAGAAAGAAATTATTGCTTAATGAAAATTAATCAAACAGACAAAAAATGGAGGCATAAAAAATGGAAGATGGCACAAAAAAGAGTGATCTGTCTAATGTTGACATTTTCACAAGAGATATATTCAGCTAGCTGACAGACACTAAGCAGTTATAATTCAGCTAGCAATGAACTAGTGAACCCAAAGCTGATTACTTATTTTCTGCACTAAAATCTTAACCAATTCCAAAGAGTGATGAATAATTGAGAAAAACCTTGGAACAACACGACTACATAAGCATATATATGCAGTTCAGGAACAAATGTGGCAAAAGCATAAAAGAAATATAATATAAAAGGTGGTATACACTGAAAAGGAGAGCTTCAAGGTTAATGAATAAAGAAGACTTTCAGGTAAACAACTTACACTGGCACAAGGCTGGCATGCCAATCGTTAACAACAAACATGCAATTCTGACCATAAATATATCCTCCCAATTCAAGGATTAATGGGGCCTCACATGCAGCATAGCAAAGGAGAGTGTATCTGAACTGCATATTATAGGGGGCAGCCAGTCAATTAATGTGATACAACTTAGACCTGCTCAAATAAGAGCTTAATATAACAATCTCCTTTACCTGATTATCACCAAAAGCACCAAAATTGTCTCCATACAAATTTCCTGGTCTATGATACGATGGATGATCAACAAACACCTGAACAGATGGACAGGTGACATGGAAACAAAAATAAAATAACCAAAAAAGGAAACCATTGTGCATTCACTGGTAAAAATACGAAATAGATAAACATCTGTCTTATAACATGTTTCAAAGAGCACTAGCATGCTACTTTCATGGATGCATCACAAGTCATAAACTCGCAACATATAATATATACAAGCCAACAAACATGCAAGAGTTAAAGGAAGTATACATTATGCAAGATGGTCAATAGTTATTACTATTCATCGCATAATAATAAGGTGAATGGATACCCACCCAATCAACAGAATCTCTGTACTCATGGAAAAAAGTAACTTCATGTTGCCCACCAAAGCATGGAACTTTAATGCGCTTCCCAGTATAAAATGCATTTGCATAATTTTTATCGGAGGAACCATTCAAGTATCTTGGCATTACAACCATCACACGGTGACCACGAGCAGCAAGAGCAATTGGCAATGAACCACAAACATCTCCTAGACCCCCTGACTTTGCATAAGGAGCAGCTTCGCCAGTTGCAAACACAATGTTACGTGTCGCATTAGCTTGAGCTTGCTCCTTTACAACCATGATCTCGGAATCCTGCTCACTTTCCAGGACAACTGTGTTGCCCATGGAATCCTCCGCAATCCCTGAATGCAAAATGAAAGGTATTCATATGGGGTGCACTTGTCAAGACCAGAGTAAGAACATGAGTAATTACAAGAAGATCGTATTCTTGCAACACCATGGAAAGACAGTTGAATGGTAATGAGAATAATCAACAAACATTATGTTGTCAACAAGATGCCAAATTCAGGTTGTCAGATACTCCCTCTGCCCCTAAATAGGGAGCATAACAACAAATTTGGCCCTGATTGTTTCAGCTTAAATTAAATTAAATGGAAATTTGTTATTTTTATATAAACCAAATAATGTAATGCTTTATAGTCATTTTGTAGGGTTTTAAATAGTTGTTTTTAGAGTTTGTAAATATTTTTTCATAATTTTTGAACTCTTTAAGACGTCTTTCGAGTGGTCACAACTTTTTCAGATTAAAGTTTTCAGCAACTTTCAGCTCAAACAAACAAGGCCAAAGTGAGGTTTTGCGTAGTGATAGGCAACGCACATATCGGTCCCAGGTGCCCATGTGCCTGACTACTGCATATGGGCCTCGCATAAGCAGAGTTCAGCACTTCAGCACAAGGCAATAATAATAATATACAAGGGTCTTAAGATAAAAATTGGTCGCTTTCTTTTATTTATTTTATTTTTGCTCCTCTTTGTAGTTTGCGCACCAATTCCACTCCCGGGCGTAACAAAATGATGCTAGCTTCCATTGGTTATTATCCTGCTGAGAATCGATAATAGCAAGATAATACCAAGCCACGTAGAAGAAAGTCCTCAATTCTACTCTGTTCCCAACATCTCTGCACGACTGCACCTGACCTGCTCAGCCGCATTTTTGATATCTATGATACTTGTCTGCTCAGATCCAACCACGTGCACGAGCCTCGAAGCATCCACGGTGCACCGCCATCACATCGGGCTATCGACACGCCACCCTCATCGTCCCAGGATCCAATGAAATGAGATGAAATGTGTAGGAAAAAGAAAACTGTCTACTGCTCTGCTCGCATGGTTTTAACAGGCTAGTAAATCCGCTTGATTGATGAACAGAGATTATTTTGTACCGCGATCTTTCAACTTGGTATAGAGTAATCGAACACTCGCCTATCACCATCGAAAGATCAACGGAAATACACGTATATTTGGAAAATGCGCAGCAATCGCAGATGAAGAGTGTGATCTGGGCGACTGGGAAGCGTACCTTCGGGCTCCAGCTCGAGCTCCCCGGCGACGGTGTCCGGCACGGTCGGCGGCGCCGGGGCCGGCGCCTGCGTGGGCGCGGGCGGCGGCGGCGCGAGGAATCCGGGCAGGACCGGCGGAAGGGGCAGCGAGCGCGAGGGCGGGGGCGGGCCCTCCCGGTTCATCTCCGCGACGCAGCGCCGGCGCACGCGCACGCGCTGGAGCCCCGGGGGGCTCG
>SPJY01034554.1:629074-749874 GCA_005191435.1 Raddia distichophylla | reverse complement strand
CGAAAAATCTTTCCGACTAGGGAGATTTTGTATCAGTTGGTGCAGTATGGCACCAGGTTTTACTGGGCTAAAAGATAAACTCTCCCCTAGTCTAAGGACTGCTCATCCTATAACCCTACGAACGGAGCCATTACAGTACGACCTCGAGTGCCGGAATGGGACGGACCCGATCGTTGGCCCTCGTGGTTGATGGTCTTGTGGCGAAACATCGAATGGGTGCGTAGCCTCTCGAGGGTAAAGCGTACCCACTCTGCAGAGTTAAAACTGTCATGATAGCCGTGCTCGCGGTTATGAGCGTGCGATGGGACTGGTTATATGGTAGATTCTTCATTTAAAAACCATTTTTGAAAAAGGGTTTTTGAGAAAGGATTTGAGTTGAGTAAAGGATTTGAGAAAGGTTTTTGAGAAGGATTTAACGTGAGCTGGCAGCCACCGGTGATATTCCGAAATGGGCGACGGCCTATCGGAAAGTGTCACGCGGAAAACCGGAACCAGCAAATTTGAGAAGAGAAGAGAAAAGAAAAGAAGAAAGAATTTTGAGCTAGCAGCCACCGGCGATATTCCGAATTGGGTAACGGCCTATCGGAAAGTGTCGCGAGGTAACCGGACCTAGCAAGTTTTGAGAAGAAAGGAAGAAAAAGAATTTCGTTCTCGCTATGGCACTGAGGCCAAGTGGCGAGAACCGTTTGCGAAGAGCCCAAAGAAAATATTGAGATTTAAAGTTTCAAAACTGCTTTGTCAAAACTAGGTTAAATAAATGCATTTCCGCAAATAACCTAAGCTCTCCTTGTACTGAACCCACACTTGCATAATTCCGGACTTGCGGAGTACAATTGTACTCACCCTCCTTTTCTCCCCCTCTTTTTAAAATTTCAACAGCTGGTCCATCTGAGTATGGCCCGCCTTCCGAGGAGGAGGATCCAGACTACGTCGAGGAGGCGTTGTCTGATGAAGATTATGAAGACTAGGGTTGCGCGTTCCTACAGCCCTCGTGCCTGTGGGATGGATAAGTATTTAGATATTGTATTAGGCCTGTATCTCCGTGTACTCTGATGTGCGGCCTGCGAGCCGTTGTATGTGTTTGTACTGGACTATGTTCCGTTTGTAATAATAATATCGTTGGCACTGTTCCGTTTCTGTATATCTGTGTGTACTAGCCATGATCCTTGGGACTAGTACGTGTTTACGCATGTGGAATCCGATATTGTAAATCGGGTGCCGACACGGCCGAGCTCCGCCGCTAGATTCCACGCGCTCCGGTCATCTGAGCTCATCTCATATGGCGACCGTACGATGATCCAAGTGAAGCGAAGTGCCTGTCCTGGGTGCGGGTGTGGGTGATGCTTGGACTGGAGTTGGAGCCCTGGGCGGCGTGCAGCAGTTTAGAGCAGATGGTAATGGTACATGGGAGGGCGTCCAGTCCAAGCACCCTTGCGTTCGTACATGTGCTTTTCCTTCTCTCCTCCTTTTAGCCATGGCGTCCGTCCACAGCACAGACCAGGTTTCCTCTTTTGGGTGGGTGAGGGTGGTGCTTGGACTGGAGTTCGGAGTGGAGCACGTACGCGGCTCCGGCTCGGCTGGGATCCAAGGATTCAAACGGGCGAAACAGAGGGAGGCAGACGTTTTTTTTCCTTTCTTTTTTTTTTTTAAATAGGCACGTGCAAAGCACGATGAACAATATTTAACGAAGGGCATAATCTTCACAAAAATTTATAACATATTAAGCAGGTTTGTGTAACACCTTTCATATTTATTAAAAACGGTGTATATTTAAGTAATTTAAAGGACACTACAAATCACATTTCATTTTTTAGAAAAAAGAGTATATATTTGCATTTACACTATTTTTAATAAGACACCCTACTTTTATTTAGACTGATAACTTTTTAAAATAGCTCTAAACAATGTTCTAATCATTAGAAATATGGTAGCATCACTCGGTGACCTACACTTGCAAAGCACTATTTATTACAAAAGTGAATAATATTAAGGAGACTTGGATTGTTTCACTCACACATAAAGTGCTCTCACACAAAACATCAAGGGAGGAGATGCTCTCTATTTATAGTAGCCATGAACCATGAGATTATGTTGCTATACTCTTGTACTAAATATCTACTCTTTAGAGCTCTCTTCTAAAATATCATGGTTCTACACTTTTCTAAAGTTTTACAATGCAAATTTCTTTATTCTAAAATATATTACTTTCATGGCAATTCTTCGTTACTCTAGAAATTTCTAATCCAAGTGTACATTGGTTTATTTAACTAAAAATGGCTAAAGAACAATGGTCCTAGGCCGAGCAAGTGGAGCGGAGGATGCAGGGGCTGGGAGTTTCAGGTCTCCACCTACCGAGTTAGGTCAGATTTTTAAATAAAAAATTAGGCTAGTGGTACTCGGTTGGGCACCAATTTTGATCGAGTTGGGTCCGGGTCAAGCCCTACCCTTGACCTGATATAGGTGTCTAGTTTTCCATACATCACCCAATGTATGCAAAGCCTAGCCCACCTACTTTAGTTCACCAATCACCAAGTCAACAACCATCATCGTGACACCATCTCAACCCTAGATGTCTTAGCTCAGTCTCACACTCTAGGCTCTAGCCAATGCCCCTCAACGTTCACACGTGTTGTCTATGCATGCCTTTCTGGCTCCCCCCCAACGATGTGGTTTGTGCGCTACTCCGAGGCGGCAAGGTCGTGCTCAGTAGCAGTGGGGTGTCTATGCAGTGCTCTAGCTCCACAACGGTGTCCTCCATGCGTGCATGCGTGCGGTGGTGTGGCCATGCTCAATGGCAGCATCCTTCGTGCATGTGTGTCATGGTGTAGCCGAGCTCGATGGAAATATCTTTCGTGCATGCAATGGCAGCGTGTATGTCTCCTTTGTCCTCTGTTGCCTTCTCCGTAGCTAGATGGGGCACCGATTGGCCGCTTAATGGTTCGCTTGCTCTGATGGATTAGATTTGCATGGTGGAACCAACTTTAATTTGATACCGTTTGATGAGCATCGATAGGGTTGGGATTAATCGTATCAAGTAGGTGGAAATTAAAATTATCACTTTTATATTAGTTTAGATAAACATTATAAAGTGATTTTAATAGTATATTTACTAAGTCCTGCTAATTAGATTTAGACATTTGGCTGGGTTTGGAGGAGAAAAGTTTCAAAGTGAAACATTAGTAAGGAATAATACGACCACCCAAGAAAGAGCAAACCTTACTTGGCCATGGCTTGTATACCCAAATAATCATAATACTCGGGACATAAATTCCCTATCATGAAAGAACTTTCCATCCCCCGATTAGAGCCACCAACCCGTTACTATGGTCGATTGGTCACCAATAGTAAAGTGACCTTGGGTCGTTAAAAAAACCAATCCTCAGTCCCTTTCTAACCCTACAGATCTTGAATCGTGATCTCCACCCTTGCCACAACCCTCCCTCCAGCTCTGGCACGACAATCCCACCTCTCTTACCCACGGCGCCATCTATCCATGGCAGGACGTCAGAGGTGATAATAGCGTGCATAGCAAGGAGAGATGGCACATCATGTTCGGATGGCGGCATGTCCAAAGATAGGGTGGGTCCTTATCAGTCACCTAGGGGTTGGGTAGGGATGTCAATGGGGTGTGGGTATATGGATGACAACCTGCTCATTCCCCGATCCCTTGCGTGGAATTCTCCAGTTAGGGGATGGGGAAACTTCCTCTGTAGGAATGAATGGGAAAGTTCATCCCCATCAGGTGTAGCTAGGATAAGGATTCTCCTATTGAGCCTACGATAGTGTGTAGTCCTCATTTGGTCTATTTAGCCCAAGTTGCATTCCTATAGGTCCCACCACCCCTAGTCCAACTTGTTCAGCACATTCCATATGTTGCACCTGACCTAACCCATCAAGCCAACACGGCACATCAACACCACTCGATTACCCTAACCAGCTCTCCTCCCACTCTCAAGCACCATGCCGTCGCCCACCCTCTGGTGTAGGTAATGCTCATTTGCTTCCTTACTCTCCTTTCGCTTCCCTATCAAGTGCGAGCCAGTGCTCGGGGAGTGCATACATCAACATCAGGACGGTGACAACAAAGACAGGTGGCATCAATAGAGACGTTGGAAGAGCTTCAAGAAAGGCAATACCTTTACTGCTCCTGTTCATGTGACTCAAACGGGGTAGGAGAAGGAGATCCCTTGAGATTAGGGCCGAGGCAGGGAGGGGAAGATGGTGTGCATGTTACATGGGATTGAAATCGATTGATTGGGTGGAAGCAATTTGTACATTGAACAGTTGGATAAATCATGCTAGAGGGTTAAGATTGTTTGTGTTAATATGGTGAAAAATAGAAAATGACGCTTTAGATATCACCGGTAAGCATGCATGTGTAAAGCACGTTTCATTTTTAAAAAAAAGAGTGTATTTTTTTTACTAATTTTAAGATGTCCCTACTTGTTTGGCACCTTTTGCATTCTAGTATTGCTCATGGGGAATCAAATGAAGTTAAGATGGAGATAAGAAGGGATGACTTGGTACCAAGATTTTATAGAATAAGCTACAACGTTTCGCAAATATGTATTTTGGTGCCAGTCCATACATGTCCATTGCATCTCCATCTTCCTCAAGGTATCATTCCTATGTCTATCCTAAAATCTCATCCCAACTCCATTTGGTCAAGTCGCCAATGTACGGATTCAAGGGAGTGTGGAGGAGAAAGACAATCGAACAACCTCGTGGTGATACGTATCCACTTGATTCTAGATAGGTACCCTAAAATTCTTAGTTATATCCTGACCTACCGAGTCCCAACCTAGGCCAGGTCTATTTGTTTTTCTTTTACTCGGGTTGGAGCATCAATTCTAACCGTGTCGAGGTCGCGTCAAGCCTTTCCCTAACCCTACCCGCACCCAGTTGCTGTTTGTCCTTATTTTCCATGTCCCGATGGATTAGCCCAAGTAACATCCATGCAATCTCATCTACACAACCTTAACCTAAAAATTATTTGTTTCCTCACAATGTATATACTCTCTCCGGTCAAAAATACTGGTCGTTGTTGACTTTTTAACACGTCTTTGACCATTTGTTTTATTCAAAATTTTTGTACAAACATGCAAAAGTACAAGTCATGCTCAAAATACGTTTAATGATGAAACAAATCACAACAAAATAAATGATAACTTACATAATTTTCTGAATAAGACAAATGGTCAAGGGGGTGTCAAAAAGTCAACCGCGACAAGTATTTATGACCGGAGGGAGTAGTTTTTAGACTTAAACTGGTTATCGAACCGTTCATGATGTTGGTTCACGATCCATCCAAGCTTTAAGCTTCGTGTCTCTCATTAGAGCTGACCAATGGATCGAATTCGTTTGGCCCAGTTTAATTTTAACGTAGGCACGGTTCATCTGATAACCGGTTTCAAACAAACCACTTTGTTTTCTGCCTAAAATCAATAGAGAAAATAACGAAAGATACTTCAAGATTCTAAAAGTTACATCATAAAACAATAAATATAATTAGGAAACATTTATTTATAACTATCTAAAAATAAGACGAATATGCAAAAAAAAAAAAGAGTCATATTTGCACTAAAAATATGGATCCGTATCGTCGGCAGTTTGGTCACTTACGGCCGAGGGCCGTCTTTTTGAATCCAGCCGTGCAGCTCGCATCCAACGGCCCAGGTCACCAAATCAAAATCTATTTGGGGCTGAGTCTGAAACCCTCGTTCCCCACCTCCAGCTCCAGGCTCCAGCCCGGCGGCGACGCCGAGGGCTCCTCCATCCCGCCGCCGACGCCGCGGCGCCGTTGGCGCCTCCTCCGGCCATGCCGCTCCGCCGGCGGCGCCCCCCCAGCACTTTCCGCCCTCCAGCCCGTCGTCGACGCCGAGCGCTCCTCCATCCCGCCGCTGACGCCGCGGTGCCGTTCGCCCCTCTTTCGGTCGTGCCGCTCCGCCAGCGGCGCCCCCTAGCACCTTCCGCCCTCCAGCCCGCCGTCGACGCCGACTACGCGCTCCTCCATCCCGCCGCCGACGCCGCGCCGCCGATCGCCGAGTGAAGCGGCGGCCGGGCCTTCACCACCGCCTCCACTACCACGGAGCCGTCGTCGACCGTCACCCCCGCCGCCGCCGCCGGGAGGGACACCTTGTGCTTCTAGTGCTGTGGATGAAGAAGATGGCAGCCAAACTCAATGTACTTGTAGAAGATGGCACAATGCTGGTAGAAGATGGCATTTTGTATATGTTGGCAGATGCAATTTGTTCTATGAATGTTTCGGTTGCTTGCAAATTTGGTTCAGTTTGTAATTGACTGAAAATTGTCATGTAATTCCAGTGGACCTAGGATAATGTATAGTGGTGCCCCTTTCAAAAGATGTAAGACTGGTGCATTCAGCAATTCAAGTGGGGGATTTTTGAGGCCTCACATCAGATAGCATGTATATATCTAACTATTAATGAGACATCGTTTTTTATGGTCCATCATTTGATGACTGGTTTGTTTGGTTTGTACATTTGAGCCCATGAATTATGAGGAAACATACCAGTATGCCATGTAAGAATGGATGTGGATCTAGTTTCTCAGTGAGAATATCTTGAACTGTAAATTCCTGCTGGCAATATTATGGTGACTGATGTAAGAAAAATAATGATTCTGTTTGCCATCGATCATAGTAATCTATATAATTTTGCTATATATCATAGTAATCGATTATATGTTCATTTATGCTTATCTAAACTGTCTGCTTGACTGGGCATCACCATTGTTCTGGAAGATAGACCATCATTGTTCAGATTAAAATTTGTACTCTCCAAACCTGAAAAGAACAAAGCCATGTTTGCCTTTTTCCCAATGTTGGCCAATGAATATCTTACCAAAATTTGGTAGTGACGAAGATCTGTGCAGTTGGCTGTTGTAAATTTGGTAGTGACGAAGATCTGTGCAGTTCTGCTCTCCTCATTAATTCAGTTCTGCTCATATGCACTCAGTAATTCATACACGGCAAAACTCATATCCCAAAATTCATCTTCCAAATTTCATTGTGAAAATAAGTAGGTGAACATGAGCAGGATATTGCATTCATTGAAGGAAAAAATTGTTACAAACATTTCAGCACATAGTGCCCTTATCCAGTGAGACAAATCTCAGGTTACATTGATATAAACCATTCAAATTTCCCTTAATGAGCTAGCTGCATTCGTTTCAAAAATGAGCTAGCTGGTTCCCTACATTGATACAATGATTCCAACTGAACAATAATTGGCTATAGAGATTCATTCTAACATCAGCAAAATATGGACAATCAGGGCTGAATAGCTCATTCAACATCGATGCTTGCTTCCATCCTCAGGTCTGCAGCAACGCAGTACTGGTGATTGCAGCGGCAAGAATGAGAGGAAGACGACGGCTCGCCACTGCCCGCCGATGACACAGCCTTCGCTAGGCCGGCTCGCTGTCGCCGCCCGCCGGTGACGCCGCCTTCACGCGACTGGCTCGCCGTTGCGGCCCGCTGGCCGCTGGAGACGCCTCCTTCGCCCGGCCGGTTCGCTGCCCGCTGGCCGACGCCCCTTCGCGCGGCCGGCTCGCTGCCGTCGTCTTCGCCGGCTCCGAATTGGGAATAGGGATGGCAAAAATACCTATGGGTCTGGGTACCCGCGGGTACTCGACCCGATGGGTCCGGGTTTGGATCCAAGTTTGGACCCATGGGTAGTTTGTTTCGAGTCCGGTTCCGGGTCCGGGTTCGGGTCCGGGTCCAGTTTTGGACCCATGGGTACCCAAACCCGGACCCGATTGGAGTGGTTGCCACATATCTCTCTGCACTCTGTCTCACTCCCGTCATTCCCCAAAGCCCAAAGGCCCAAACCTCCCTTCGGCCTCTTCCCCTCTTCAGTCTTCACGCCGCCCCTCTTCCCCCAATCCCCATCTCACCGAGGCGCGGGCTCCTCCTCCACGGGATCCTCCACGGCGGCACGGCCTCCTCCCCCAACGGTGGCGCGGCGGCGCGGCCTCCGTACACACGGCGGCGCGGCCTCCCTCCCCGATGGCGGCGCGGGCTCGGGCTCCTCCTCCAACGGCGGCGCGGCCTCCACGGCTCCTCCTCCCAACGGCGGCGCGGCCTCCTCCCCCCGGCGGCGCGGCCTCCCTCCCCGACGGCGGCGGCTTCCCTCCCCGACGGTTGTGGCTTCCATCCCTTCTCTGTTGAGCTGAGACTAGACCCGATGGGTACCCATTCGGGTCCGGGTACCCATCGGGTCCGGGTCTGGGTCTGGGTTTGGACCCGTGCACACGGTCGGGTATGGGTCTGGGTCTTTGTCTCGAGTCTCGGGTCCGGGTCCACGGAAGCTGGACCCGGAGGTACCCGGACCCATTGCCATCCCTAATTGGGAATAGGGAACTGGGGATCCTCTCTCGGGGGCTAGGGTTGAAGAGAAAGGGAACGGAGTTATGTGGAAGAAGAGGATGGATGGACCACAGCCGTTAGATGTGAAAAGGACGGAGCGATTTGATTTACAGCCCTCGGCCGTAAGTAGGCAAACTGCCGAGGATACGCATCTTCCAAGCCACCGGTGGAACTCCCCGCGAGCGCGACCGCCTCCTCCCTCACGGCGGCGGGCGGTGGGCGGCTGACCTGACCAGGTAGGTACCGACCGGTCTTCCCCTCCTCACCTACCTCCTTCCCTCTTCTTCGTTCCTCCCCTCTTGACAAAGCGACGCGGTGACGGGACGGGACGGGAGCCTTCTTCTCCGGCCCGGCGGTGGGATTGGAGCAGTCCATCCATACGCCTTCTCCGGCCGGCCGGCGGTGGCTCCTACCTGGCCCTGGCGAGGCGAGCGTGCCGTCGGCGACGATTGGGTGGGGGCTGAAGGGGAAGACGTGATTGGGATTTAGGGATAGGAGCTGGATAACGAACGCGGCGGCCGGGCCGGCTGCCTAGGGCATGCGATGCGATTGGATTGGATTGAATGTGCACAAGCACGCACGGAAACGCAAAATCGATCGATCCCAATTCGAAAATTAAGCCGTTGGATGAATCTGGATGGAGAGCTGAGATCGTTTGTGCGGTCAATGTGAGATTCAAAACTGTCTCTTTTATATAGATATATAGATATGAGGTAAGACATCGATCTTCCCTTTTGGAAGCTGATTATGCAATACCTTTGCAGGTATGCGGAAACTTAAGCCACCATGCACTATTGCAACAAGCTCAGCTCAGAGGCAGGAACCATACTTCGAACCAGAACCACGCAGGCAACCACCAAGGAAAGTTAAGTGCACGAACACTATCAAAACAATCTCAAATCAAAGGCAGAAAACACGCTATCATGCAAAAAGGAAAAGTGAGTCATTGATTTCTTTCTTTTCATTCATCTTTTTTTTTCTTCTCCTTTTACAGTGTTTTTTTCTTCCTGCAAAACACTCACGGTTGTTCTGTATTAATGCTTTGGCCACTAGGAAACCTTCATTTGGATGGTACTGATGATGAAGTGGCCCATGACACTGCCACTTACACTGCATTCGGTGACGAAATTACTTCACAATTGTCACGGAGTGTTGTCTCTCTTGCTTCCTTTGATGGTGTGCATACCATTCTGTGCCCATTTCTTCTCCGTACTTTCCGTTTGTCAATGGCTGAAATCATGATCTTGTGCAGGAGATGTGATGCATTTTGCATGCACAGGCATCGTTGTCAGAATAGGCCGAGGATACTCAGTTATTATGACTTCATCAAATTTGATCAACAAGGAAGCATTCGGCCCTATCCATCCACTTTTTCAGCTGACAGTATGTGATGCAATTTCTTCTGTGCTTGCCTGCTTACTCTGTTACTCAAGATATTCGCAATCATTCTTAGTTTGTACCTGTCATCTCGCTTTATTGTTACAGATTAAAGTGCGCCTTCCAGATAGCCAAGTTGTCCCTGGGGTGTTGGACGAGTACTTTTCAAGCCACAATCTTGCTTTTGTCACCATCACGGATTTTCCCTTCAGTCTTCGTGCAGCACATCTCAAACGTGGCATGCTATTATATCCATTTAATGATTGGTTATTCTCTGTAAGGCGTTGCTTTAACTTGGGCAATTTAGAGTTTTCTGATGGCGTACTGGACAACAGCAATTTAACAGCTACAGATGGGATACCGATTCGCAGTCTAAGTGAAGAATTTTCGAAAGTGGCTATGTCTTCCACCTGCAATTCCACTAAGGTCTGTTGGTAGTTTCTCATTACTTTTCTGAATGGTGGAAATAAACAACTGTAGAATGTATCCATCATATCGGTGGCTTTTAATTGATCAGTATATGCACTGAACCATGCCTCTTGAGTAATCAAATTTTACAACCTTCCTATGTACATTGTTTGCTTTTCTGAGCTGAGTGTCGCGCTCTCTCTCTTTCTTTCTTTTTTTTTTTTGGCTAGGCTGGAACTGGAGGACCTCTTGTTGATTTGCATGGGAACATCGTTGGCATGAATATCTACAATGATAGGGAAATGACTATATTTATACCGATTGATCAAATCCAGCAATTCTTGGTGAAACATGGGATAATCATGTATGTCTTTTACACTTGCAACATTTATAACCCAAGCTTTTTATCTGTGCTTCTATCTCACCTTATCTTGTCTTAACTTTACCAGTTAGTATGCTTGTGAAACACATGTGCTAGGGAGATAGTTAAGTGGTGGAAAGTTTAATTAAGAACAGTGCATTTAACACTTCTCCAACCAAATTAGTAAGCCCCCAACTCCTTAGGTTGCTGTTGTGGCTGCTGGTACCTGGTTGTCTTTGCTGCTTGCCAGATGAGGCCAGCGGCAAGGACAGTGGTGTGCTGCTCCACAGGAGGTGCAGCAGCATGTAGTGAACAAGTAGAAGCGGATAGGAAAATAAATTCTTATTAGTCGATCTTATCTTTGATGCCAGCACATCCTTTGAAGGAGAAATGCTCATGGCACAACCAACAAGAATCCAAAGAAATAGCTAACAAACCTTAGCTGATAACAGATAGACGGCCTTATTCTTGTCAGCATTCAGTGGATTATAAGTTTTATCTGGATACTTGTTCTTTTAGTGCAAACTAAAAGCTTTTGCACTTTGCAGACATTTTCTTTATAGATATTAGTAGTTTTCATGAAGATCCCAAAGCCATTTTTTTAAATGCCTCTTAAATCCCCGAACTAGGGCCTGCAATTTCTCATATTTATAAGTTTAAGCAGTTTTTCTGCTAAAAGAACAAGGTTGAATTCATCTAACTTAAAATAGATGTGCAGCCCTGGAGCTGTCACGCTATTGCCATGCTAGGTGCAGTTGCATGTGGCTCAGATGTGTGAATGGAGGGATGATAATTGATTGATCCTAGATTAGGACATTGTTTTCTCTTCACGCTAATATTTTATTAGCTTTTCTTTTTGTCATGAACTCCAATTTCTTATCATGCCCCTGTCGTACAAACTACAAATAGATCTATGAATTTGCTACATGAGCTCACTTCACACTGCTGCTCTAGTCCATTCTGCCACAGCTTAGGAAGTAACCAAGAAGGTTGCACTGGAGGAAGTGGAAATGCAAACGGGAAACAAGAATCATCCACGCCTTATATCTGCTCCGCAACAGGTGAGCTAAGGAAAATCAGTTCTCTGGACTGATGAATGAAGCAATATATCTGACAGCTTCCTCATTTCCAAATGTTGTGGCATTAGAACACAGGGATAATCAAATTTTAGCGTTTCCTGTCCTTAGCCAGATTTTCTACTGTCATGCAATTTATCATATTCTAAAATTTGTCATTAATTGTTTCATTTTGTTTTTTTTTGTTGCACCAAAGGTCCACTTTTTGGTAGTCCAACTAGTCTGCTTCATCCCAGAGAATCTGATGGTGAGTTAATGCTTTATGTTACTTTGTGTCTTGAATTGCAAGGTGAAACAAGCAAGCCACTTCTAATCTGAACTATCCTTCAAGTTGTCATCATATGCTAAGTTATCTTTCGATTATCACATGGTTATTGATTGTTTCGTCCTGTTGCACCAGAACCATTTGATGAAGATCCATCTTCGTTTCGGCCTGCATACCACTGGATATGGGTTGGTGAGTCAATGCATTTCATTGTGCTGATTGTTTCTAATACATGGTCATGAATTGCTAGGTGAATCAAGCAAGTCCACTTCTAGTGTGAACTATCCTCCATGTTGACATCATACGCTCAAGTTACATTTTGATATAAGTAACACATGGTAATTAATTGTTTTGTCTTGTTGCAGCAGATGGTGGACTTGTTTTACAGCCTTATCTCTCACTCTGGGAACCGAATGGTGAGTTAATATGAGTACGATTTTGTTGATCATCACTAATGCATGGTCAATGGTCATAACTCGCAAGTATTTCTACCTGTTGCACTACAGAAAAAAAAATTGAAGATTTAAGGTCTAAAGGTTATCCCTTGCCAATTTATGATGATGGTAAGTTGCTTGTGAGTTTTGCTTACTATTCCCTTTTGCTGTCACATTCTGATTTATTCGAGCATCCAAAATCCGCAACTGTTGTACCCTGTTCATTTAAACAGGAGGCATGGATTTGAGAGGTACTTTTGAGGAGGAATTTGGCCAAAATATGTGGAGTAATAAGCACACTAATAGGCTTGCTTTAAAGATGTTTCGAGATATTGTCTCACTTGCTTCATTCAACGGTTATCCTTCTGCCGTAGCTCATTATTTCTCCGTATCTGTTCTTTTTATCACTAGTTAATGATTGAAATTAGCATCTTTGTAGGCAAAGAAAGGTTTTTTGTTTGCAGTGGTGTATTTATCAACAGCTTTGGATACCCCACATCAAGAGTTCTGACTTCAGCAAGTTTGGTTAGAACTTCTGGTGATGAAAATAAGATTGATCATAACCTGAGGGTTGGTACTGGTACCACTAGTCATTGTTTACTTTATATTATTTGTTCTTTAATTGAGTCTCACTTCATTATTTCAGATTGAAGTGTGCCTTCCAAGTAAACGACGTGCCATAGGGACATTGGAACATTATAATCTACATTATAATGTTGCTGTTATCAACATTATGGATATCCGTAGTCATCGTCCAGCTGTCAAAATCATGGGTTTCATCCATGAAACTCAAAGTAATGAAGTAGTAGCCCTAGGCCGTGGTTTTGAGTCAGGCGTATTAATGGCCACGGATGGGCTAGTGACTGACAATCCAAGCAGATTCGATTGCACAGAGCTTAAGGTCTCCACTTGTAAAATCTCTAAGGTGCATTTCTTTGTATCTTTTGCATTCTAGAAATAAGTACATGCATGGGAGATTGCAAATATCATCTTTCCTTTGCAAGCCTTATTCAATGCCACTTCACTTTTGTTCTAGGCTGGAATTGGGGGGCCCCTCATTGATTTTAATGGTAATTTTGTTGGCATGAACTTCTATGATACGGAGGAAACTCCATACTTACCAGGAGATGTGATTTTGAAACTCCTGAGGCATTTCAATGCAAAGAGGTATGCCATTTATATTTCTATAGATTTTCTAGGTACATGGTATGTAACTTGTAAGTGCTCAAGTGCTTTCCATGTATGCAATATTCAGGTTAGGAAGCACACTTGTGTGGTCATTTGGATTTTTTTTATCATCTCTAGTTGATCTTTTTCGTTTCTGGTTCATACAACTTGGAATTTACAATAGCAAAATCTGTGCTTCGTTTGGTTGTTAGTCTATTATTTTTTGTTTTCTTCAAATTTTAATTTGTAACATGTATTAGCTCTTTACTTGCTATTGTACGTTTCGACTGTCTATAGGTCCCTTGTTTTGATGTATAACCATTCAACTCCAGCTTAAGGCTTGTTTTAGCTGTAGAAATAAATTAACACCAAGCTATGTTTTCAAATTATGGGCATGGTTAGGGAAAACATGATTAGACTTTTCACATCAACTACATTATCTCGTTAGGTTTAGTTGAGCTAAATTCAATAATTATTGGATGTTGAAACTGCCTTTTGGTCTATTTGTAGGGCTTCTGATGCTGATGGGATTATGGACAAATGTACATATAGGTATTGTTTGTAACACATGTTGAATGTTATTTGGTTACATTGTCCCACGTAAATTATTTGATGCCTAACTTGCTTTTTCATAAAAACATTTGTGATAGATGGCCTGTCCCTGATCCATATTGGTATTATCCGGGACTTGACAGACCCCGCCAAGGAAATGAAATGATATTGGAGTAAAGGGTGGAGTTGTAGAGAGAAACAAGTAATCAGGACAAAGGCAATGCAAAGGTGATGGTTGAGACAAGACGAGAAGTGCGATGATCTAGTGAAATCTTAGTGAAGGCTCAAAAATGGGTATGATAGACACAAAAATTGGGTATGATAGACACAAAAATTGAAGGCTCAAATTGTTGCTCATGCTCCAAAGAGAAGGTCGCATTGAGCCACGGTAAAGCAGCTTGTGCGGCTGTCTTTGGAAATTCAAGCGGCAATCTCGAGACCTGCCCGGTTGACATAGTGCTCTCGGTGCTGAAGCAAAGGATTTCTGTTTACTCTGAACATTGCGACAGAGGAAGGATACGATACGGGTTTGTTGAGTTTGAAACGGACAGCAGGACCCCATCAATGTTGCCCTGGTTGGTGTTCGAAACGGACAGCATGTTCGTTGGCACTTTCGTTTCCGGTCGGCCCGGAGTCCCACATGCCTGTCTGTACGAGCGCCCCCTTTGTAATATGCATGCATGCATGCAGTTGTCAATCCGGGCAAGCGGAGGTTGTTGACCGGGTGCGCGCTGTGGCCGCGCGGGGCAAGCGGAGGTCGTTGACCGGGCGCTGGCCATGCATCGCACGCGCACGCACAGCCACAGCCGGGCCATCGTTATGGAACACGGAATAATTTCGTGCAAAAGTGTCTTATTTCTTTCTTTTTTTTAGGAAACGGCACGAAGCCGAAAGGTTCATTCATTGCTTCCAAGAGTACAGATACGAGTTCGCACATACAAATACCCCGCAATCACACACTGCAAGGGGCCTGAACAAGGGGGAATGGTGTTGGTGACACAGACCACAGGCAAAAACAGAAGAAACTCAGCAAGCGACTGCGGAAGCTGTCACAAGTACGCGGTCCCTCGTAAGAAGGCAAGCTGCAAGGATGATTTCCTGGATTGGGCATTGCGGCATACCCACGAACCACCGTGGTTTGGTTTGTCCTCCGACGAGAGAACAGGCCGGAACTGAAGCGCGCAGCACCGGAGCCGGACTACTAACACCACCAACAAGCAAACAAACTAAACACCGGTACGATGACCACAACCCGGCGAAACCCGGAAAACACTCCCCACGATGTTGGCGCCGACGTCTGGAACCTTGCCGTATCCAACAGTAACACCACGTCGCCGAAGGAAGCCGCGAAAACTCCGACCGGCTTAAGCCAAAGCCAATGCACCACGCATGGGCATGCAAGACGAAACCAATCCGGACGCCGGAGACGGCGTAGGAATGTGGGGAGCCGACCGTCGTCGCTGCCGCCACAACGGCGTCTCCGAGAAGATCACCCTCCGCGCCACCACACACCGCTGCCAACAACCGCTGCTACCAGCGCCGCCGCGAAGAAAGTCGGATCGAGAGCACGGGTTGTGGAAGAAAGAAGACTGGCCTCCAAGACATAGACACCGCCGGAGGCCCCAAAACCAAGACCTCCACAGCCCTAGATCTGGAGAACCCTAGAAAACAAAGAGGAAAAAAGAGCAAGATACAGCCTATCCGCCCCGGTCTTCCGCGTCCGACGAGTAGCTAGCGAGGGGAGGGGAACGACGTGAGGGCCGGGATCGAGAAGACGACGCCCAGCCCCGCCGCCGCTCCAGGAAGCCGGCCCAACGCAGCGAGCCGCCGTCGCCCGCGCCGCCAGGGCGCTGGCCCCGCCCCCCTACGGGAGGGAGGGGGAGAGAGGAGGGAGTCGGCCACCTCCTGCTCGCCGTCGCCGGCGAGCCTCCGCCGCCCGCCGCTCCAGATCTGGCTACCGAGGAGGAAGAGGGGGGGCCACCTCATCAACCCGCAAGGACGGGGAGGGCGCCGGTGGAGGGACGCCGCTGAGCCCCGCTAGTGGCGGGGCAGGCCGGCCGTAGCCGCCGGCAGGGAAGGGGTTTTTTTTGGGGGGTCGCTGGGATTCGCTCGAGAGAACAGTGTATTATTTCTTCAGGCAGTGAAATAGATGTATAATAAAAATTTGTACAACCCAATATATAATAAAAACAACACAGGGAAGTTGTAATCCATGATGACATACGTAATAAATAGGTACAATAGTGGTTCAATATTTTAGAAGTATTACAATGGATAACATCTTCATATTTAGAAAATAGATACTCACAACAATGGTACAGAGATGGCGGAAATTCTTAATACGCCGGTTTCCTATTTAAATTGTTGCGGAGTGCATCCCAAATGCCAAAAGATCTCTGTACTCACCCATTTCAGCATCGTTGTGACGGGAGGCACGGAACAATGTTGGATCCCGTGGTACTTCATCTAGCACATTGACAGCCCCAGGAAGTACTAACCCCGGAAGACCATCATTAGTATCTATGATAAGTTGTGCAAACCCATGCAAGCGATTACAATTTGTTTCTGCCTAGCCAACTTGTAGTGCGGGACATGAAATAAAATTCTAAATTTGTTCTTGAGCATACCAAATGCATGTTCCACGATGACTCGAACCTGGGAATGATGGAAGTTGAATAATTCTTGTGCATTGCTTGATCGCCGCTCGCCGCGCCAATTTTGCATGTGGTAGGTAACTCCTCTATAGGGTGCGAGATACCCCTTTGCATTACTGTACGCAGAATCCACCGCATAGTACTTGCCTACATAATAAACAATTGGTGGTTAATGGATGGTCCACCGCAATATGAATCCACCGCGTCGTACTTGCGTACATATACAACAGTTGGTGGTTAATGAATTTTTGGGTTATTTTTACCTTCCGGAGGATGTGGAAACTTGTGACCTTCCTCTTCAATTGCTTCTTGAAACACCATGACATCATGCATTGTCCCCTCCTTACAATATGTGTATGTGAAGCGTGCATCGTGATCAACAACTGCTAAGAAATTCAATGTAGGTGACAACTCCTTGCCGAAGTATGGGAGGTGAGTGGCCGGACTAACTCGTATGGGAATGTGGATGCCATCAATTGCCCCTATGCACTCATCGAACCAAGGAGAAAGATGTGCAGCTGTCATGCATAGATGAACTCCTTGGAAGGTTGGGTCACGAGGTTGTGCAAACTACTCAGGATTTTTTGAAGTAAAAACTTACTATTGATCCAGCGCGTGAAAACCTATTGCCACCTTGCCGATTGCTGTCACTACCCCGTACAACACACAAAAACGCCCAAGAGCTTCATCAGTGGACACTTCGCGTCCACCCTCAAGACCAAACCCTTCTACCAATATATGGTGCAAGAGACGGAATTGCCGAGGATTCATACCAAACATGTTGTAGCATTGTGTACCATTTGCTAGAGTGTCCTGCACCCATTGGCTCCCAGAGTAACGAACTTGCCTTCGAGGTTGTCTTTCAGGCCCTTGAGCACACACTGCTGCTGCAAAAACAATAATGTCGTCTTCGTCATCATCTTCAACCAGCTCACTAATATTCACCATTGTCTACTGCAAGAACAACAGAAGTATATATTAGAACTATATACTAGTGCATTAGTAACATCAGTATGGTTCTCCATCTTTGTATGCATAATCATGACAGGACATTACTGTAGACATTTTAGCGCTCAAGATCAACGGCTGAGATAGCGAGTCGGTGAAATCACCACTACCAAATCTTGCTTTATAATATGTACTCTTCCATATTTAAAAGCATGTCGTATTTGGCTTTTGAATATGACTTTAACCATTCGTCTTATTCAAAAAAGTATGTTAGTTATCATTTATTTTCTTGTGATTTGTTTATTACGAAAGGTACTTTAAGAATGCCTTATATTTTTGCATTTTAAACAAAATTTTTGATAGATGGTTAGAGACTTGTAATCATGTTCAAAAGTAAACCGCGACATGTTTTTAAATACGGAGTGAGTATCAAAACTTAGGCAAGTATTTTTATTCGGGATTGCTACGGATCTGGCGTCCAATTGAATCGGACGCCTCCGCTCCAAGCTCGCATCCGCCCCACGCCATCCTCCGTTCCAGGTTCGCGTCTGCCCCATGCCGTCCTTCGCTCCTGACGTGCCTTTGTCGCTTCTCCCCTGTTTGCTCCTCGAACGCCTCGATGGCGCGGTGGATCGCTTCGCGGTCGCGCTCCGGAGACCTGTCCCACCGGAACCAGTACGTCGTGTAGCACTCGAAGTAGCCGCACCCGAGCTCTGGCTGGTGCGCCTTCCTCCCGCCGCCGCCCGCGCTCCTCCCTCGCTGGCATGGGCGGCGCAGACGACCACAGCGAAGCGAGCACCAGGTACGCCAGCACCTCCTTCCCCTCGTCCCTCAACGGGGCCGCCATGGCCAGCACTGCCGTGGGCAGCAGCCGCAGCAGCACCGGCGGCGGCGACGGGTGCACCTTGCCATATGTTTCCTCGAACAAGTTCAACGGGTAAATTGACTTGGTTGAACAAGTCATGCTTACCTAGTTGAAACAAGTCATCTGTGATGATTAAGCAGGTCGAACAAGTGAAAATAAGTAGATTGACTTAGTCGAACAAGCCAAAATAGGATAATCGAACAAGCCTGGTGAGCTCGAACAAGACGTCTGAGCTTAGTCGAACAAGTGGAAACAAGTAGACTGACGTAGTCGAACAAGCCAAAACATGAACATCGAACAAGCCTGTTGAGCTCGAACAAGACGTCTGACCTAGTCGAACAAGCGTACGATTTTCCCCAGTAGTCCCACGTCCTTCGCTCCCCATAAATCTCTACTACCTTATAAGAATGGAAGTAGTTTTCCACCCCTCCCCATCATCTGCCCTCCCCTGTCCATTCAATCCTGTCCTGCCCATCCATAGTCGTCCGATCACGATCTATGATCCGCTCGGCTGCTCGCGTTCATCGCGCCGCACGCGCTACTCCCACATGCCGATCCGCCGCCTCTAACCCTAGCGCATGCCTCGCCCGTGGCTCCGCCCAACGCCTCCACCTCCACCCCGACTCCGCCTTCCTCGGCCCTACACTTCCCCGGCCACTCTCTCTCCAACCTCCCCCACACCACGGCGCTGCATCCTCCCCTCCCTAGCTGTGGGCCCCGGTCTTAGCAGGCCGAAAACCCCCAGTGATTTACCCGTGTTAACCCAGGAATAAGCTTGTTAACACTTCACCTATTTAAACAAAGCTGAACATCATTGAATTCGATAAACTTTCACAAAGAGTTTACAACACAGGGGATACATAAATAGTGGCTGAGTTCTGAAAGGTGACCACCGTGGTCACTATTACAATACCAACACACGAGCCATATGTGGAGTTTAAGCTGCTAGACGCTTTGCTTGGGAGCAACCTAGGACTTAGCTATTTTAAAGACAAAAACAAGTTTTGTGTCATTGAAATAGTTTCTAAAAAATCCAACGCACCGTCGTCACCACAGTGCACGACGTGCAGTAGCACCAACACCTTTGCCACACAGGCAAGCGCATGAGCACAATAGGTGACTCACGTAACTGATGACTGTAACCACCAAGGTACACAGGCGATGGCGTGGAATCAGGCAAACCATGACACCGACCTAACTGCAGCCACACAAGGCTACAGGCAATCACATGTCTGTGCTTGGCAAGAGCATGCGCCCACGATCCCGACCCACTTTCCGCACTCCCACAGGAGTACGAGCGATCACGTGCCCACGCATTGGCCTAATGCGTGACCCACGATCCCGACCCACAATGAGGCGGACTGATAGCGTCCCATCATCCCCTGCATCACGGATAGACCGAGTACAGCCAAGTCACTCGTCCTCCGGTATTGGCAGTAGATTCACTCCACGCATGGATGTGATCCCCTTGAGCTCAACACAGGCCATGATCACCATGATCAACATTATGCACCAATATTCCTCGTCAGCAGGGTAATGTAACATAGTTGAGTGTTTGATACGGTTTGTACTCCGGCGGGAAAATACCCGAGTACAGGACATTCTCTACTGACAGTATCGAGTATCATCTGAAAACACCGATCTTGCAACACTACAGTGTATGTACGGGAGTTTTCCCCAAGGGTACGGTCTACGCCTGGGCACGAAGCTGCGACGAGTATACCGCATGGGTTCATCTCATGGTACAGGTAACTTAGTGTTTATGCCTCGGCTCCGCCCGCACCTCGGATTCCTTCGCCTTGAAGTGTGTGCCCTGCATGTCTTGAAGTGCGTGCCGGAATCAGCGGGCGCCTGCATGCAAAAAAGGCCGACTGCTGGTGGGCTGTCACTGCCTGTCTGCCAGTTACGTCAATTCATGTCATGTCATGTATCGTTAAACATGCGTTTAATTTACTAACAAAGTAATTAGCCATTAATAAATTGCATGCTTATGATGATTTAAAGGAGAAACCCGTGGCTTTTGCCATATGCAGTGGCGGAAGCTATCCGGCGTGGCGGAAACGCCCTTTAGATATTCCAGGTGACGGAAGCTAGGTATATTCTGGGCATTACCAAGGCATTGCGACATACTTTCCCAATCTTCATATTAATCGACCAATTTTTTCAAGGTAGGAATTGATGGCAGTGGTAGGAGTGGCGGAGGGGGGCCACTGACATATAAAGCGCCCGATGGATGGGCGCCAATTATAAAGCGCCCGATGGACAGGCGCTTAATATTAAGCGCCCGCTGAACGGGCGATATTTAAATAACGCCCGCTGGACGGGCGTTATTTATATATCGCCCAATTCACGGGCGTTTTATAATTAGTCTTCCGTCTGTTCGGTGTTTCAAAATTAACGCCTGATCATCGGGCGCCGGGAGGCTATTTTTTTTAATTATTTTAAACGGGAAATTATTTTTTAAATTTTGAATTAAATTAAAGCTAGTACAGTAAAAAATTCTGTCTCCTTTCTCCATGGCCCATACGCCCACCTTTCTTTCTACATGGGCCTCGTTGCCGAATCCTTCATGGGCATTTAGGGCATGGGAATCCTCGAGACTAACCTTGGTCTGGTATGTTTGTTCTCTTCTTTGCTTCCCCTTTCGGTGTTGAGGAGAGCTTCCAGTCCCCGTGCTAATTGCATATTGCCTTTGCAAAGGACGTGCTGTGGACGAGTGTCGAGGCTCGGGTGAACCCTAGGAGTCAATGCAGACTTATGTGGAGAAGGGAAACGACTTATGTGGAGAGAGTTGCTCCGGGAGTCAGGATCAACGTCGATCCCTTACCCTTTAGGCGTCCTGTCCTGCACGCAGCGCCGGGTGATGGTGGATTGCTTGCACCTGGCGCCGCTGCACGTGGAAGGCATCTTGGAAGCCCAAAGGCAACTTTGACATAGAACAGCCCAAAGGCAACTTTGACAGCGAACAGCAGCCCAAAGGCCCAAAGGAAGATCCGAAGATGGCAATATGGACGAGATGAGGGAATGTACAGAAAATATTCTTTTGCTGGAGAGAAGGCAGAAATGATTAAACGAGTTGCCCACATGGCATATGGTGTGCCTTCGTAACGAACCCAATCTACGGGATAATAGATGGATAAGCCCACTCCTTGCAGACAGCAACCGGATAAGTCCAATCCTTCACAATGCACTTCTCTCCACCATCAACCTTAAGACGAGAGCAATAACAAATTACATGCATTAATATCCCTACTATTCAACAGTCCCACCCTGACAATTTCATCAAATTCATACCTAGGAAAATAATACATAATAGAAAGATGTGTCACTAATTAAACACGTGTTCTCGCGCACATTAGCTATGTTAACATATATACTTAGCAAATAAGGTGGTAGATGCTAGATGGTAGAGCGTGAAAACGATAACATATTCTGAACTTATTTCATCACTCTGAAGCACCCAAAGAGCATCATGGTAGAGTTTGAGAACGATAGCGCCAACTCATCCACTGTGGCAGATGCGCCCACTAGTCCAGAACCTTTCATGCGCCAGATGTGCCCACAAGTCCAGAATCTTCCTTTCCCTGCAATACAAGCAAAGTAAGCATCCAGACCTAAATGTGCACCAACCACTATCTTAGATGGTTATCACAATAAATAAATTGGAGTGCCCAACCTACTTCAGACTCGACAGTTATTTTTAAGAGTCGGGCTCGATAGTTATTTTTATGTGCCTGTCATTTTCTTTTTTTTGACAAAATTATGGTGGTTAGTGAGCAACACAGGGAATGAGGTGATAGAAGAACAAAGAACAAAAGCAGGTTTAAATATTGCCAGACCACTTGACTGTTCAAAGTGCCACAATACTTAAAACATAATAATTTTGTTTTCACAAGGCTTAAAATAGTACTATCAAGCAAATCATACTATGCATTAAAAATTATTTACTAGTCTTTTTACCCAATCAAACTAGTAGTCAGTGGTTGGCAGTTACTTCTTCGGCAACCATCTTCAAAAGTTTATAGAGGTTTCTATAAACTTTCAAAAAATCTGGTTGATGGAGTTCCTCCAAAAGCAGCACAGCATATGCATGTCACTGTGCTAACTAAAGCAAAGCTAACCAACTCATCCATGTATATAAACAGAAAATAGGAAGTGATTTATATTCTAAAGCAGACAGTGATTCAACACAAGAAGACTGTTGAGCAGTAGGATGTAACAATCCAGGCAGAACAAATTCCCACCGCAAGTCAGTATCCCACGAACCATGTGCATAACGAGAAATTGCGTCATCCGACAATAACAAAAATAAGGGTAGTTATATACAATAGGAGACCAGGTAACACTTATACATGAAAACAGATAGTTTTCCTTTGTCTACAACCATGCAATTTGCATATCATTGTTAATAGTTATCGGATAAAAAAACGCTGAAACTGATAAAGAGAAATGAGAGTGCAAAGAAAGAAACAAATGAGCAGCAGCCAATAATTCAAAATACCTGAAATCCATAGATGGATGGGCCTTCCTTAGGTTGTTGACAGCTTTAACAAGCAAAAAACATACAAGATCAGTGGAACCAGCCAAAACAAACACGAGTTGACGACTTGAGGTATAGTAAACAAAACATTGATCATCTAGGTAATGCTGATAAGAGGTACTCGCTCCAGTTGACAAACAATAGATGTTTTAGACTATGTCCTAAGTCTTAAATATTTTTCGAACTATTTAGATTAAGCACATGAAAATCGTATGGATAGATTATCATATATGGTCTCAAAAGGTATTTTCATAATATCATAATTTTAATTTAATATATTTTATCAATAAATTATGATAGTTCTATGTGTTAGAAGTTATATTTTGAAGACCGTGCCAATGTCCAAAACGTCTATTATTTCAAAACCGGAGGGAGTAACTACATACATACTACTATGTGCTATATTGTAAACTAACCAAATTTACATGATGGCACGTAATTCAATCTTTTCAATGATCAAAACGGCACCAGAGATTGCAGTTCTATAATAAAGAACTAAGCGATGACCACAGTTATTCGTATGACACAACACGGGAATATGTCAATGACAAAGCGCACAAGTAAACGTAACACATGCCGACTCGCAAAAAGATAGAAAGGCAACAGTTAATATAGCTTTATTCGAGACAAGCTTATCTAATGCATTGAAGAGGAAGGGCCATCAATCACTATATCTGTCATTATTTTTCTCTTTACTACTCCGTAACATATTGAAGTCACCTCCAATAAGTGTTGGTAGATGGTTTTGTTGGCAAGCTCGTACTAACTCAGCTAAGAAACCGGATTTGAAATCATCCTGAGCCGGTCCATAAACTGACATCAGAATCCATCTGAAGCTACCAGCTTTATTACGTAGATGGAATTTTATAAAAAAACTTCCCTTCCGTAATCAGCGTCAGCTCAAGACAAGCAGCATTAATGCCCAACAAAATTCCACCAGACCTGCCTCTAGGTGGGAGAAGATGCCAAACGAAATCAGCCCCACCAGAAAGTCGGGCTAGATTCGACTTTGACATATCTTTCTTCCCCGTCTCCATAACAGCAACAAAATATAAATTGTGATCCTTAATAGCATCCGATACATATTTGTATTTAGCCAAGTCCGCGAGACCTCTGCTATTCCAAAAAAAGCCTTTCATCTAGAATAATTGATTTTAATCTTGTTACTCCTTTTAACCCCTTTTTTCTTATTTATTTTAGACAATGATTTGGCCTTCTCGCGGGAACTACGAGATCATAGATAGCTGTGTCCAAGTCCACATCGTCCAAAAGCACATCGGAAACATCCTTCACCAAGTGAGCGAGAAGGGCACTATCGGTTTCAGCATCCTCGTCATCACTAGGTTCAAAAGGGTTTACATTACAAGAGGTTGAATCAAGACCCAAAGATTTAGAATTCTTCTTAGGCACAACCGAGAGTCTGTCTACTTCCATATTTTTTTAGGGCTTTAACTGATAGATTAACCGTGGAATTACAACTACCCAATCGAAAACCAACATTTACCAAGTTCACGGAGCATCTATCGTTGGGCATAGTGGAAATTGAAAGTGCAGGGGGCGTATGGTACTGACCACACAAGTCTTCCTGTGGAGTTGATGGCGAGTATGATGGCCCCATCTTGTCCATCACCATCTTCTTCTCCAAGGGGGTATCCAAGTTCAGCACCGCCGCACGTTTCATAGCCTTCTTCAACATATCCTCGTCTGCCAGAATCACACCATCCGCAGTCATAGAATTAGTACGAGCACTGCGTCTTAGTTCAGACTTAGCAGAAAGAGATGATTCAATCATACCTTGCTTAGCAGCAGGTGCTGACGAACCAAGATGGGTAATAGGTGCAGCAGGAGTAATTGGTCGCTGCTGTCCCAGCAAAATACCTCGAGCACTCTGAAGGTCCGGCGAAAGGCTACCAGATATAGCAGGATTTGCCCCCTTACTATCCGGTGAGTGCTCAGATTCCTTTGAAGCACTAGAAGAATAAGAAATGGATGGTTTCCTTGACACTGCTGCATCGGCAACAGCACCCGGTCCAATAAAACAAATATCTTTGTTGGCAGCAGATAGAATCTTACTCACAGATGGAGTACAAGTTCTTGGGCAAGGTGGTGTTACCAGAATTTCTTTCAGTGGATTAACACCATCAAGAATAATAGTAGCTGATGGTGCTGGGCGCGAAGATCCAATGGGCGTCAATGCCCATTGCATTGGAGCCGGTCCTGCAGCACCATGAACAGGTTCATTGCTAGTAGACTCCCCTTTTTGCTTCTTAGCAGCATGATCAGGGTCGGCATCCTTTGGTGCGTCATCTTTACCTGCACCATCCTCATCCCTTGCAACAGGATCGACAATAGATGGCATCGCAGGAACAAAATCAGCACTCTCCAAGGTGAAAGTAATATCATATCCAACCTTGCCAAAAACCACATCCGAGGAGAAAGGCAGATGTTCTTTGGACATCATTCCCACCAAAATTCTAATAACACCTTTCTTCCTAAACGTCAGCATATCTACTTCCAGGGTTGCACCAATCACAAACCCCAAGGCCCAGAAACCAAGATAATGGTGCCAAGAATGAGGGACACCTGTGACATGAACCCACACTTCCTCTAACTGATAGGCCGATACCACATCCCCAATTGATTGCCACTCAGAGAAGGTAAGCGTAACACCATGATTTTTAAGGCGAAAATCAACATCCACCATCCTCTTTAACTCCTCCTCCGAAGGAAAAGCAGCTAAGAAAGAATCATTACCATGTGGCAAAGCCTCCCACTTCCAATCAGGTCTGACCAATTTGGCAATTTCATCTTGCACAGTCCCTGCAGCAAGAGTCCCACCAGTGATTTTGACAAGAGCCGTTGGGGAAGAATCAGGGATTTCAAGGTTGGAATCAAAATATGGGATCCGGAAAAACCCCATGTCATTTTTGCCAAATCCAAACAGTGAGGCATCAGGTTTGGGCAATTTCACTAGGGGACACCTGAAAGGGAGATGTACATTCTTCATATTGCAAAGGAAAAGGTGCCATTTTGGTCCCTCAACTTTCACGTTTGAGCCAAATTCGCCGCTGAAGTCCAAAACCAGTTTTCGCACGTCCCCCATCTTTCAAAACAGTGCCGATTTGGTCCCTTGACCGGTCAAACCTAGATTGAATGGCGGTTTTGGCTGATGTGGCACTGATGTGGCGTTTTTAGCTGATGTGGCGCTCATGTGGCACACCACGTGGCTTTTTTTTCGGGCCGACGGCACCGTTCTCGGTAATTCACCATTTTCGAGGTATTATGTTGCTCGGATGAATTTGGGTTGAACACGAAAGTTGTAGATAATTTCGAGACGCATCGTTTTCATGTAGAAAAAGTTTTTCATTTGAGCAATTAATGAATTTATAAAAAATATTTTTGTCGCTGCCTGCTTCCTGGCCGACGGCACCGTCCTCGGTAATTCGCCATTTTCGAGGTCTTATGTTGCTCGGATGAATTTGGCTTGAACACGAAAGTTGTAGATAATTTCGAGACGCATCTTTTTCATGTATAAAATTTTTTCATTTGAGAAATTAATGAATTTATAAAAAATATTTTTGTCGCTGCCTGCTTCCGGGCCGACGGCACCGTCCTCGGTAGTTTGCCATTTTCGTGGTCTTATGTTGCTCGGATAAATTTAGGTTGAACATAAAAATTGTATATAATTTCGAGACTCATTTTTTTCGTGTAGAAAAGTTTTTCATTTGAGCAATTCATGAATTTATAAAAAATATTTTTGTCGCTGCCTGCTTCCGGGCCGACGGCACCGTCCTCGGTAATTCGCCATTTTCGAGGTCTTATGTTGCTCGGATGAATTTGGGTTGAACACGTGTTCCCAACCGCTTGTAGAGTTCTAGCAGCGGTTGGGGACACGAACCGCTTAGGATTCTTGGTCTTTAGAAGGGGTTTGTGTCCCCAACCGCTTGTAGAGGCCCTTTCATGGCTTGAGACTGGTTTGAGGCATTAAACCGCTTGTAAAAATGCACCTTCTGTTTTTCTAACCGCTTGGGAAACTCCTTTCCCTAGCAGTGGGTGTCGATGAGCTTGTACTACTATGGTCTCCAGGACACAACGCCATCCTATGCCGTCATCTTTCTGAATTTAATTCCTCTCGCCACCTTCCTTCTCTCCCTCGTTTTCAGGTACTGATTTTCTTTCATTTTATTTTTTGCGTATTTTGAGGTAAATTGCACTTTGCATTTTGCAAGGATCAAAACTAACTGCTCCACGACTTGCAATTGCAAACACAAAGCACCTTTTCAAGGATCTAACTGGATTTCGTCTCACACAATATGGTATGGGTACTTTCGAAAATATCAGGATGGAGGTATTGCATGTTCGAAGAATGTCTCGATATCTGAAGATGGTAGGTGTTGTGCTCTCGGTCGGAGGCACGATGCTCGTCAGCCTTTACAAGGGCAAGACGCTGCATCTCTGGAACTCCATCCTGACACAAGGAAGAACAGACAGAGATTGCAACCAATCAGCTACGCGGGACAATCTTCTTGGTCGGCAGTAGCATCACCTTTGCTTGCTGGTACCTAATTCAGGTGATCACATCGATCCTAGTCTATATCCTTCTACTTACGAATCGGAGTGAATTTCTATCTAACATGCATGGTGTTACAGTCAAAGGTTGTCAAAGCGTATCCATACAAGTATTGGTCCTCTATCGTAATAACTTCGTATAGCATACATTCGTCTCCATCCTTCATGCGGAGAGCCTGGAACTCTCCCTTCAAGGTGGCGAGCCGTGCCGCCATGACGCGCTCTGCCCCAAGGAACCTCGTTTTGAGGCTGTCCCAGACCTCCTTCGATGTCTTCTTTGCCGCCACCTGCAGCAAAATATTATCGGGGAGCGTTTGGAGGAGATGCGCCCGCGCCGTCTTGCACTTCCGAGCATCCACCGCCGCGCCCTCCGCCGGCGCCACGGCCTCCCACAGACCTTGAGCATCCAACAAGGCTTCGACCTTGATGGACCAAGATGTGTATGTTGTTGGAGTAAGCGGTGGATACCTCAACGTGATGTTGCTTGTTCCTCCTCCTTCGACTTGCGGTACGAGCGCCATAGCTTCAGCTTGATACCGCAGGATCTTGGGCAAAGCTCTGATACCAAATGTTCCGGCAGCCGCCGGAATCGTCGTCGTCGGCGCCTCCGGCAAGAACACAGAGCCTCTCACAAACAAAGGAATGAACACACACGCTCACACAGCACACAGGGGGGGCAGAACACAACAGTTTGGTGCGGTTCAACTTTTCTCAGACTTAGTATTACCTTAAATAAAGCCAAAACAATTACACCTACTAGTAACCGACTACACCATCCGTTTCATGTAACATATGTCCACAGAAGCTGTGCCATCCCACAGCTGAAGCATGCCGTACGCAGCGGATGGTAACTGACTCAAGCATTATTCCTGGAGTTTTTTTTTGGAGCCCAGCCGAAACTTGCATGCAGCTGCTCATTCACCCTGCTTGCATGCAACGGCTGAAATTCCCGGCTAATTAATGCTAAACTTAAGGAAAACAAGTAACCGATGCAGGATTATTAACATCCTCCACTTGAAGGTTGTCTGCGTTAGTAGAGAAGACGTGCATCAGGCACTTGTCCCTTTGATATCTGGTTCTGGCCCTTGTTTGATCGGCCTAGACAATTAGTTTCCAATTTGTCACATAGTTAAGCAACATCAAGATAAAGAAAGCAAGAAGTATATGAACAAAGGCTCGAATTAGAAGTACAAAGCATGTGAGAAATCCAAATACCACGAGAGGACGAGGCGTCCATGATGGTCCCTTAAAGCAGCCTTAGCTGTGAAGTATAGTATTCGTTATGTTGCTATTTATCAAAAAATAGTTATCGTATGATATATGTAGACTTTAGAATGACATAGGAGCACAAAAAAAATTCTCATCAAATAGATTTTTTTTCTTCTACTTGGAGACTTGAGCATGGGCAAACATGTTTTTCTTTAAAAAAATATGTTTAGACAGGAAAATATTTATGCAAGCAAAGTGAAAGTGTAACGTATTACATATGTTAACAAGTAATTTCCCAGCGTACGTCCGTTGTTTTGAAACAATCAGTTGTAGTGCAAATGACGACACAAGAATGTATTACATTATAAGCCCCCTATGGACGTTGCCAAACAAGCTATCAGGAATTAAGCCGTATGTTATTCAACCATATGGCAAAAGAAGATAAATATACTCTCTCTAGTCACAAATATTTATCGATCGAAATAATAGATAAGTGAAAGTTTCAAAACTTTAGCCTTAAATATATTTTAAACTAGATGTACTAATACATGGAAGCTATGTGTGTAGATCCATCTCGTAGAGTACTTCGATATATAACATTGCAGTTGTTACATGATTTACAAGATATATAATTGTAAAAGTAATCAATGTTCAAAGATGTATTTTGAAGGCACGGCGCCTTATTTATGATCGATAGGAGTAATAAACCTATAATGGTTATTTTATAGATTATAATTGCCACGAGGTACTTTTATGAGTCGCATAGTAAAACATGGCTAGATATATAGGTGGAAGAAATACTCGCCTACCGATCGAATACGAATACGGCAGAACGGCCACCAGACGAATCTGAAATTTAGAGGCAATTAAATCTCGTTCCTGGCCTTCCGTAAGAGCTAAGAACCTGCGAAGAAAACACAATAATCTCAACCAAGTCGATCATAGGAAATAGAGATTAATTAGGAGGATTTGAATAGAAAGGAATATACTCCCTCCATCTCAAAAAATAAGGCGTATAAAAATTTGAATTCTATGTCAAAAAATAAGGCATGTTCCTGCATGTTAGTGCTACCCTATATATATGGATGCATGTTCCTGCATGCTGCCTAGCTTGATATATGCATCCATCTTCGATCATCCATATATACGATGACATGACATGTATGTTCAGGCGCGGACTGTCTTTTTGCATTGCATTGCAGAATTTGCAGGTTATGGGGTTTGTGGTTGGTGCGGTGCCGTGGCTCAAGTCCGCACTCGTCGGCAACAATGCTCCCCTGCGACCCGTCTACCACTCCCTCAAGCTGCTGGGGTACCGTACCTATACCTAATGCTATTGCTCTTTCTTCTTCAATATCTAGCTATAACCAATTTGCTCGACCGTAGGCGCTCGCTTTTTGAGCAAAAGCACATACCATTTTGTACTTGTCCAGATCAGCCACACCGCAAGGTTATGGTTCAGGGTGGGCTCTTCGGGTTTAGAGGGAGATCGGGTCGGCAGTGGCCCGACGGTGGGGAGGGGATTGTGGTGGCGATGACGCCGTCGGAGCCGTGGGAGTGGTTGAAGGTGGCGGTGGCGGACGTTGCGGAAGGCTTTGGATGGATGGGACTGAGGCGGCGGCGGGAGGACGTATGGTGGGCGGAGCGGCAAGGGCGGCGGTGGAGGAGGCACGCGGAGCAGCCTAGGTCGCCGCTGAAGAAGGAGGAGAAGGAGGGGCGGTGTGCCTGTGGTCTGTGTTTTGGGGGAAAAACATGGTCGTCTGGGGCGGTCTCTCTCTATATAATATATAATATAATCCAAATTAATTAATGCATTTGCATTTGCATTTTGCAGAGACGGAACCATCCCCTGTGTGACTCTGATCCTTGGGGGCAACCTGCCCAAAGGTGTTGGGAAGTCGACGGTGTCGGCGGCGGTGATCGGCGGCATCCTATGCGTGCAGTACGTGGTGCTGCTGGCGGTGGGGGTGGGCGTGGTGGCGGCGGCGCGGCGGCTGCCGGAGGACCCGCTGTACCAGTACGTGCTGATGGTGCAGTTCGCGCTGCCGCCAGCGATGAGCATCGGCACCATGTCCCAGCTCTACGACGTGGCCCAGGAGGAGTGCTCCATCGTCTTCCTCTGGACCTACCTCGTCACCGCCCTCGCCCTCACCTTCTGGTCCTCCCTCTTCATGTCCATCCTCTCCTGAACTGAATTCCAATTCCAACCCTAGCCCTCTTCATCACCTGCTCTGCCCTGCTATTTCTATGTATGTATTAAAGATATGTAACGCATGTTTGTGTATTCATCGATCCTCAATTTTGCCATACCATATCTATACCCGATTCATTGTTATTGCTGCTGCTCAACGCAACTGTCTATCCGGTGTGAGAATCAACACACAGAGACCATCAAATGGCTAGCTAGTACGCCAAACGGCGTCATGAAACAGGACAGCACAGGAGCTATGCGTGCATCTTTATTCATCTAATTAATACCCGAATCTTACACCAACACGACATAACAAAAGATTGTATTGGACACATATTATTCCACCAAATTATTGGAAATGCGGGGTGTCCCTGCACCTCCTAATCAGGTGCTCCAACTTATTGCAATCAATGGGGGCACAAGCCCAGCAGTTCGGTACCCACAACCCAAGCACTACCATACTTCGTCAGACCACAAAGTACACAAATGCAGGCAAGCAGCACTGGGTTCCCACTTGTGTCCTGTGCCAACAACCATTCCCCCATGAAGCATATCCCCTGCAGTTCTGTGCAGCACTGCAGAGGGCAGTTCTCTCACTGCATGTGGGTCCCACGTGGGCTCCACCGCACGTGGGACCCACATGCAGTGAGAGAACTGCTCTCTGCAGTACTGCAGGGGATATGCTTCAATTCCCCCATATATAGAGAGCACCAACCGTCCAAAATCTGCACAAGCAAGACATGGTGTCAACATGACTATGACTTGGTAGCTCCGTAACACTAAATCCTTTGACAAAACATACCGTGGCTTCAGACATTAGCATACGTCAAAAAATGGCATCCTCTCCACGGAGAGGGAATAAAACTGTTGCATGAAGACATATGCCTTTTTTTTATCGAACGATCAAGACATGCTTTCAATCAACTTCATTACTTGTCCCAGATTGTGCATGTTCAATTATTTTCCAGAAGGCAAATAGCATAAATGCATAATCATGTAGTTTTGGATAGCAGTGGACACTAAAAAAATTCAGAATGCAACATGCTTGTTGCATCTTAACAATTTTACTTTTGTTACAAGCAAAGAAATTCACAGCTAGGGAAAAGTTTCACCTAATATCAGATATGTATCTGTTGCGTGCCTGATCTCAAGCACACAACACACGAATGGATATGGCCATTAACACAGGCGAAACAAGTTGTTGTCGAAGCTAGCACCTTTGGCTGTACGGAGCCACCGGCTAGTTGTCGATGATAGCGCCTTACTAAAAATTTGGTTCATTGCTTGATTAATTCATAAGGGATACATGACCTCCCTTTTGTAGGGATGATTAACTTGGACACTAAGAAAAGACTCAAATCTCATCTAATCAAATCCCCTGAAAATAGCTAACCAAATTGAAAAGATAGCAATCTAAAGATAATGACTCAATAACAATGTGGGCCCACGCGCTACAGCACCATGGGTACTGTTTGCGTGTTGCAGTACCTGTGGTACTGTTCACACGATGGGCCAGCCCACAGCATCACCAATATAAATCGATTCTAAACGATACATACTAATCACTAGGGAGATCCTTCTGTCATGATGCTGAACCTGAGAAATGTGCAATTGCACGCATGTGAATGCATACAAGCATATCATGTTATTGCTAGTTCATACATCATGTAGCATATGCAAATCATTATTCGATAGATGGGAACAGAGTAAAACTGCAGTCCATATCCAACACAAGATTAAACAAATCAGCACTGTCTTCTAGATCAATAATATAGTCGATCAATACATGAGCTATAAAAAGATAGTATCATTGAAAATAAAGAACATGACAACCAAAGTCTTAGGCAAAACGATATAATAATTTTCATCATGTTGCCTGCTTTTCAATATCTCTAGCTATCAACAGAAGAAAACTCGTGCCCACCCAATCACCCAAATTGATGCCATCTGTAGACTTGTACATTGGTACTTGCATCATAACCTCAGATATCACTATTCACTAACAAATGTATCTGATAGTTACTAAGATGAATAAAAGTAAAAGCTGTGAAGTCCCAAATCTTTTGGATTTATAAACAATGAACTATCTAGGGAGCAACAAATGAAAAAGAGAAAGATGCAACCTTTGGATCACAGGAAATGATATAATGCATGTTGGAATTCAACATAAACGACACACATGTTACTCTGAAGCTGCTGCCCAAGAACTCATGCCAGCGAGTCAGTGACATAATTTTTTTTTTATCGTTCCACACTACACACTGGAAGGTCTACATATTGCACACCACGGAGCAACAAATGAAAAAAGAAAGATGCAACCTTTGGATCACAGGGAGGGAATGATACATGTTGGAATTCAACATAAGCTGGCAGGTCCGGTCCGGTCCTGCCGAACCGGGCAGGCCCGTACTGTTCACGAACCGGGCTGGCCCGGTTCGGTGAACCGAACCGATCTGGGCCGGGCACCTCGGCCCGTCGGGCCGGCCCGGTTCGGTTCGCATAGTAGCGGCCCGGTTCGGTTCGGTTCGGCCCGATTCGGTTCGCTATTGTTGTATATTTATTTAATTCAATATATGTATTTCTATATATTTTTTCTTTAATTTAAAATGTATATTTGTGAAATATAATAGTTTTTCTTAATTTTTATATATATTTTTAAATAAGATAAACCGCTAATAAAAAACCGGCCGGCCCGGTTCGGTTCGGTTCACTGTGCGAACCAACCTGGGCCGAGACCCCGGCCGGTAGACCCGGTTGGCCCGGTTCATACAGTAACCGAACCGAACCGGGCCGGCCCGTTGGCCAGGACTGCTTGGTAGTTGACTGACACTGACAGGTATGGTCTGATGGGCCTGGGCCTGGAGCGAGCCATGAGCAATCCAATCCAGTCCAGTCCGTTTCTTCCGCACCACCACCAATGGCGATGTTGCGGGCGCCTCTCCTCCTCCTCCTCCTCGTCGCCGTCGCCGCCGCCTCCCAGCCGCTGCCGCCTCCGCCATGCAGCCGATCATGCGCCGCCCTCAACTGCGACTGTGCGTGAGCACGTACCTATCTTCTCCCCTTGCTATGCGCATGCGTGATGCGACCTCATCTCTGACAGTGACAACCCGATTCGATCCGCGCAGCTGTGGGGATCCGGTACGGCAAGTACTGCGGCGTCGGCTGGAGCGGCTGCGATGGGGAGGAGCCATGCGACGACCTCGACGCCTGCTGCCGCGACCACGACCGCTGCGTCGACAAGAAAGGCACCTGCTTTGCTTCTGGATCTCCCCCTAAATCCATTGGCCACGGCTCAACTCAATTATCCTGCATAGTCATAATCAACTGGGCAATTCCCCTTATATCAATTTCCTCCTAAACCTGTGCTACTCTCTCTGTTATGTTCACCACATTCGTATGAGCCACTAAACATGATCTTTGCAGTCATCCCTCTGCTCTTGAGCAATGATCGGCGCCACTGTTGCTAAAGAGAGCAACGCTTCTCTACTTGCTAACTAAATCTATCCCGTAATGCCTTTTGGGTGCAGGCCTGATGAGCGTGAAATGCCACGAGAAGTTCAAAAACTGCATGAGGAAAGTGAAAAAGGCTGGCAAGGTTGGCTTCTCTAAGAAATGCCCATATGATGTGGCCATGGCGACAATGACTTCAGGGATGGACATGGCAATCATGCTCAGCCAGTTGGGCAGCCAAAAATTGGAATTGTAGCTTCGCTTCAGGCTGGTCTTCCAGAGATGCATTGTTTGGTTGAAGAGTAACTTCACTTGATCACGTTGCAGTTTGGTTAAAAATATTCTTAGGAGGGAGAGTTTTTTTTTGGGAAGCACAGAAAGAATTTTCGCTTGGTGCTGTGCAAATTACAGCAACACGTAGTATTGGTTCTCCTCCCAAGCATTCTTCTTCTTTTTTTCCCCTAAAAGCAGATTGGCATGTAACCGAATCAAAATATTAGTGGATAATGGGAAAAGCTGGTTCTTTTGCTTATGATTGTCTTATGGTGAACACACACATCGGTCTCCATCCAATTTATGTGTGGACTGCATTCTGCACCCTGAACACAGAAAATAAGTGCCTGCAGCTTCCGTTTCCTTTGTCCTGGAGAAATGCATATTGTTTTCATTTGGACAGGCTGTGCTGCTTGTGTGGTGGATAGCCACAAGTATGCTAAGAAAAGAGACAGTGGGGTTGGGGTCGTGCATCCTGTGCAGTTCTATCCGTATTGTTGGGTCACTGACATGTGGGTCCCATGCATTCTAGGCATACATGTCAGTCACATAAGTGCACCGTGCGGTACTGCAGAGGATGCCACTCCGTGGGTGGATGCAGACATCTAAAATAGCACAGCACAGTGTGGGTATTGTTTCACACTTGAGAGGTTGCTGCCTGGCTTACTTGTCTTTTCCATGTGTAGGAGCAGTGAGAATTAGTAATTTGCACCCACCACTGGATATCCTAGCCGAGATTAACCATTGCCACACGAAGGACCAAGCAAATGGCAACCAAGGGGCTGGCCGTTTTTTTTAAAAAAATGTAAGAAAAGAATAATAAAGTGTGGGGAAACCAAACATGACATAGTGGATTGTGTAGCAAAAAAAGATAGTAAATTTTCAGGACATGCTCTGAAAATGAGGCAGAGGGCAGTAGCTAAAAAAAGTGTGAATGGTCTGGAAATGCAGCAGTTTGGTCACTTGGTGGAGGAAAAGGTGCAACGTTCAGCTCAGCTCAGCTCAGCTCAGCTCAGCTCAGCGCCCTCCTCGGGTTCCTGCACGGCATGCACCTGCTGCCTGCTCAACGGAAAGGAAAAGCCAAGCTGCTCCGGGCCCGCATGTCAGGCAGAAATGCACAGCTGGCGCTGGACAGGGTGCCACGTACGGCCTATGTCAGCAACCGAAAACTATGGGATGGGAGGGAAGCAAACAAAATAGCAAACAGTGCTAAGTCGGGCCGGACCACCTCATATCATATGCACCACCTCGCCTGCAAACACACATGTGCATGCTATGTATTGCCGCATGCAATTCAAATTACTACTGTCTGATTCACTGAATTTCTTTTTCAAGATCTTAGAGCACACAAGACAGGGAAAATAGGGACAATTGTCCTCTCACTTGGATGATGGCTTACCCCCTCATGGACATTCAGCTCTCGTCACCACTCCCGCTTCCACTCGTGCCCCTTTCTTACCAAGGTACCATGTCTATACAGCCAACAACCAAACAATGCGACACCCCTTTATTTTTTCTTCCTCGTGTCAATGCCATGAAAATCCTCTTCTATTTGAATTAGGCACGTCGTTGTTCGCCGTCACATTCTTCTGGATCCACCTCCCTAATTCCCCCCGCTGTTTAGACTTGGATTTGTGTCCTAGTCACCTAGAGGATAACCCTTGGATCCGTGACCTTGGCATCTCCATGCTTTGCTCCACATTAGTGTGGCACCATCTTCCTCTCCAAATGGACTATTTCAATGGGCGGTAATAAAATTCTAACGACGTTAGCATTTTGATCCTATTATGAGAAAAACGGGGAGATCTCCCCCCATGCCAGGACGGAGGGATGGCCCCGTTGGCTCCATAGCGTCGTGGCCTCGTGGGATCAATCATGTGTTTTTTTACAGGGATGGGATGGGATGGGATGAATCGTATTCGTTGGTGATGGGCCATATGGATCCCCAAAGGAAGCAGAAGCGTGGAACGGAAAGAGAAGACAGGGTGGGGCCCAGGGGTCACCCAGTCGGTCGTTCAGTGCGCTCCAGAGGGCAGAGGCGGAGCCCAGACTCAGGCTCAGGCTCAGGCTCAGCTCAGCTCAGCTCATCCCCCTCACTCCACTCTCCACTCTCCACTCTCCACCCCGCGTTCTTCCGAAGCTAGCTCAAGGTAATGTAATGTAATGTAATGTACACCTTTTTTTTTCATCTTTTCATCTTCCAACTCCGGGGTGCCGTGGCATCGAGGAGCAGGAGCAGGAATCCTAGAGCGCCTCTCCTCCGGCAGGGACAGTGGTACCGGCCTCAGGCCTTCCTTGTCAGCGCCTCCCGGCCTTCCTCTTCCCTCCCCAACTGATCTCTCTCTTCTTCCTCCTCTTTTTCCTACTGAATCAACTAATATGTTGCCTGCATCATGGCTCTTGTGTCAGTTTGGGTTTGCTGCTATCATATCCTGTATAATACTCGTAACTAGCAAGCACACTGAGCTAATATGTGTACGGTTTAGGTTTGCTCCAATAATTCTTTTACATACTGCTATTACGAACAATCCTATCAGGTAGTCCCCAAGGATTTCCCCTCACAGTGTGCTTACCTTGCGTGACGGAACAAGATTGTTTCAGATTCTTTATACAAACTTGGCACCATCCTTTGCAGCCCCTAGCATTAGCACCATGGGGTCAAGAAGGGCAAGGCAACATTCTGGCATTGGTGAAGGTTCCCAGGCTCCAGAGCCTGGTGGAAGAGGAGGCTCAGGTAGAGGTCGTAATCTTCATGGTGGCTCATATGCTCACCAGGCAGCGCAGGGAGGTCGAGGCGGGAACCAGGGGCAAGGTCGTCCACACCCAACTCATGGAGGTGAGGCTCTGCAGCAGCCAAGAGGTCGTGCTGGAGAGTATGCACGCAGGGGACAGGCCCGCGTTGGAACACGGCCACAACGATACTCCGGTACTGGCGGTACAAGTGGCCGCGAGGCTGGCCAAGCTGCCACCGGATCGTCCAGCCCTCTAGCTCCCGAGCTGCGCCAAGCAATGCAAGCTCCACATGAGCTTCCTCTAGCTTCACCAATGCAAGCAGGCCCTTCAGAGCCACCACCAGCTGCTCTGTCTGTTCAGCCTGCAGGGCAGCACAAAGAATTGCTAGAGCATGCTGAGGCTAGCACGAGCCAGGAGATTTTGCCTGCAATTCCATCGTCAAGCAAGTCAATTAGGTTTCCTCTGCGCCCAGGGAAAGGTAGCATTGGCACCAGGTGTTTAGTGAAGGCCAATCATTTCTTTGCCGAGCTGCCAAACAAGGATCTTCACCAATATGATGTATGGTTTCTTTTTTTGTTTTCCAAACAGTACTCTCTTGTGACCTACACGTTGCTTCATGCCATGCGCAAGTACTTTGCCCATGCCCTGAAATGATTTTCAACAGGTCTCGATCACTCCAGAAGTTACATCGCGTATTGTTAATAGAGCTGTGATCAATGAGCTGGTAAATCTTTATAAGGCATCTTATTTGGGTGGGAGGCTGCCAGCCTATGATGGTAGGAAGAGCTTATACACAGCTGGTCCATTGCCTTTTACTTCACAAGAATTTCAGATTAATTTAGTTGATGATGATGATGGCTCTGGATCCGAGAGGTCTGTCATTTACCTTTTCTCTCATCTACATGATTTCCCTTGTTATATGAAAGCGCTTCTATTTTTCAATGTTCCTGAATCATTTGCTGTTTTTAATTTAGGCGACACAGGAATTTTAAGGTAGTAATTAAGTTTGCTGCAAGAGCGGATCTTCACCGCCTTGAATTGTTTTTAGCTGGAAGGCATGCAGAAGCTCCTCAAGAGGCACTACAAGTACTTGATATAGTGCTGCGAGAGCTACCTTCAGCAAGGTGCCATTATGTTCCAGTGCTAGCCCCAATTAACAGCATCCATTTAAGAAATGGATATTAACATTCTAAAATTGTTCTCTCACAGATATGCGCCATTTGGACGATCGTTCTTTTCACCTGACTTGGGCAGGAGGCGCCCCCTTGGTGAAGGATTGGAAAGCTGGCGTGGATTTTACCAGAGCATTCGGCCTACTCAGATGGGCTTGTCACTGAATATTGGTAATCTCTCTCTCTCTCTCTCTATCTATCTATCTACCACTCACAGAATATAATATATGTTCTTTGGTCCTTTAGTGGATGAGCAAAAAAAAATCTACTAGAACTTGCCTTATCTATGTCAAATTTCTCTGTTTCATTCATGGTAAAAGACATTTATGTGCCCTGTTATTTTGGTCTTTGTGCTTTTCCAGATATGTCAGCGACGGCTTTCATTGAACCATTGCCTGTAATTGATTTTGTTGCACAACTGTTGAATTCTGACATCCATTCAAGACCCCTCTCAGATGCTGAGCGTGTTAAGGTGTTCTTACTGAACTAGACATGTGTGTAGATTTCTTGAACTAAAATATGATCATGTCTGCTTTTTTTTCTTTTCTTTTTTACTTTTTGCTTTGATGTCCCTAACTGTTGCCTTGATAACAGGTTATGGTCTTTTTTTTTTCTGTTATACACTCAACCCATTCTATATAATCTCTATGCTATATATGAGTCAACAAGTATGCTTGATGCTCTCATGGTTTACTCTTTCATAATATATACCCTTTAGAATAAAAGAAGTTGTTTTAGTATTAATAAAAGAGAAATTATTTTATAATTATGTGATGATTGTTGGACTTTCTACATTACAATGCCTTGCAAAAGAAAATAAGTGTTGCTTCTTTTTGGTGCGATTGGGGGCTGTGATATCATGGGCTTGTTGACAACATAAAATTTTTAGTCACATACTTAGCCTATATTCCCAGTGCTGTATTATCTTTGGTGTGGAATCACCTGTCCCATGTAGTCCATATTATTAGTACACTGCCCCCTGGCTACAATGTAATACATTAAATAAGTCTCTATTTTCCTGACCAGAACCACTCAATGAACTGTACATCTAAATTGTTGCGCTGATATATTATCAAATGTGTGTGTGTGTGTGTTTGGCACAAAGTTCTTTTCTTATAAAGTATATACCTGCAATTTTTATACCTGGGAAGAATGTAAAAACTTCAACATGGGAACTCATACCTCTTTTTTTTTTTCTTTATTTACCTTTATTGGTTGACATAACATTTTCTAAAGATCTTCCTGTCAATGTGTACATGTATTTCAACATTTTTTAATTTCTCTGATCCCATTGTATTCACACCCTTAGATCAAGAAGGCGTTGAGAGGAGTGAAGGTGGAAGTTACTCACCGTGGCAACATGCGGAGAAAGTACCGGATATCTGGTCTGACAACTCAGGCAACTCGTGAGCTAACGTATGAAAGTTTCTCCTGTAAATACTGTACAGTTTTTTATTAATTTAAATTCTTTATGCCGTATGGATCTTCCCTACGATCTTCCCCTCAAAATAAATTGTCTTCTTATTCTTGAAAGCATTTGCCAAATGAGCCCTTATATTTCCATTGAAAAAACCTTTATACTACTTCCATGTTACTGAAAAAGGCTCATTGTTTTTCATGCCACAGGTTTCCTGTGGATGAAGGGGGTACAATGAAGTCGGTTGTACAATATTTTCAGGAGACATATGGCTTTGCCATCCAACACACGTACCTTCCTTGCCTTCAAGTTGGCAATCAGCAGCGTCCAAACTACTTGCCTATGGAGGTTAGTTTATTGGTGAACTGCATTTGCAGTTTTCCATGTTAAACTATTTCTAGCAATTGCCTGAATTATTTTCATTTTGATGCACACTGATTAGAATCGAACTTATTCAGGTCTGCAAAATAGTGGAAGGACAGAGATATTCCAAGAGATTAAACCACAATCAGATAAGGGCTCTGCTGGAAGAGACATGCCAGCACCCACGTGATCGGGAACGTGATATAAAGCAGGCATGAAATTTCTTTCTTTTTTTTCATGTCTTATGGGTCTATCTTTGTTTGTGCAAGTTTAGATGCTCACTTTTATTGGGCATGCAGATGGTTAAACATAATGCTTATCAGGATGATCCTTATGCAAAAGAGTTTGGCATTAAGATTAGTGATCGCCTGGCATCAGTAGAGGCACGAATCTTACCAGCTCCACGGGTAGGTTGATGCCATTTTGTCAATTTTGACTTGCTTTTTGCTGTGCCCTTCATACTGTTCTCAGCAATGCAAATCTGCCAAACCAATGGGACATCCTCTCTTTGACTATATCACAAAAATGGGTGTCTTAATCTCGTTTCTATGTAAACTTGTAGCTTTACAAAGTTGCTTTTTGGTGTATTTTCTTTTCATGCAGCTTAAGTACAATGAGACTGGTCGAGAGAAGGACTGTTTGCCTAGAGTTGGCCAGTGGAATATGATGAACAAGGTATCCACATGAACATTCTCTTGTCCACAAAGTTCAATCATCTTCTATTACGTTATGGGCACAAAGGCCATGTAGAACGGGAGAGGAAGTAGAAGAGGAGCATAGGCTAGATACCTTTTTGGTTCTTTATGTGATTCATGCATGCCTCAACCGTCTTCCTATTTATAATGGCCCTGTCTTTAACAGTGAAAATAATCCAAAGGGAAACATGCCAACTTAAAGGAAAATAAACCAATTGAAGTTAGATATAGTAACGGCGTGGCATAAGTAAATTATCTTCCCAAGCAACCTGCTGTGTGATAAACCATGCCAACAACACCTATGCTACAATTATTGAGCGCTGCACATGTTTTGTGACATGTCAAGCACTCAAGCTATATGAACTACTAGCGATGTTTGCGTGCCCATAATGCGCCATGGATATTTTGATATTCAGGTTTGGCTTGAAAAATGTGACAGTAGGCAATAGAAACTTAAATAATACATCAACTTATGTGTTTCTATTCGCTTACACCAGAATCGGATGACCATGTTCTGATACATAAGAAAAGAACGGCTAACAGCGAGCAAATTATTTATGAAATAAACATGTTTGGATATCCAATTCATATGCATGCAATCCATTTTACCCCCGCCATGTTAGTGTGGAGTGCCGTTTGGACCCGATGACCATTTAGATAAGAGGAGAATCACCAAACACCACCTAAAATGTGAAGGAAAGAATTCAGGTTTGCAAGGGGCATCTGTTAAGTACATATATGACCACTCTAACACGAAGAATTGTACACATAATGGCCATAAGACTGAAACTGTTCAAGTTCCTTCCAGTGGAACCGACGGCTCCAATATATGGAATGGGGTTTGTTCTCTGACAACTGAGATGCTACCATAGAAAAAACTGAACACAGCACTTATCTTAGGCAAGAAAGAAGGAAGAACTCTGAAATGTTACTAACATAGCTGGTTGTGTAAGAGCTGTCATGTCACTTACAAGTTACAACACTGCAAGAACCACAACAATGATTCCATGAATCTAAAATATGACCAAACCATCTGAACTACTGGTAGGTGCACAAATCTACTGAAACTCAAAGTGAATTGTAAGTTGGTTTTGGTTTAAACCCGGTTTTTTGGCTAATCTTTTCAAGTGTTCCAAATATAACCACTCTAGCTGACAAGCATTTGGTCTATCCCTGGCTTCTAATTTCATCATGGTGTAAACCTGTCCTACATCATTGAGAAACATTAATTGATATCTTAGATTAAAGATGTCTTGCGTCATTTTGAAACATGAACTGATACCTTGGATGAATGACAATTAATACTGTTATGGCAGACCAATAGGGAAAAATAGCACTGTAGCTTAATTGAAAAGATGCATTTTTTTTAATCTGTCTGAATCCTTAATGTGTTCCCATTTTCATGTTCAGAAAATGGTAAATGGTGGGAAAGTCAGAAGCTGGATATGCGTCAATTTTGCCCGTAATGTGCAAGCAAATGTTGTTCGGGGTTTCTGTCATGAACTTGCTCTCATGTGCCAAGCCTCAGGAATGGCAAGTACTTTTGACATGCTTCCTGCAAAACTCGCATACAAGCATGAAGGAAGCTCACCAAGATCCATATATAAAAGCATCAGCATGAAATGTAGGCTTTGTACTTTCATCTAGCGTGTATAACTGTAACAGTATCATGGTCATCATATTAGGACTTTGCTCTGGAGCCTGTTCTTCCTCCTCTAAATGCACGCCCTGATCAAGTGGAGCAAGCGTTGAAAGCTAGGTACCATGACTCGATGAATGTTCTTGGACCCCAGCGCAGGGAACTTGATTTGCTTATAGGAATACTTCCTGATAACAATGGATCGCTTTATGGTACGTTTGTATTACGATCCTTCAGCTTCCTATTGACTCGTGCATTATTGTGCACATGGTATTATTTGTTAACATTGTTTGTCTCCCTGTATGCTAGGTGATTTGAAACGTGTGTGTGAAATTGATCTTGGAATAGTTTCGCAATGCTGTTGTACAAAGCAGGTGTTCAAAATGAACAAACAAATTCTGGCAAATCTTGCTCTGAAAATAAACGTCAAGGTTAATGTGCTCCAATTTTGGTTTTTCTTCATAATTTACATTTCCTGAATCTGTTGCCATTTAATGTTGTAAGGTTGGGGGCCGGAACACTGTACTGGTGGATGCAGTGTCAAGGCGTATTCCTCTGGTTACTGACAGACCTACGATTATATTTGGTGCTGATGTGACCCATCCTCATCCTGGTGAGGATAGCAGTCCTTCAATTGCCGCTGTAAGTAGAATAACATTACCTGAGTACCTGTTCTCAAGTCTCGACCACTTTTATATGCAAGCTATTATTAATTTTGCTAACCATAAACTATATGCTTCCTTGTAGGTTGTAGCCTCCCAAGATTGGCCTGAGGTTACAAAGTATGCTGGGTTAGTTTCTGCTCAAGCGCACCGGCAAGAGTTGATAGAGGATTTGTATAAAGTCTGGCAGGATCCGCAGAGAGGATTGGTTAGTGGTGGCATGATTAGGTATGCTGCTCATTTATTTTGTTTAATAATTATTCCTTATGAACATCACAAGCTATCAAATATGTCACCAAAAAATAATTCAGGGAGCTACTTATATCCTTCAAAAGATCAACTGGTGAGAAACCCCAGCGGATAATATTTTACAGGTATGTACCCTACAAGGGGACACCAGGACTTGTGCTGCCTGTTTTCACTAAAGCCCCATTTTATTTACCTTTATCAGAGATGGTGTTAGCGAAGGCCAGTTTTACCAAGTTCTGTTGTATGAACTCAATGCGATCCGTAAAGTAAATATTTACTAGATCCTAGATCCATTTATTCCTCCTTTTCGCATGTGGATGTTACCAATAAATTCTTGGTATCCCTGTGTCATTCAGGCATGTGCCTCCCTGGAGGCAAATTACCAACCAAAGGTGACTTTCATTGTGGTTCAGAAACGCCACCACACTAGATTATTTGCACACAATCATAATGATCATAATTCAGTGGATAGGAGCGGGAACATACTCCCTGGTAAATTTTATAAGTAACGTCACGAATTGTTATTGTACTTTTGCCAATGTTCTTTGATGATGTTGATTAATGTAAAATGGTGCTTCCCCCATGCTCTATTATGTGTGAAGGCACGGTTGTAGATTCAAAGATCTGCCATCCAACCGAATTCGACTTCTACCTGTGCAGCCATGCTGGCATCAAGGTAAACACCAGAATGATTTGCTTGCAGTCCGATTTTGTAACCAAGAAAGAAGTAGCTGAGAATGTTGCGCTCCTTCATTTCATCAGGGCACTAGCCGGCCCGCGCACTATCATGTCTTGTGGGACGAGAACGACTTTAGTGCTGATGCGTTGCAGACTCTTACCAACAACCTCTGCTATACGTAAGTGTGTGCCCTTTTAGTTTTAGACTTTTAGTTGGTGGTGGTGGTGGTGGTGGTGTTGAAATTTTTAACTTGGTTTTTAACCGGCATTTGCTTGTGCAGCTATGCAAGGTGCACACGCTCTGTATCCATTGGTAAGCCAGCTTTTTATGGGGTGACGAGTGGCCTGCCATATACCTGCCAGTATTTAGGTGGCTAAATGAAATCATGTGTGTATGTGATTGATGGCAGTTCCACCTGCATACTATGCTCATCTGGCTGCATTCCGAGCCCGCTTCTACATGGAGCCAGAGACCTCCGACAGCGGCGGCGGCGGCTCCATCTCCATGGCAAGCGGGCCTGCTGGAGGACGTGCTACTCGGGCCCCTGGTGCCGCTGTCCGCCCGCTTCCGGCTCTCAAGGACAGCGTCAAGAGGGTCATGTTCTACTGCTGACCCATCCTAGTCCTAGTACCATCTCCATCTGCTTGGAAAGCCCGGCCCGGCCCGGCCCGGCCTAGTGATAATCTGCTATTTTGTGCTCTCAGTGTGCCTGCCCTAGCCCTACCCTTCCTTCCATGGGTTCCCTTATTCAACGTGCTTTCCTTTCCTGTTGCCATGTATGCTCTGCTTATATCATATACTCACCCACTTCACTTCACTGTTGCCATGTTGCCATGAATACATTGCATTGCTTGCTGTCGGTGTGATTACGAAGAGCACTCACCCACTTCACTGGTTGAATTGGCTGGAGCTGGAAGGACATGGATGTAGCGATGAGGCTGCTCGCTTTATTAATGTGCAGGTTTGGGTTTGAGAGATGGTGTTGCTTCTGTTTGGTCTGAAGAACTGAAGGTACTTGCAGGTCAACGCAAGGTCCGTGTTGGTGTTGACTCCGCTCAGGCGTCACTGGTCAGTGCCCGCGGGCAGCAGCTTTGAGCTTCCTGTGGCTGTAGGCTGTAGCCCAGCCCAAATTAAACACCACAATCGAAAACAATCTCCGATCACGATCACGATGTTTTTGGAAACAAGCTGGAAATTCCCTTCATTCATAATAACCCCCATGTCAATCTTCCGTCCGTGTCCAATTGAATTGATTTGGTTTGGTTTGGTTTGATTTTAACTGGAGCGTTTGTGTTTGGATCTCAATTACAAGTCCATGCCAATTAATGGGCCATAGAAGGATTCGGCCCTGGTGATTTGGGCGGGCCCAAATAGAAAATTGGCCCAGCAATTTGTCGGTTCCAACGGTTACCCCCTTCCCCTTCTTCTCGTCGTCGTCGCAGGTCGCAGCGATTCAAAATCTTAATAGGTCAGATCAGATCGATCAAATCAACACTTGGCGGCGGCGGCGGCGGCGGCGCGAGAGACTGCCCTTCCATCACCATGGCGGCGCCGGTGCCGGAGGAGAAGCCGGACCTCGCGCTTCCTGGGGGCGCCGACGACTACGTCCGCGACTCCATCCACAGCTCCCTCGGCCTCCCCGTCTCCCACTGCTCCCTCCGCCTCAAGCTGCTCGCCTCCGAGGACCACCGCCACCGCCTGCAGGACCAGGTCTTCTCCCTAGAGGAGGACCTCCGCGCAGCCGCCCGCCGCATCGACCAACTCAAGGTGCCTCTGCTCTGCCTGCCATCTCAATCATCCCCATCCTCTCGATCCCTTCGTGCTTCTGACTCCCTTCCCCAGGCGGAGTCCACCATGAACGCCGTCGGCCTGCGCCGCTGCGTCGAGGAGAAGGACGCCATGCTCACCGCCTACAACGACCTCTCCGCCCAATCCGCCAGTATCGAGAGGGAGTGCTCCCTCTACGAGCGCGACCTAGAGCGCACCATGGAGTCACTGGACGAGATGGCCAGGGAGAACGACCAATTACGAGCACGCCTCCAGGACTATGCCCACGTCTGTACCTCTTCTCTCTTCTTCGCTTGGCTGCTACTACTACACAATACTTTACACTACTGGAGAATATCATCACAGCACCACATGAAACGATAGCAACATGGCTGCTACTTGATCAGTTCATCCCCACTGATGGCTAGCAATGCGGTGATCTGCTTTGCCTGTAGCCAGTTGGGTTATTAATGGCTTTTGCGACACAATTCAACTTGTCCTTACCATGAATATTGGGCATGCCTAGATTGAATTAAACTATATTGCAGCTCTAAAAACCTGTATTTGCCAGATTGGCAAAATGCAAGCACACCAAAACTAGAGAAAATAGTGTTTGCTAGGCATCGAACAGTTCAAGGAAGTTCTGTTATGTCCCTGGATCAGGTTATTCATCTCATTACTGACAAGTGTCAAGATTGTGAATCCATGAGTGGAGAAGCAGCTGAGAACAAAGACAGTATAACATTTCCAAGATGGGACCTTCGGTACCTGACTTTGTGAAAGTTAATACTGATGCATCGTTCCTAGAGGAGTTTCGTAGTGGGGGATGTGGTGCTGTGTCAAGGGATGAAAATGGTCATGTTTTGTTCATGGCTACTGGCAAATTGGATAATGTTAGGAGCCCTTTTCATGCAGAAGCTGCTGCTTTCCTGTTTGGTCTCCAATTGGCGCAACAAATGGGTGTTAGTAAGGTGATCATGGAAACAGATGCAAAAAAGTCTTGCCAATGTCCTTGCTAACAAGGAAGAGTATAGAGGAGAGGACGCTGTGATTGTTGGGGAGGTGAGGAGTCTCATGGTCATGAGTTTTTCTCAAGTTAAAGTGAAGTTCTGTCCCAGAACGTGCAATACTATTGCGGATAAGCAAGCCAGGTTGGGAGTTTCTCATGCTCAGGGGAACCCAACTGTGTGGCTGGAAAATTTCCCTATTTCTGCTGCTAGTCCGGCATCCAAGCAATATGGTTGCATCTGAGTGAAGGCCTTTCACTCCTTAAAAAAAAAACTAGAGAAACTAGCGTGATGCATTATGCACATTAATTAGTTGTGTCTAGCTGGTTTTCACCTCAGCGGATCTTCAAATCTTTCCTCACCTTTTACATCCAAAATTACTATGCATGGGTTATTTTCTTTCTGAGGATATAGGTATGTGGCGACATTTGGTCAATATTTTTCTACGTGCTAGAAATTTTAGTTTTCTGTTCTACCTACAAAGCTCAAAGATGTGATGTAAACTCGTGTGACTGTTAAATAATACTGCTAAGGCACTGGTAGTCCACCTGTTTATGTGGCCCTCTAGCATTTATTTTACTCTTGTAAATCTCAATGTGCAGCTTACCACATTGACTGATCAAGTAGAAGCTCTACAGAAGGACAAGGACAACCTCAGGATCAATCTCAATAAAGCAGAGGAGGAGGTAAGATATCTGAAGCTAAAAAATCAACTTGTAAAGCGTGAATCTAGTTCTGAGCATTATAAATTTCTGGCTTGTTTCGTTCAAGGTCAAACTACTGTTTGACGAAAACAGAATTCTTGACGAAGAGAACAAAAGGCTGCTGGCTTTATTGGAGAAAGAGCGACAGCAGAGGTCTGAAAGGAAGCATTCTGCTAGTACCTCCACCAAGGTAAAATGGCAACACTGAAAGGAGGCTTGCATATATGTTTACCGATTGTGTTACACAGAGGGTAGGATAGTTGGTCAAAGCTAAGCTTAAGATACATCCTGTCTTGTTGAAAATATCTTGATTAGAAGCTCCGAGACTCAATTTTGTCATCATGTGGTTGCAGCATAAGCGCAAATCGGCAAGTTTGAAGGAGACGGGCCTAGTGAGCCTGGCTATCGATTTCAACAGCGCGGATTCATCAAGGCATCCACTGTCACCCTTGCCGCCAAATTCCCCGGACTACAGGGTGCACAAGAAATGAAAGGGGGCGCTACTTCTGACATTGCCCCTACTAACTTGTGTAGGGTTCTTGAGGGTAGAACCTAAAGCATTGCATTGCAGCCTGAATTCTTGATTTAGTAGTTGTCATGATCACAAGCTTGTCTTACTTCCCTGAAGGTAGAGCTGATGTGCCTGAGAATGCTGTGCGTAACTGGAGAAATGTTATGGAAACGATGGTTTATTCTGGTAATCACGGATACACAATACTGGCAGGAAGGGAAGAGTTGTATCAGGAAACATGCAGTGTCGATGGCTAGGGTGATGGTCTGATGGATGTGGCACAATGTGCCTCGACTGGAGCCCTCACCATGGATTTGTCAATACGTACTCTACATACAGTGATACAGGTCTGTACAACATGCATCTTGTACACAGGCCAGTGCAAACTGCAAAGACAAGATGTCCCGGACCTACCCAACCATCCAACTCCAACGATCAGCCCTTGCAAAATTCGGAAATTTAAAAAAAAAATTGGAGTGAAATTCTGTTGAATTTCGTAAAAATCTAAAATGAAAGATTGAAATCAGTGGTAGAGTGGAAACAAAGTTTGCCAAGGCCGGCAGCGTACAATGAAAACAATTTACTAAAACTCCAAATGAAATCTTTGGAAAACAATGCATTCTCAAGTCTTATAAATTCTAAATGGTATCTTCAAAAAAAAAATTCCTAATTTTGCATTTGTATTTGAAGTGGGTAAGGTTCATTTTACTGTTTTCGTTGCAGGCTGAAACGTTGAAATCACCTGAATTTCCACCGAAAATGTCTTCTAAGCGCCGTTGTTGCTACCAACATGGACACAAACAATGACCGCACTCATCCTCCTTTCCTTGCTTGTTGTTTACCAGAGAAAGATTCCTAGTTCAATAATGTTCGTCCAACGTCAACTAAAGATTCATAGTGAGTTACCTATGAAAATACACAAATGTTTTATGGCTCTTGCTTGCTTCTGTACTTTGATGCCTAGCCTTTCAACCATTCTTTGCTATCAGGGATGACAATGGGTATGAGTTCAGGTAAATGTCTGTCAGGTATAAGTATGATAATATGTAGAACCCACGGGAACGAGCATGAGAAAATGTCTTATCGTGGGTATTTTTGAGGTCGGTATAGCTGTGTAGTATCCATACCTAGTGGGATCCACATATAAATAAAAAAACACTTGTTTTTATTCCAATCCAACTTCGGCTTAGTGCAGAGCTGGCCAACAGACCGGCCCAGTTCAGGCCCGATTGGTTCGGTTATTATGCGAACCGGTTTTTTATTAGTCAGATTATTTTATTTTAAAAAATATATAAAAATTAAGAAAAACATTATATGTCACAAAATATATAAATACATATATTGAATAAAATTAATATACTACAGTAGCAAATCGAAACAACCGGGCGGCCCGAGGTGCCGAACCAGGTTTGGTTCAGTTCACCGAATTGGGCCGGTCCGGTTCGATTCAACCGGACCAGGCCATTTGGCCACCTCTAGCTTCGTGGACGATGACTTTGTTTGGTCAACTAGACCCCACAACCTCATAGACTTGGAAACTATTGATCCCTATCTCTCTCTATGCCTCTAGATAAATACATAATCCCTCGTTTCAGACTCATACCTATCTAGCATCATATCTCAGGGCCCAATTCATTGCGTAGCTAGTGATTGGATTTTTTTGCTTTTCCCTATCTCACTAATTCTTGACCACAAGAGCATTCTAAATCCTAGATGCTCTAGTACCCCAAAGTATGGTTGTTTGATGGAGGATTGAGCCTCGCTACCTCCTCTTGTAGCAACAAATCAATGGCGGCAACAGGTGTCAGTGATGGAGGCAAGCTCGAATGACAATAGTCTCTTCTGCATCATACATGTACATCTTCGTTCTCCTCTACTGAGACACTCGATGGCCTCCTCTTTACTACAAGTCTACAATGCCAACCCACTTTGACAAAGGCTCACCGTTGTTCTCTCCCCCACCACATATGCGCTGCCTCCAATCTTCCCCCCATCGAGGTGTCCGACTGCCTCTCCAGACTCCAATCCAACACCACCACCACCCCTTATAGCGTCGCTCCACAACACCATCTTCTCCCCTTCTTCGCCCCGTCAGGAGCTACAAGAGGAGTGACATAAATTGGATAGATGTCGGGTGTTATACCTGGTTGTGATCAAGTACAAGCACGGGTATATGGATGGTTTCCTGAGCATGGGCATGGGCACGGGCATAGGTTCATGACTATGGTACTCATGTATGAGCCATCCGATTGTCATCCCTATTGCTACTCCTATCTTTATGCATTGTAACTTGATCCGATTACATAGACATTGTAACTATTTTTTTTTTAAAAAAAAGTATCGTCAAAACCGGTAAACTTTGTCGAGTAAGACTTGCACTCTAGTAAGATTTTGTTAAGAGTTTTTTTTACGGTCCACACAGCCAGCCAATTGCAGAGCTGCGGCCTCTCTCTTGTTGGAATCGATTCGAGTTCGAGATTCGGAGCGCCCCCCACTAGGACTAGGGAGTAGATTCGAGTAGGGTTAGGGTTTTGCGTCCATCCCAATCCATGGACGCTGCCGCAAACAAGCGCAAGCGGCTGGACCAAGACGTCTCCGCCGGCGCTGCGGACGTCGACCTCTCCGCCCTGGAACCTTCCGGCGGCGCCGACGCCCTCGAGGTGCTCGACCTCCGGGCCGCCAAGCGCCTGCTGCTTGGCTTCGAGCGGCGGCTGCGCGACAACCTCGAGGCGCGCATGAAGCACCCCGACGACCCCGCCCGCTTCGCCGACTCCGAGATCGCCCTCCACGCCGAGACCGACCGCCTCCGCCTCCTCGCCGGCGCCCCCGAGCTCTTCCCCGACCTCGTCCCCCTCGGCCTTGCCTCCTCCCTCTCCTCCCTCCTCACCCACGACAACGCCGACCTCGCCGCCGCGGCCGCCTCTCTCCTCGCCGATCTCACCGACTCCGATGACCCTTCCGACCTCGCAGGGGTCCAGTCCCTCGCCGACGCCCTCGTTGACGCCAACGCCCTCGACCTCCTCGTTCACAACCTTTCCCGCTTCTCCGAGGCCGACCCCGACGAGGCCGAGGCCGTCCACCACACCCTCGCCGTCCTCGAGAACCTCTTCGACCTCCGCCCCCACCTCTCCGACCTCGTCTGCGACCGCACCAAGCTCCTCCGCTGGCTGCTCGCCCGCCTCAAAGCCCGGGACTTCGACGCCAACAAGCAGTACGCCTCCGAGATCCTCGCCATCCTCCTCCAGAACAGCCCCGCCAACCAGAAGCGCCTGGGCCAGATGAACGGCGTTGATGGCCTGCTGCAGGCTGTTGCCATGTACAAGTCCAGGGACCCAAAGACCTCCGACGAGGAGGAGATGCTTGAGAACCTCTTCGACTGCCTCTGCTGCGTGCTCATGCCCATGGAGAACAAGGAGAGATTTGTCAAGGCCGAGGGTGTTGAACTCATGATCATCATCATGAAGCAGAAGAAATTGGCCTACAGCTCCGCCATACGGACACTGGATTTTGCCATGACGAGGTTCCCACCTGCTTGCGAGAGGTTCGTTGATGTCCTCGGCCTTAAGACAGCTTTTGCGGCGTTCATGGGTAAGGCAAGTGTCTGCTGTTCCTCTCCTCTCCTCTCTTTCCTAAGAATTCAGATGCTCCACTTGAGTTTTGATTGACATTGTGATGTGGCACTTGGTAAGATAACAAAAAAATGTCACCATGTCCAGCAAGTTGATATGTTCATGAACTGCCATTAGGCCCATTACAGTAGTTATGGCTAATGTAAGGCTGAAAAAGGGTGGAAATGATTGCAAGCTCCTTTATTTTTAATATTAAAATTTTCAACCAGGGTTTTATGGAAATAATACATGTTGATTTTGGTTAACTTGAATTTGAAGGATCACGATATTTGTGTTCAAAAATCCAGTAACAGCTAGTTGTGTGCTGGTTCGAAACCGGGCTCAGACATCATGTTTGCCTTTCAGCTATATGAAACATTGTATTAGTTGAGTTTTCTACTGGCATTTGATGATTTGATAAAATTTTTCCTGCTTCATGTTCTTCCCTTCTGTTATTTTTAGAAGAGGATCATCCCCATTTTCCATTGCAACTTAGACAGAAACAATGGAAACCATGTCTATTGTTCTTACCTTCTGTTGTGTAAATCTGCCATTGTATGTGAAGTTGGAGTTTCTCTATTTCAAGAATACTTTAATTCAAGCTAGCATCTATTACAAGACAGCTAGCCGCACAACTTTAAGATACTTGCAAGCATGTTAAAGTTCTTCTGGGATGTGTGATTTCAGATTCCTGTGAACAAGAAAAACAAAAGAGAGAGCTCCCAGGAGGAGCTAGAAGAACGCATCATTTCACTTATTGCTTCATTGTTTGGTAAGCAGGCAAGTCTATTCCAATGTCGACTTTATATAGTTGTTCTGGATTTACTAATGTGTATTTCCTTAACTTGAGAACTGAGAAGTCTTCATCTTGTTTTCTTCTGTATATGAACCTGCGTCTGAGAATTGACAAAAGTACATATATTTCTATTTGGTCCACACAGCTATCTGTTCAACTAAATTTCCAAGAGTTAACTGAGTATGCAAACTACCCTTTCTACGTGCTTAATTAGGAAACTCGTTTCAATTACATCACCCACTTAATTATAAATTCTAGCATGTGAGAATTTCAAATTTATCAGTATACTGAAGAGCTGAAATTCTGGTATGTGAATCATCCAGCATTACTTCTGGGAAGTTTGGTGTCCCACTTGAGTATCAGATGTTTTCTCGAACTGCCTGCTAGCACTTCACAATTATGTTTGCATCTAAATGGTATACAACAAACCCGTAATCTGTTTTGGCCAATTCAATGCCTCCCTGTCTAGACTCTAGAACTAATTTTCATTATTATTGTTCTGCAATTTAACTATAGCTATGGTTAGTTGTTGTTTATAAATATTATGTCAGTTTTTACACAGGAGAATTTACCAGTGAGCAAATAGCCGAGCATCCAAGTAGTGACATAATCTCATGATCATCACTATTATTTGTTTATAATGATCTCCCTGTGTTTGATTGTTTCCCACTTGTCTTAGGTGGTATTACGAAAGGTTCACGAAGGATAAGGTTACTAGGAAAGTTTGTTGAGAATGAATGTGAGAAGATAGACCGTCTGATGGAGCTTTACACAAGGTATATCTGCTTATTAAAAAACTTAAAGAGGATTGCTTGCGGTTTTTCTATTATTTGCTGATTGTATGTTTTGCTTATATATTATGCAGGTATTCAGACAGAGTGGAAGCTGAGACTAAAAGACTTGACAAGCTCGATTTAGACGATTTAGAGGTATTTTTCAATCTATTCTTTACCTTCATCTCGAAGTATAACAATAATGAATTCTTAAAGAACACACTTTAATTATCTTAGATGGATGACGATGAGCGGTACAACCGAAAACTTGAAGCTGGGCTTTATACTCTTCAGGTATTATGATGATGCCATGAGAGTGTTGTATCCAAAAGTTTTTTCTTCTCCCCATGATAGCTTGTATCTTGGTTGACACTTGTTTAAGTGTCTGAAATAAGTTTGTTTTATGTTTCAGTTAATTGCACTTATTCTTGGACATATTTGGCACTCCGGGTAAGTAGTAAAGCTTTAGTGTTTCTTCCCCCCTGACTTGTTATTCATTGTCAGGAGATTGTATTGCTTATGATTCTGTCACCATGTTGCATTTCCAGGAATTCACAGATGAGGACAAGAATAGAGTTGCTTCTTAGACAAAACAAACTGAGCAAGGATGATGTGAAGGATATACTCGAGGTGTGTTGTCCCTTTTTAAGCATTCTCTGTTCATGCTCATACTAGAATATCATTATTGAATGCTTAGTTGCCTGCCCCCAAGAGAAGTGATGCGTGCGTTGTGCAATGCAGGAGTATCATGACAACATTGGGGATCTGGATGGGCCTGAAGAAAAGGAAAGAGCTCAGGTGCGGACGAAAGAAATTATAGCTGCGTTGTTGTGATGCTCCACCATCCTGTAGCAATTTCTCTTTTTTTTTGCCGGTATCGAAAGTGTAGCATTTCTTTTCTTTTGTGGTGCTATTCGCGCACAGGCTTGCGGTAGTGTGAAAACTTGTATTCTCGCCGATCAATTAACAGAGAAATGATGTTGTAATTTGCCGTAGCTTTTTGCCAGGATCTGTCCACTCTGTACAATAGGTGTTTGCATGTCCTGCCGGTAGGAATAGGATTGACCACAGCGCTCGGAGAAGTTGTGGCCCAAAGGAAATGGCACCACATTGTCGGCCGAAGGAACTGGGCTGTGTATTTGGTAGCTCATTATTTAATATTATTAAATTTTCTCAAAATGAATAAGTAATACCTATTTTATTTAAATTAAATAATAGACGCTTATTTTATTTAAATTAAATAAATAAACGCCTCTTGCTGTTTTACTGGACGGTTTTATAAATCCGCCAATCTATCGGGCGGATTTATATATAACCTGCCGATCATCAAAGGCTAGCCAGAAACAAAAACCGTCCGCCTCAACAGCTAGCTGAAAAAAATGGTAAACGGAATTTAAATCCCGTCCAACCAACGGGTTGGTTGGATTTGTCTTTTTTTCAAAAACGACTTTAGTACGCATATTTATTATCTGCATGCAATTTGTACCATGCAGAAAATAGCAGAGCCATGTTGAATAGGCCGTTTTAACACGGCCATGCACGCATTCCAGTAAGGCCCAGTTCTTATCAGCTTAACGTCTTACAGCTTAACGACTTATCTACGTTTTCAAACACATATGCTTTGAGTTTTTTAAGTCCGTTTTTTCGCTGTTTTGAAGGTGGGTTCTAACGCTTTAAAAAGCAAGTCAAACGAAATGTATCCGAATCTCGAGACTATCTCGATAAGCTCTAGAAGTTCAATCATTTCAGCCGTTCAGCCGTTTAGATCAGCTCAAAAGAACAGGGCCTAAATGGAGATGTACCCCCTCCGGTCATAAAAAGAAGTCGCCGTTGACTTTTGGACACGCCTTTAACCATTTGTCTTATTCAAAAAATTATATAACTATTACTTATTTTGTTATGATTTGGTTTATTATTAAATGTATTTTAAGTATGGCTTATATTTTTATATATTTGAACTAAATTTTTGAATAAGATGAATGGTTAACGGCGACTTCTTTTTTTGACCCGAGGCAGTAATTAACTTATTCCATGAAATGTGTATGCATGAAGAGCGGGGTCACATTAATTTGCGCAGCCTATCTACCGGAGCACAAAAAAAAAGAAGGCAACTGAACAAGCTCCCTGTTGTATATGCTGTGCATGCATGTCTACCACGTGAGACCATATACAATGGTTTAGACAACGGGCATCTATAATCATTGCCCTGTCGCTTGTAGAGATGACTTACAGATAACTGATACAATGGTAGAGATTATTTGAAGACAGCTGCATATTTTTTATGCCACTTAATTACACATAAAATTTCTTAATTTACGTGTAGATTTATCTCTTGCATTGAAAATGGCTCAACTCTTCATGTGCACTCTCTCATCCACATAATTATTTATTATACATGTCAAATCTTATAGACGACTTAGAGATTTTATATCCCGCCAAATGGAATAATGACATATGTCTATTTATTTAATTTTAATAAAAATATTATCGATTTTTTTAATAAAAATGTTAAAAAATCATTCACATCGTAGGTTTTTGCCTTGTGGATTTCTTCCAATATCTTGTTGGAGTATTGGATGATCATCACCTCCCCTCCCTTCGACTCGTTGGATGATCTTTACTCCCCGTGCCATTGACGGTTAGGTCAACAAACAACGTTATGAGGATTGTAATGAGGCGGCAAGGACAGTGTTGTCATGGCTGCAAGATCATCCAACTGTCGAAGGTAAGGGTGATTTGCTACAATATCGCTAGAAAGACTTCGCTGTAAAGGGGTAACAATATGATAGTCAAAGTTAAAAAGTGACGGAACGGTGCAACATCGAGAGGAAGTGGCCACCAAGTGATGAGATGGTAAGGACATAACCAATGCTATTCTCGTATGTGAACTCATTCACTTTTTAATAATTATCTTGTTTCTTCCTGCGTCATTTTCTCTTGTATTTTATTAACCTATTTGTCATAGTGTTGTAAATTATAAATGGGCAGCAATAACTTTGTTTATGCCCTAAGGTCCTAACCGATTATGGGTGATAGGCGGTGATGAAAGTGTCGAGCTATGTAGGCTGCTCGACAGTAGGGCTGGAACAAAAGTTCGGCCTCAACGAGCCACTCGAGATCGATTCGTGCTCGAACCTTATTTGAGCTGAATATCGAGCCTTGTTCTCTATCGAGTCGATCCCGAGCATGATACCAAGATCGTTTGATTTTAATCCAAGCTTAAGCTTAAACAAGTCCAGCTCGCTCAAAATTTATTGGAACCCAACCCTACTCAAGAGGAAGAAGAGACCAAAGGGGGTTGGGGTGGGTGGGCGGGGGTGAAGTTAACCAGCAGGGTGTTGATTTCTCTCTAAAAAAAAGAAAAAGAAGAAATGGCAGCAGGAGTGCGTTATCCGGTGAGCGGCCGCGCCGGCGCCGGCGCCGCTGCTCCTGCTCATTGCTTATTCCCCGCCGTCCTCCTCCGTCGCCCCCGCGCCCTGGCCCGGGCGACCACCCGCCCTGTTCCCCTTCGCCCCTTGCCATCACCAGGCAGGCACCGCCTCGCCGCCCAGGGCCGCAACGACGATGGCTTCTTCACCGTCGACCACGACCCGGGTGACCTCGTCGACGACGACGCGTCTCCCTGGGAAGGCGCGCTCGTGTACCGCCGCGACGCCGCGGTGCACCACGTGGAGTACGCCACCACCCTCGAGCGCCTGGGGCTTGCCGACCTCTCCTCCCCCCACTCTCGGGCTCGCGCCGCCGCCATGGGCTTCCTCTCCAGCCCCGGGAAGGAGACGCCCGTGCTGGTCTCCGTCGACGTCGCCAGGCGCCGTGGCCGCCTTCGCCTGGACGGCATCGTGCGCACCGTCATCACACTCGGCTGCTACAGGTGAGCTTGGTTGGGGGCTGACTGAGCCTGATAAATTATTTAGGGTACACACTAATGTTGTCATGAGCATTTGCCGCTTGCTCCTTCCCCAAATTGCCACGCAAAATATTGCATTTCATCACAGTGCTACTTCATGCCACGCACCCACATTTTATTCCAAAATTCGCTTCAAAATCCATCATAGATTGGGCATTGGCCGACAATCAGTGGCATCCCACTACTGTGTACTTCTTGCTACATTAAGGCTATCTTGTTCTAAAAAAACAATACAACAGCATGTTTGGATGGGATCTGGCATAATTTGGTATTTATTTCAAAGGAAAGACATGACTGCAATTCCTCCTCCAGCACTCTCCATCATGCGTAATATATGTACTGCTTGCGCTAATAAGTAATGTATGCCGTTTCGTGTTACATTTTTCCAAACATTAAAAATAAATCTGTGCTACTGATATAACACATAGGAGAATGAATGTGGGTAACGATTCATCTTCCATACCAGTCATTCCTAATAGCTACCCCAAGAGCAGAAATTCTTTGGTTCTAGTAATTGCAACAAAGACATATTATACTGAAATTTTCTTTGCCTGTGGTGAACTGATGTAGCTGTGGTTGGTGACTCTGGAACGTGGAAACTAGCTAGTCTTGCCTGACTTGTGGCATCATTTCAGCAAGGTTATTAGTGGCCATTAAACTTATTAGTCTTCCTTTTCAGATGCGCGGAGCCAGCGCCTGAAGGCATATGTGCGAATTTTTCCCTCTTACTGACTGAAGAGCCGGTAGAGGAATCTGACGTGGTTGACCTTGGCACTATATATGAAGAAGACAGAGCCCATGCTTCTTCACTAATAACCGGCAGCCAAGACGAAGACGATGAGGATGTAGACTTGGATGACCGCCTTCATTTCCCAGCAGGTGAGAAGGAGATCGACATCTCAAAGCACATCCGGGACATCATTCACGTGGAGATCACACTGGATGCCTTCTGCAACCCAACCTGCAAAGGTCTGTGCCTTGTCTGCGGCACAAACCTCAACACCAGCAGCTGCAGCTGCAGCAGAGAAAACCCAAGGGCTACTGATGTCAAGCGACGTGGAACACTCAAAGACTTGTTAAAGCCATGGCAAAGATGAACCACATGAGAAAATTTTGTGATGTGCTGTACAATAATTGTTCTGAGACTGCTCACGTACTATGTGAAGGATAAAATTCTGAATCTTTTGGACTTCACCTCTGTGCTATACATAGCCTGGCAATATTAGTTTTTTTTTTAAAAAAAAAATAGCGGAGGGCGGGAGCACTGCCTATTTCATCCGCAATGAGTTGGACCATGCGGGGCAGCTGCAGAGTCTCTCCCCCACAGAAGATTAACTCGTGGATACGTTCAAAACCGCTATCACAAAGCCTTTTAGATCTGAATCATCCAACTATCCAAGAGTTAAGAATGGCAATAAAATAATCTGTAACATACTCACATCGGTTGGTAGTTAATCTGTAATCGCACATTCGCATATGTTTTCCTCCAGTATTGGCAGCAGAAACAGATGTATGCACGCTTAGCATGGTGATATATGACAGTAAAACTTAAAAATCTGGAGGAAAGAGTTTCTGTTATCAACTTATCATCTTATGCACTAAGGAATAAACACAAGGAGAGTGTGTCGTCGGTTAGGTCATTAACTAATGATACAACACAAAGTAGTAGGAAAGCTCAGTGAGAGCGCCCACACAAACTTGAATGCAGCCACAAGTAGCTGCTTTGCTAAAATACAAGCCCTCCAGTGAGCTGATTTTGCCTCCATCTAGTGTTCTCCAAAGTAAAGTTTATTAGCCTGTGTCTTTGGCGCACTGAACTAAAAAGTATCTAGCACCAGAAGAATACAGATCAAGATCTTCATAAGAACAGTAGCACATCTAGCTTCAACCATCTGGGGGTGTGTGAACCATATGGGCACGCCTCAAGAGATCAGATCATCACACCCAATTTGCGTGCAAAATCATCATCATCGTCCAAATCATCATCTTCGTACTCCTGGTAATCGTCATTATCCTCCTCAGCATCGACATCGGCTGCCTCTGCCTCATCGTAGTCGTATTCTTCAGCCACCTCCAAGTCTCGCTGCTCCTCTAGCTCTTTACCTGCATCACCTGTACCTTCAGGTGCATTGTCACCGGGAGGAGACAGATTATCATCAAATGCCACATCATCTTCAGGTTGGAAGGCTTCTTCCCCACCCTCGGTGCTCGTCTCAACTTTCTCATTATCAAGCTTTCTCAACTTATCATGACGTTCTTCTCTCTCTCCTACAGCGGGTTCTTCCTGTATGCTGCCAGAGTTGGTAGCATTTTCAAAAGCTGCCTCTCTTTTTCTCTTCAAGATGACACTTAATGGCTTCGGACCATCAAATGGAACAGGGTTTGAATACTCCCTGAAGGCAACTATTTCGGATGTCATACGAGCTGGCCCTGCAAAAGAAACAGCACTCCTGATACCATGGTCCCCTGAGCCATCAGTGACCTTTTTTGCTTTTAACTCCGCAAGGCTCTTTGGACCAACAAAGCTCAACGACTCAACATCTTCACCACTATTTGCTTTTGCCACTGAACTTTTTACATTACTAGAGATATCCTCATTTGATCTAGCCTTTAGCCTACTGTGCAGCATCCCTCGAAGGTCTGTTTGTTTTGGTGGTGACAATCTGGCTCTAGGCCCTCTATCCCTCTCTTTCTCTGGGTGTGGACCGAGCCTGTCCAATAATGTCTCCCCAGGAAGTTTTATTCTACCATGCAATCGAGAGCGTGGGAGGCCATCATGGATAGCCGGCTCTTCACCTAGCCATCGTTGGTGGCCATGACGTTCATCCTCAGGATATCCGTCATGCCTATTAGGCAACTCTGTCGGTCTTGGATTGTTGAGCCTTCTTTGCTTCAGCATCCTGTGTTGCAGATATGAATTGTCTGCGGTCACAGGTAGAGGCCCTCTCTCGGAAATCCTTCTCTCTGACAACCTCTCAGCTGAACTTCTGTGCGACCTTTCTGGTTCATAGCTAGCATGCTTGTGCCTAAGCATCCCAGTAAGCTTCTCCCCATTAGTACGATGGTAACTGTTGTGGTCTTCCCTGAATGACTGTTCAGCAATAGCATCAGCAACAACCGTGAGAACACCAGAACCAGCTGAAGGCTCCCTCACAAATTCACCCACCTCCCTACCATTTTCAGCTAATTCATCTTCAACTGAAGGCTCAGATTGGTAATTCTTTGCTGCACCGAGCATGTAAGGATTATTGTGATTCTGAGATATCGCTGATGCACGGTCGAAAATACTTGTCAGATATTGCTTCTGAGCTGGTTTGCCAATATGAGCTTCGACCTTGGGTTTGTCAAGTATGGCTGGAGGTGTAGCGTGTTGGGCTAAAGAATTTGGTTTTGTCCAGGAGTTCTTTGGCTGAGGATGAGGCTGCAAAGCAGGAGCAAATACCTTTGATGCCTGCTGTGGGATAATATTTCCGGCAGCCTGTGGCACATGCAAGAAAGCACACCCGTCCCCTTTGACACACATGCCTTTCTGGAAGTAATAACATGGAACGCCCTGCTTCACAGTGCCACTAGCAGGAGCAGATCCAGGGGTTTGTTGAGCCAGCACAGAAACTTGCGGTGCAGATTGTTGAGCCGCCCGTGGAGTTGTTGATGCTCCAAGAAGGCTGTCCAATGGCTGAAAAAAAAAAAAAGCAGGCCCAACAATCATCATCATAGCTGCTTTTAATTTTTGGATAAGCACGCATGATTTTGTGTACAAGAATTGCTGCCACAAGAATAAGTCAATGACACAGGCCTGTTTCTCTGAGGCACTAAACAGGCTAGAATCGCAGTAGTTCTATTTCAAGACCAACAGAGGGGAAGCAGTACCGGGTGCCTAAATGAACATTTAGGATTTGCGCAATTGCCATTGAACCAATACCAGCAGTCCCTTGGATTCATCCTTGCAGTGTCACTATGACGGTACTCACATTCATTTCCCTGAATGCAAGAAAAGAAAACATGTCACCGTAATTCAGGTAGAGGATTGCAGTAAAGATAAATCAATAAGGTGCAATGCCTAGCCAGCTATTGATGAGCCTATGTCCCATTCCAAATTAATTTAATTTACTCGCAGCCAATGCATTTCCAGTAATACCCATAAACTGAAGTATGATCATTTATATATAAGACCCAAATACAAGCATAAGTGTAACACCCAAAATTCAGCACATTTCAGATGCAAATTTGAATTTAAATTCATCCTGGTCGTGCTCTCTTCCCCTGTTCTCTCCCTTCCTCCCTCTCTATCCCGCCGACTCCTGTGCCGCCCGCCGGTCTGTCACTGCATTTATCCATCAGTCCGCCGCCGCCGACTGTCAGATCGTCGCCACTGCATCACGTCGCAGGCTTTGCCACATTGGCGTCATCGCTGCCACGCTGTCAACCACCTGTTGGACGCCAAGCACCCATTGTCAAATCGTAGCCCTAGCTAGCCACCACGCCATTACTTCGCCGCTCGGCGAGCTCGGTTCACTTAAGCACGGCCATGTCTCACCTTACCCATGTCCTGCACCGCCCGTGGCCTTATAAGGCCGAGTCAATTATCCCCTGGACCCCCCATTTCTCTCGTTTCCCAATTCACCTTTTCCAACGAACTGACTCCCATAGCGAAGTCGTCCTAGTGAGCAATCAAGCTCTCTCACCGCGTCAACCTCCTCCCCTCTATTCACTCTGCCACCTACTCAAACTAATCGCGAATATGTGCCTTGTAGAGCGTCAGCGACTTCACCCTCCGTTGCCAACCGAAATTTCCCCTTTTTGCTTCACCGGCACCTCGGTAAGCCATTCTCCAATCGCTTCCGCCTTGAGCTTCCCTATGTCATCCCTCACGGCACCGTGGCTCGGAATTTTCCCAGGAACTCGCGGAGCTCGCTGTCGCCATCTCCCCTGTTTCAGTGGTTGCCTTCCTTCCCGTCGCCGGCCACCTCCGTTCCGTCCCGACCTCCTCCGTCACCCGAGGTAGATCCTGGCTGGAGGTAGAAGACGAGCCGGAGCCGTCAGATCTACGCCAAGATCCATGCTAACTCCGGGCGGGTAGCCTAGGTGTCACTGACAGGTAGGCCCCCTGCCAGGGGCTATTCACGTAGAGACTTGCCGCAGATGGCAATGAGTCACTGATCGGTGCGCCCATGGCCCACTTGTCAGGTTAAGTAGGGGCGCTGATTATTGTCGCGCCTCCCTAGCACGAAAGTGCATTCCAAGAGTATGCCTTCAGCATAACATGCGCGGGCATGCTCATCGGTTGCTGTCGTGGGCCGGCCTACTGCACACATGTTTTTCCGCCGTTTTAGTTAATAAATTAATCCCAGCAAATGGAAATGAATTATAAAAAGTAGCAAAGGACCTCCAAAAAATATAGAAAAATTAGGATAAATACTAGATGGTCGGTTGGTCGGGAATGTTTATAGTAGGAGGGTATGAAGAAATGGGCCGTGGTGATGGTGAGGTTGGGTATGATATTGCCCCGAAGGAGAAAATGTGGACGAGGTCTGGCTTGAGTGCTTTAAGGAGCTAAATGTGAAAGAAGGAATGCTCTGTTAAGCGAGAAAAAAGAATGCTCTGCGAAGCTGAACATGCAAGAAAGAATGCTCTACAAAGCCAAATGAGTACGAAAGAATGTCTGCGGAGCTGAATGTGAGAACCAGGGGCAGAAGGGCCCTTGTGCTGGGTAGAGCCAAATGAGTAACAATAGTGGGATGCTGCCATCAAGGGAGGAATGAATGGTTCCAACACAACGCGTGGTCATACGGGCGTTAGTATAAATTTGGTGCACCTCCACGGAGGATTAAAACATCCAAGCTCTTTAGCACGAGATTGAGTCTCGAGTGTGTAGCATTAATTAAGATAGGCAAAGTATGAGATTCATGCACATCCTAGACCTAGAAGATGATTTTTCTAGTAAGAGTAAGCAAGCACGCACCGAAGTGTTGAAACCCTGATTTTATATATATATAGACAAAAACTGATATTGCGGTGGAGAAGGCTAATATATATCATCACACCCATGTACGCCATCATAGCCTTGTCGAAGAGACAGCCTAAATCACGGGTAGTTCGTTGACAGATCTCGATGAGGCATTTGAAGTATAGCATCCGCTCTGGCACGCTAGGCAACGGTTGTCGAAACGAAGGCATCGGAGAAAATCCGTGCAGCTCGTGGTTGAGCGCTGTGGACAGAAAAATCCAAGGCAAAAGAAAGAAAGGCGAGCAAAATCAGTCCTGGACATCCAGATCGAAACGTTTAGGCAGATGTGGAGGTGGGAGAGGCCAAATCGGAAGCAAATCTGGGCGTGCATGCATCTAAGCGCGGAACGCAATTCTCCAGCCAGAAGCGGAGGAAGAAATCCAAATCGTGGATCAGGGAGGGGGGGCAAAAGGAAGAAGAAAGCGAGGAAGGACCTTTTTGCAGGTCAACGGGGAGGCGAGGAAGTAGATGCAGTCGGTGCTCCGGCGGCGGCGCGCCTCCTCCTCGTCGTCGGGCGGCGGCGGTCGGACGGCGGAATCCATGGCGCTTCGCGGGTGGTCGCGGCACCACAGCAAAGCAAGAGGCAGACGAGCGTTGCGGTGCGGACCACCTCAGGCTCAGCTCAGCTCAGCTCACTTGCTGTGCTGCTCAGGCCCTCGAGCTCAGCTCAGTCTCTAATGACAATATGACAAGACTCGACTCGCTGGACCTCTGCCCTTGCCATGCTGCTCCTGCCCTCCAATCTCTCTCTCTCACTCTCATCAATTCAGTAATACAAAAAAGAGGAAATATTCAGTGCACATGTTTTTTCAATACACAAATACAAACAACTGATCTTATCCCTTGAATCTCATCTTGATGGTCCAGCTAAAACACACAAACAGGGAAAACAATCACTATGGTTTGCAACACAAGTGCATAAGTAGCAAAGATGAGTTCCACCTCATTGTATCTACACTGTCCAAGTTGGATCCAAGGGTTAAGATCGGCTGTTCTACACCATGTAAATTCTTTCCTACTGCGGAGTCAGCAAGCCCTTGGCGTCTATCGTTCTGTTTTCCCTTGGAAGTAGTAATTACTTCAAAATCCCTGCTAATATTCGTCTGGTAAACAAGAGGAATTCATCATTATAATTTCATTATTAACCACAAGCAAGTGACAAGCCGTGTGCATATTCTGCGAGGCAGCCAACATGAGATAAGAGCGAATAGGCTCTTCAAGGTCGTCTAGAGCGAAAACAGCCTACTGAATTCCGATGGCAACAGCGTCTTTTCATAATGCACAAAGTAATCGTCAACGCCGCAGTCCGCTGTTTGTCCTTTACACACATTCTCTTTCATTTACACAGTAATAACAATAACACTGCTCCAGCCCAAAAAGATTACCATGCTCTACACCCAAGAATATGCAGCTACAGCCTACATCTTTCCACTCTGCAACCTTGCCCGGTACTAATTTTTATGCAGCTGCAGGATAACAACAAAATTACAGAGTACAAACTCAAAATTGAGTTGCCCTGTTCGCCGTCTATCCCCCATAGGGGAAGGGCTTAACCACTCTGGCAGCCGATCACCAGCAAGTGAACTAACCCTCTTACCTCCTGGCTAGACGTACAGCCCGCATTCAGCTATCACGTACAGGAAGAGGTAACAACATATATATCCTCGCACTGGAAAACTTACATCCCTCTTACGGCTACCCGATGTTTGCCACAAATGGCACCAGGCGCTTGTGATCCCTCTTACGGCCAAGAGCACATGTATCGAGGACACGTCCAAGCAACAAACGAGTGGTCTGTAGCGCCGCATCTCGAGCAACCAATCCACTATCTACGGCGCTTCCGCCGCCCTGGACCATCACAGACCCAAATCCTGATCCAGCTGCATATTGAAGCGGTCCACTCCTAGCCTTAAACGACGACTGAGGAAGAAGCATGCTCTGAAGAACCTTCTCTGTCGTCCCATGACCATTCTCACCAAAGCCCAGATCATCAGCTTGCCCACCAGTCACGCCACTGCAGCTCCGCAAAAGTGCCTCCAACACATTCAAGGCCTCTGTACATAATGTGCTCTCCACAAGCTGCGACACAATGTTATACACTTGAGGTATCTGGGATGGATCTACAGGGGTTTGCTGCAGTAATGATTTAAGCATCAGAAGCACCACTCGCTGGTAATCCAGAGGGCCCCTCTCAAGGAGCCTAAGCAGGTGACCAAAGGCCAGAGATGAGTGCTTAGGGAACCACTCAGCACAAATTGGCGGTGAAGCACGTACAAAGAGATCCTCCAAGGAAATGATCTCCCCATAAGAGTATGCTCTGAAGACTTCAGCTAAATCTTCCAAAGATTTGGCGTGGCACCATACTGAAATATTGGAGGCCACATAGTAAGCTTTCTGGTTCTGCTCTTGTTGAGGTGAAGCTGACCCAAGGGAAGATACTTCCTTGCCAAGCTGCAACCCAAGCCATGGAAGAAGACCTGTGATGTGCATCAATAGCCTTGTTTCAGGACTCCCAAATATAGAATCACATGTGGGTATGGTGATCCTAGATAACACCTCAATCGCTGATCCATGGCTAACAGTGGACATAAGCCCTTTCAGCACCAGCGGCTGCACCCCCTCAAAAGTAGGGACCTTTGCAGTATCAGTTATAGACAGCAATCTCTCGGAATTAGTTCTAGACTCCAGCCTGTGGAGGTCGCTTGGATACCCATTGATGTCAAACTCATCACGTGGCATGCTGGAGAGCAGCACATTTTCAGTTGTTCGATCGCGGAATGTCAATCGATCAATTACCCTACAAAACAATTCGAGCACCTGGCAATAGATGTGTATAAAGTCGGTACACATCAGTGCAACACAGCCCCAGAAGAGCTGTGGGTAAAGTATCACCTTCTCAGGCTCCATATTCTCAACCATGACTTGTAATGTCAACAATATCTCCATTGCAAAGCCCAAAACAGCTGGGACAGGATTACCCAAGCATCTATGTATGCACCTCAGAAGCAATACGCAGCTATCACTTTTAATGCTAGGACGTAAAGCACGATATATCTGATGTGATCGACAGGCCAGGTGGCGTGATGTGCACTCCATAGCCCACTTAAGTGCTTCAGCACCCCAAGTCTCACGAAGATCACCCTGGAAGAAGATAGCATTAACCATGCTTTGTACAAGGGCAGATAAGAGTGAAGTGCTAGGAAGCTCAGTCCGAACAAGGGTAGGATCCTCGTTCTTCCACATCAGGCTGCCTCTTTTGGATTTAATGTAATTTATTAAGCTATCCACATGCTGCTTATTCTCCCTTTCACTACTTTCAACCTCATACTGTTCAAGATGTCGGCCAGCAAGTGAATAGAGGAGATTCACGAGCAAATCCTGGCAATGCTCGAGCACAATGTCTTCCGAGCTATCCATGGAAACGCATGTGACATGGAATAACAGAGGTAAATTTTCACGGAAGTCTTCATCATTTTCATATGCAATTTCAGCAAGGAGAATTAAAGCTATGTCGGCACGTGAAAGCAAGTGTTGGTGCCCCTGTAATGCAAACTGGAGCTCATTGGCATTGATTCCATGAATTCCACTGCCCCCTTGATGCAACATATCATCATTTGAATTTGGAGTATCCAAGTAGTAGTCACCACTATCTCTGGAAACATGACGGCTCCTCAGATTACCGGCTGAGCTTCGGACACCCATCAATGGCCCTGACATGTTCATTAATGCTGGAAGGAGCTGGCCTGATCGTCCTGCAGTGGGGTTTGGAATGCTTACTTCAGGAGCCAACGGGCTCAATGGACCAGAGACACTTCGTCCAGTAACCGCTGATGTCCGCCAGCTCAGGTTTCCACTGACATTCCTGATGGCACCATCAAGGGAACCACGGACAAGCAGGGGGGACATGTGAGGTTGGCTATCAACTACAGTTGCTACCTGAGAGGTAGTAGGTCCTTGAGAAAACTCCAATACAACATTTGCAGAAGTATCAACCTTCCCAGGTCTGACCGGTTCCTCATCATCTTCAAGCATTCTCTGAGATAACTCACAGACCAAGTGGTCAATGGTTTGTTGTGGGCAAATTCGAGCGAGATATAGACTAACACGCTTGGCAACTGAAAAGTAGGTAGCAAATGCACCAGTGATCTCTGCTGACGGATTGGCATCGCAGTCTTCCATTCCTCTGGTGATCAAGAAGTTGAGAACTGGAATGATATTACGAGTATTGCTCGCGACAGTGCTCCATAGTTTCTCAATCTCATCAGGGAACTGGTCACCATGCTTCCATGTCACATAATAAAGACTTTTCAGCAATCTCTCAATCCAGCGAGATTCCTTTAATCTCACAAAGTTGAGATTTTCTATCCAAGGAGCCATGCAAGTAAGGACCTGATGTTGTGCAATAATGTCAACTGCATCAAGCAGGCGCTGCATTATTTCCCCGCATAGTTGCTCACTGAGCTCAGGATGGTCCTTGGCAAGCTTTGCAGACAGCTTGTACTGGAATTGTTGATAGGAATCTGGAAGATTGCCGACAACAGAGGCCCGATAATGTCCAACGCCATCAGCATCATCTACTGCCCATTCACGGAGGGAGAGGGTTTCCAACATCTGGAGGGCACTGTCACGGATCAGTTTTGTTTGATCAACCACCTTGTAAAGGATCAAGCTCAAAAGACTCTGGATCTCACATTTTGGAATTTCTTGACGCATGTAAACTTCAGCCAGGACACTGAAATACCCATCTGCTATTAAAGAATCCGGAGAGTAGCACTGAAAATGATCAACAAATAATTGGCACAGTCAAAATTTAACAGCCAATGGCAAGCATATAATAAACTGTAACTCATAACAGCTTCAATTTTTCAATAAAATGAGAGCTTATGAACTTTCTGTTTCAAGAACTGTAGTACTGAGCTTCCTTAATGTCTTGCCAAAAAAAGAGCTTAAAGATAGACAAGAAAAAGGAAGGGAAAAAGAAAGAAAGGAAATGAAATGGCTCATACTTTCATCCTAACTTGAGCATAGTAAATTGATTAATAAGATGAATGATCCCAATAATCAGTGTGTTACTTCAAGAAGAAAAATTCAGCATAAATGATTTTTGCAGGCTTCCAGCTAATGCAACCAATCCATGAAACACGCGATGTGTACACGATACAATTAGCTGTGGCTTGTTCATACACACAATGAAATAAGACATAAGAAAATGGAAGCAAAACTTACCCGATCTATGCAAGCAGGAAACAGATCCAAATTTGTCTGCAAAATATTCTTTAGCGCAGTTTTTGCTAAGAGAACTCGAAAGTGACTAGTTTTCTGCTTGTCCCTCCCACCAAAACGACCTCCATCAGTATGCTTCGAGTATGATGGTGTTCGAGGATCACCAGGTGAATGACCAAAAGGTGCTCTTGGAGCCTGTTCCATGAATAAACTATCAATCCACGATATTACCCGACCAGACATCTTTCTCGCGTTATCATCAAAACAAGGCCCATAAAGCAAAGAAGCAATGGCATTCATGGAAGCCCAATTGACGGCTTCCAACTGCTCGGCCATTTCCCTGTCAAATGCAAGCTTGTCAAGTGATTCCCTTGACCTATTATGTTGACTAGCTTTATACCGCTCAATCTCACGGCGATAGTCATTGGTGCCTTCTTGTCCCCATGTGCTGCCAGAATCATCACTCCAGCTAAGAAGAAGATCGAAAAGCCTCTTGCGTATTCTACTGTCAAACCTCTCAGACTTTGCATCAACAAACTCAGGGGCTAGATATCTTAGAACAGATGCTAATGCATATCGGAGAGGTTGCAAATCTTGAAAGCTATCAGATGATGACATGTTGATTTGACGATATGTTTCTTCAACAAACTTTAGAAAATGTACACGTAGAACAGGCTTTCGACTAAGCATCCCAGGCCAAATCTTTTCAGCTATCATTCGGTGTATGTTTGCCACATGGGTGCGCAGATCCTCACGGCGGGACCTAGGATTCTGAAGAGAAACACATTAGATAACCATTACAAAGAGCGAGTTTATACTATTGTGGCTAAAATCTTCATTCACATGATTTGAAGAAAAGGGCCATATGTAAATAGGCTACTATGTGAAATAGAGACATGAAAAAAAAAATTATATAATACAGATCAAACTGTGAGCATCAACTTACAACTTTAGACATGGAATATGGTAGCGGTCTTCCAATTTCAATTACAATGTGATACATTAAGAAAGCTAGATTAATAGAATCAATTGATGAGAAAAATCAAACAAGCCCCACACTCAGTTCCATTTTGGTTGTTCATGAAAAAGAAAAATATAAACACAGCAAATAACCTTGTGAAATGCAAACATTACCAAAACATGGATGATATCTTATTAAGATGCATAGCTGAAACTATACAGCAAAGGTCGAATTCTCAGGTATATGGACAGGTCAATGAAATATGACCTCTCCTGAATAAAGATGGCCAAAGAGGCAGTGAAATCTAAATGAATACACGAATTAAAACAGGTTTGCATCCAAAGAACTTAAGACACTACCTTCCATTTTGTTTTTGCTTCTGTCTCTGATGACACATCCTCAAGAAAAGATGCAAGTTCACCAAACATGACTTCACATACTTCTAGATGTGAGTGCCCAAGAGCAGCTGTAGCAGCAAGCTGCAGAAGCAGAATTAAGCCAAAAAAAGGTCAATTCCTGTTGATTGGTACCATAATCAACTAATAATGTAAAATGGTGAAGGTAAAAGATTCAATGGTGCTTGATATACACCAAAATGGCATTGATATTCAATTATGACAGTATGGCATAAGTGTGCAGGCCAATAAAACACATCGATTACATCAAACATCAAACCAATAGTTTAGGAAATAGGCAAAACTTAGGTTTAATATAAATGGCAAACTACTAAGCACGGAGCAAAAGTTAGGCCCTGGTAAGCAGAACTTCAGCTTCAGAAGCCATTGGAAGCTTAAGCCCCTCCAACCTGCTGAATTGTTAGTTACTGTTACTCTCTAATTATTATTGATATCATCAATTCAGAAAATGTTTACCATCATAGCACATTTTTGGGGGCAGTGTGGCACCTGCTATTGCCATTGTTGTTTGGGACCTAAAGGCTTTATTGTTGTTGTTGTACTGTGGCGCCTGTTATGAATATGAGATGTATATTGATCTATAGGCCAACGGCCTATATATATAGGATACATGAGACGCCTAGACAAGGCAGGGAAAGCAGATCTAACCTATCCTAATATAATAGAGATTTGTGGGAAAAGGATCAAGCAAATAAAAATCAATAAACTATGTAAATGGAGATAGAAAGCATAAGGAAGAAAAGTATAGTGATATGCAATTTCAGAATGTGATATCCAACTATCCAAGGCAAGCTAAACACTCGAAAAACTAATCATTATACAAACTTACTGCATATGCTTCTGAGCCATGACGCAGTGACGGGAAAATCATATGAAAGATCTCTCTCGCTGCTTTAAGGGCAAATTCCTCTCGATTATCAGGTGGGCAAGAACATGCAAACATTGCATATATCAACCATTGGTCAAGCTTAGCTTCAGTATCTTGTGATTGCTGTGCCTTTCCACCTAGTTCGACAGGAGTGATCTGTTCGAGTCTCCTAACAACTTCTAATCTGTGGAGTCATGCAATAAAGTAAATAGGATGTCCAACTAAATTGCCAAATGAATACAGAAATTTGAGATCTAGCAAAAGTAGATAAATTTGAGACAAATGCAAATCTATATCTACCAGTCTGGTCCCTAGATCACACATTTTGAACTAAATGAACCATTGTAAGGGTGTGAATCTCTATAGAATATCTCAAAGACTCTCAGCTAAACTCTCCATCTATGGAGATTTTTAACACCCAACGTGCCACCAAATTGTATTCATACAACGACCTTTTGACCCAAAAAAAAAAAGGAATTTCAACTACAAAGTTCTTGGTAACAGATAATTCAAAACAAAGAAAAAAAACAAAACCTGTATATTATTTCCGTATTGCAGAGAAGGCACTGCCTTAGGCCCAGTTCTTTTTAGCTTAACGGCATAACATCTTAACGACTTATCTACGTTTTAAAAAGACATGTTTTGAGTTTTTTTAGTCCATTTTTTTCGTTGTTTTGAAGGTGGGTCCTAACGCTTTAAAAAGCAAGTCAAATGAAATGGATTTGAATCTCGAGACTATATCGAGAAGCTCTCGAAGTTCAATCATTTCAGCCGTTCAGCAGTTCAACCATTCATTAGCTCAAAAGAACAGGGCCATAGTGATCCCCCAGAGAAAAACATCAAAATAACTATTTGGGTTGGGGACTTGGGGGAAGGCTACCTGCTATATTAACAACTAAATCATATATGCAGCAAAAAAATCAGGAAAAGACCAAAGTTCTTGCCTTGCATCCTGCACAGAGCTCGGACAAAGTTCAGCCGCATATTTCACAATTTCACTGAGGTAGCGGGCCCATCTGCTTTTATCTATGCTTTCCAAAATAGATTGAAGTGTCACGTCCAAAGGAATAGGATCCATCTCACGTCTCAGATCATAAGGTCGCCCTGGATCCCAATAACAGCTTTGAACAATGTCTTCCTGTGAATTTACAAAGATATCCTTACTTGTCCATTATGGCACAAAAGAAATTTGATGATAAATCTTAAGACCCTATTAGGAAAGTGGTAAATCCTTGGTCATTTTGGAACTAGTTATTTCATTCCCGCAATTTGCCTCATTCCAAAAAAAAAAAGTTTTCCACAGCTCAAAGAAACAGAAATCCAACAAACAGAAATATAAAAAAGACTCACCCCATTTTCCTCTATGATGTCAATAATGAATATTGGTTCCGGTTCAAGTTTCAGCTTATTGTCACCCCATTCATTTGCAGAGTAATCTCTTAGATCATTTTTCAGAGCTCGGACACATCGCAATAATTCCAGAGCAGTTAGCCTTATTTGAACATCGGCAGAGCTGAGAAAGACAAGACCAACTGCATCCATTTCTGAGGCACGAAATTCAGAGGCATCTCCAGACCTATGGAACGGAGACTTCTGTAGTGTGTCACCTCCTATACTAGAACGCTTAACATTTTGAATGTCTTTTGCCAAAAGTTCCTCAGATAGGCATACTCTCCACAGCCGCATAAGCTCTACTAAGCGTCCCAGTGAAGTTTGAATCAAAAGAGGAAACTCGTCAGGAAGTTTGAGGATAAAGTTAGCCATTCCTTTCAAAACAGCAAACCGACGATTAGGTAGGTATCGTACAATCCTGTTCAACACTTGTACTGCTTCTTCACGAACACCAGGATCAATACTTATGCCGTGTTGAGGTATAATTTCAGTCATTTTATCACTGCGGCCCACTTCTTCTATCAAGTACGGTATACATTTAAGCACAGATCTGAAGAGTGATCCCTGAGATTTATCCTTCGTTACATTATCTGGAAACAAAGTATTAAGGAACACAAAGTAAATGGACATAAAAGAACAGCTAAAAACACTTTTGCTGCTGGACAAGTTTATTATCAATATCTTCAAAAAGATGGTTCAAATAAACTATAACAATGACACTTGACAAATAATTAAACTATCGTGAGAAAGAGCAGGATACCTATTGTAGCCTTCGATGATGTGAGAAGGGCTAGGCTATATGCCTTGTTACAGGACCTTAATATGGACTCAATAGCTGACTTGACTTTTGGAATATAGTGGCCGATGCCAGATACTGAAATTATAATGTAAAAATACAGCTTATCATATTTTTCAGAAAATAATTATCTTACACAGAAAAAAAAACTGATCCCAACCTCATGTTACCTTGGAAAACATCCAAGCCAATTTGTTGATTTGATGGAGAAACAACAATCTCAAGCAGAGCCCTAAGACCAACAACTTTTGCTTCACTTAAACTATCTGGTTTTAAAAGTTCAAGTATCATATGATTCATTGCAAAATCCAGGTAGCTCCCAGCTAAGGTCACACAGAACTCAACAAGTTTATCATGCTGGACATCTTGAGTCAGCAAGCCTTTCTTCAAAACAATTAGTAACTGAGAGCTAACACTGTCTAAATAGTCCCACACGTGATTTCTGGGCTGATAATCTGCATAAACATTTAAATAAAATTTCACCAGCCGATGAAGACAATCTAATGCCATTGATCGATGATTCTTGTCCTGCATAATAAGCACTCATTCAGAATTATGTTTCATTGCAACAAATGGAAAGGCAAGTATCTATTTGGAGAAGTTATGTGTTATGCGTAGGCACAATAAGACCCAAAAGGGCCATAAACAGTACCCCCAGGTACTGCATTGACCAGTAGTCACGGTGCTGTAGCATGGTTTGGGAGTTAGTTAGGATAAACTTAGATGGTTTCAAGTCAAGAATTAGATAAGTTTCCTTAGAGACAAGATTAGTTAGGATTACTTTTTTCAAGTCCAAGTGATTCATCCCTATAAAAGGACCGGTCAATCTCATAGGCGGTGGCTCCAATTAATAGCCTAGGCGCTAGCTTCGGACATCGCTTGTCTCGCCAGCGTCAAGGGCCGTACCCATTCGTGCGTTGCGTGCTTGAGATTAAGCATGTAACAGTATGGTGCAAACAACATTAAAAACACTATGTGGTTTAATAGTATAGTATGAATTTATCACGTAATAAAAGATGATCACCTTGAGATACTTATACAGGATCTCCATGTGTTGAGAAAAATTAGTGTTAAACATATGGGAATCACCAAGACAGAGTAGAAGGGTGACCAGTGGAAATCCGACCTGCAGTGAAAATCAGCATTACATATAAAAAATATATGTGGAACAACAGCAAGTCAGAAACTAACAATGTCACTAAAACAACACGAGAGAATTGAGGGATTTATTGCCTTATTCACCCAATGATCATTAAAAATTACAAACCCTCGATTTGAATAACACGCTCAAATTTACACATCAATTTAAGAAATGTTAGTCCTATGACATTAGAAACATCATGCTCACTAGCAAATAAACATGTAAATAACTCCAATTACCTATCCAAATGAAAATTTTGGGCATAAAATAAAATTTGATGTCATCAACTTACAGCAATATGTTTGCTCTGCTTATCCATCCAATACATGAGATGGACTCTTATTCGAGAAACAGCATCATACCAAAGTGATAACGCAGGTTCCACACCCAGTGGAGGCCAATGATTTTTGCCTCCCTCAGCTAGTGGGGCCAATATACTTGAGAGCATGTTGCACAAAGCATGTTGCAGTTCACTCTTTCTTTTGTTAGGAGGACGATTTAGAGGATTTGCTTTTGCAATAAAGGATACAGAAGCATTCAGCCCACCTTCCGTCTTCACCTGGAAAAGTGAAGTGGATATATAAGCTAAACTAAGAAAGTGGCAATGGAAGCATTAGACCAAGCATGCAGAAGAGCATGGACCAGCAACACAGAGAATTCAACTCTTGGCATGTCCTACATTCCATCATTGGAGAGTCAGTTTTGTAATGAACTTCCTGTTTTGTGGTTACATGCACTAGTGATGCCATGTTCAAAACCCAGAAAACTAAGGTATGGTATAAGGCTGTTCTATTTTGGATGAGCTTGGTGGCTTTGATGCCAAAACTCAAAGCAGTAGCTGTAGCTTTATTGTTTCATTAAATGAAATTTCCCCCTGTTTTCCAAATTTCATATATAAGGCATCATAAATCATATTACGTATATACCAGTTTAAAGATCATAACTATGATGCGTTCCATCGGCCTTGTCATCCAGAAAATATTAGGTCACGGATGATGAAGTGAAGAGGGTATAAATTTTGTTTTCTTGTGTGTAAATATGTCTTACTATTGAAATAAAATTGTGTAAGTCAAAGGTAATTTATGGAATCAAGAGTATTCAAATAGAAGATTGCATCTTCATGACCATCTAAGATTCTAAGCAAAACATCAGATTATCATGAAAGCAGTTCCCTGGTAACATCGTTTGCTTGATTACAGTTTGGTTAGTGGAGACAGGCCTAAAAATTGGAAAACAGTAACATACTGACAAACAGAACTTTTAAAAGGTATCTACATGTGATGGCATGTCCAAGACAAATCAGATGGGCATTGCATGCCTTTGCATCCGTATGAACTGACACAAATATCAAAATAATGAAGCGGGCTCTGTAATTAAAGGCATGCATTAATGAACTAACACGAATATCGAAATAACGAGGCAGACTTTGTAGTTTGCATAATCATACCCCCAGTTTAAGATAACGCATCCCATTAATAATGCTGAGCGTCTCGCTTCTAGCAATAGGTGTATCAATACGGCGGGAATTAAGCTCCATAAAAAACCTTTCTGTCACAGAACTAAACCTGTATGAATCATCAAAGTCCTCGGTAATTTAGACAAAGAGATCCTTTCCCCCCTGATTCATGGAAATCAAGATGCTATAAAGCATACCTGATACGTGATAAAGCTCCTAAGAGTTGGGCAACAAGATCTAAGAGGAGACTTCGCAGATCAACCAATGAAGGATAATCTACTTGGCTAACAACCCTGCAGAAAGTAAAGGAGGAGTTGGGAGAGCTCAGCTTACAGAAGAATACAGACTCCTTTCTTTCTATGGTGATCAAGATGCAAGATTTCAGGCAACGGTAAGGCACAAGAAAATTAGCCACATGTTGACCAAATAGGACAGCATACACTCATTGTATATGTACTATCTGATGTGCTGTTTTGATAAAATAAAAGGCCCAAGTAACGAGTTAACCATGTATGGTTGCAGAGCATACCAGTGTTGTTTTCCTATTTACCATACGCGGACTAAATTAAAAGGCAGTAAAATCTCACCTGTCCGCATTGATTAGCCAATCAAATACGAAACTTTCCAGGCCAATCCAAAGTTTCTCTAAAAAAATAATGCAGGAAGTCAGCTAATTATTTAGGAAAGGTAACCATACAACGAACTCATAGAAAAAGAAGCAACCTGTTATTCCCTCCTGTGGGCAATACTCAGAAAATCGAATGCAGGCTGAACAGAATATGCACTCAACAGAAAGCTGAGTAATGGAAAAAAAATAAAGTTGTGAAGATTTTAGACAAGAAGTGCAATTGAAAATGGGTGGAGTATGAGTTTGTGAGATCTGGGGTGAAATTACTTGCATCATGACTATTTGCATCTGTGCTGATGTGCAGAATGCATGCCTGGTGTTGTTTACTGGGCATACAGACTACAGCAGAAAACAAAGCGGTTTCTAAATAAACATAAGGATAACAAACCTTCTTTTGGTATGTCGATGCATCGTGGGCACCTTTTGGTGATTCACTGAAGAACAGTGAAAAGACAATACTTCAGTAAATGGTCAGGATACAGACTGTGGAGAGATTCTAGCATTGTTTAATAATAATTTCCAAGAAGCAGTGAGCAATAAATATGAAAGTTCAATGCAACGTGATGGAAATCTAAGAATGCAAAGATGGGGTTTTCAATACTCAGGGTCAATAAGCATACCTTTCTCTCCACCGAAGAAGAGCTTCCAAAAGAGGCAATGGTGTGTGCCTAGCAACCATGGCGAGTGAATCCAATACTTGCTCATAGCTTGGATCAGATGGCCGGAGGTATTGCCCATCCTGCTTATTTTTCAAGAATAGAAAATTAGTCTTCCATATGGTTTACATTATACCTAAAGCCTTTTCCCCGGTGACACAATCTGGCACATTACTGCCTGGATGGTAAGAACACGGCTAAACAAAACAAGGCGATATCTAGCCGAATTGTGCTTCTATGCTCTCCAGGAAGGCGAAAGGCACAAGTCCTGGAGTTGTGTTGTTAGCAATACTGAAAATTATAGAAGGGATCCAAAAGAAACGTGAAGCGATGATCAGTGTCCTGTGATACCACCAACATATGGGAACATGTGTTGGCAGAGCACCTGGCCAGCCAGGCGCAGGTAAAATCTGAGCAATTTTGTGAGAAGTTTGCATGCTGCGGAGCGGGGCGTGATGCAATTGAGTTGGGCCTCCAGGGGCGCACACGGTGAGCGCAAGAGCTAGACCTAAAATCAAATACAGGGCATTCCATTCCATGTAGCACGGCGAGAAATGGAAGGAGATGAGGAAGGCAAGGCAGCAAAGGCGGAAGGTTGTGGATGGCGTTGACTAGCTAGGGGCGGGGGGCGGGCACATCCGGAATCGTGGGGTGCCGTGCGAGCGCGACTGAAATTGGAAGAGGGGAAGGGGAGGGGACCTGGGCCTGCGCGGTCTCGATGCGGCGGCGGGCGAGCGGGAGGAAGCGGGCGAGGAGGGAATCGACGATCTGCTTGGCGGCGCCACCGGCGCCCATGTCGGGCGGGGCGGGGGGCGGCGCGGGGGGCAGCGGCGGGGGGTAGGCCGCTGCCGCCGCCGCGGAGAGATGGTGGGAGGAGCGTGGGGTCGCCAGCTCGCCGACGGCCGGTGCCCGACGATGATCTTCTTTCTTCTCTGCAACCGCCTCCCCCTGCAACTGCAAATTCCCTATACCTCCGCTCGAATTGAATTCCAACTGCAACCACACACCAGAATCAAGAGGAGATTAACCCCGTTCTCTTCCTAATGGGGATGGGATTTACCATTTTTAGCTCAACGTTTTACTCCACTGTACACGTGAGGTCCCACGTAGCAACTAGCAGCCAGTGACACAGGCTGTTTGCACTTTGTAGATCCTATAAAACCATGGTCTGGTTTTCTCTGACACGACAGCTATCCTTCATCTCTTTTCATTTGGCTACTTGTGAAAGACGGATTTCATTTAGATGCATGTCTGGAAGCCAGAATGAACAATGGCTGAATATCAAGGAAGAGGCTAAAAACAGTAATGCAGTGTGTTTGAGGAAGATTCTTCTAAATGCTTATATTGAATAATAGGGGGGTTTCAATGTTAAGCCCGTGTACCATAATTGTCACATGAGTGATCTAAATAGTAATACCGAGGGTTTTCCCTCTGAAGGTCAAGATCTTTGTTTGGTTACCGAAAGAAAATGCTTTGTTGGCCAAATTTAAATTGAGAAGGAGAGGACGGAGGGGAAACCCCACTTGTGGATTTTGCAATGACATGGAATCTTCAAAGCATTTATTTTTTGAATGTCATTTGGAAAAGATGACTCAGAGCTTGCTGGCTGATGCTTTTGGGATAAAGTGGTTTTAAAAAAAAACTGAAATAATACACAAAAATGGGAAAGAGAAATCTTGCCCTTTCAAAAAAACTGAAATATATGGGTTTAGCCTCTATCTAATGGGCTATGTGGTTGGTTAGAAATCAATCTTATTTTGATAGGAGGCAAGTTCAAAAACCCCTTGCGATGGTCTACATAATTTGCTCTCTTTTGACATATTGGGCATGTCTTATTAAAGCTGACGATAAGGAGGTTCTGGAGTTGGGCATTGATGGGATTTCTAACTCAGCTAGTAGCTTGCAGCGATAGAGAAAAGCTGTCACTTGGAGTTGCTAGTTGGGGTGCTTAAGTGGTTGTTTTTGCTTAGTCTTTGTCCGGGTTTGTTTTGCTGACAGCTTAGAGCTTGGTGCTGTGCTACCTCCTCTTCGCTGGTTGTTGGTTGTAGACTTGTTATTGTACATGCTTAACTCTATTGCTTTCGTTTCTAGCTAATGGAAATGAAGGTGGGATCTTGGCCCATTTCCCAAAAAACAATTTTTTTCTTCAACGAGCAACCACCTTAGATATTCGATTCGAATGCTAGCATGGTACGCCCATCGCTCTATCCATCCTTCTTAGAATTTGTATAATATTATTGATTAACGAAATGTCAACTTTCTCGTTCATCCTCGTCAACTACATGACGTCGTGGCACTGCACCACGAACACGAGAATAGATGTTGGAGGCATCGACGAGCAACCAGCAACGCAATGATATCTATAGGATAGGGAACGCAACGATAAGGTGAACTCAAGACATTCCTTTTTAGAGGAAGGCTCGCGATGAAACTTATTTTGATAGTTGTGGTCAATAATGAGGTCACACTGGATAATGGTTGTGCCAAAAGAGAGAGAGGATAGAGTCAAAGAGGTTGTGTGCAATATTAATAAGTTTTTTTTTTGCAACTTTGGCATGTAAATTTACAACGTCATAGAAAAATGTTACAGTATTTCGTGAGTTTTTATATTGTTGCAAATGTTACTAATACGAGATTTAAGCCTAGTTCTCTACAACTTTATTTGGCTTATCTACTTTCTTTTCTTTTCTTTTTTTTTAGAAGAAGGTAACAAACCATTCATTACCAGTGCTCCACCCATACAAGAAGACCCTTATGAACAAAGAAAATTACATCAAAGTCCCTCAAGGATCTAAACACAAACTCAGCACAAAAGCTCTCTCCTCTCCTCACTCCAGCCGTTAGAACGAACTGCAGCGAAGACCGAAGCATCCTCCGATCCAGATCCAACAACCAACTCCAGATTCGACGGAGAAGAAGGTCAAAACCAGTAATAGTCGACGAAGAACACGCTTCCGTCGTGGGCATGGAAGAGGAAGCGAAAAACAAAGGAACACCACCGCCAGTCACCGTAGCCATCCCCAGAGGCACGAACGTTGGAGTCTCCCACAGCCACATCCCTAACTCACTTTTTTCTCCAAAAGCACAACCTCCGCACCACGGAAAAACCAAGGTCCCATCACGCCGTCGAGCTCCCATCTCCGACTGCAATAGCAAAGAAGAAGAGGCAGCGACGCAGGGTCTAAAGAGGGAACTTCCTGGGAAGGAGCATGCCGAGGACGCATCTGCCACCTCCGACGAAACCTCGCCGAAAACGAACCACCACGCCGCCGGCCATCTCCCCGGAAACCCCTCATTTCCACTCCCTAAACTACATCTACACCTACCTTTGTACATGTCCCGACCTAGATCCCGCACCCTCCCCAACCCAATGACGACCCGGAGGCCGGCGGCGGCAAAGGGGAAGGTCGGATCTAGACGGAGCGCTCGCCTCCCCTGCCACTCTTGTTTTCGCCCTTTCTGGTCGGTGTCTCGCCTGGACCCGTTTCTGCTTTCCGCTGCGTGTACTTATCTACTTTTTTTTCTAGGGTTCAGGGTTTAGGGCTAACAGTGGGCCTGTGTGCATGGTTGGGTGCGGGCTGGGCAGGCACCCCCAAAAAAACAACAGTGAAAGAAATAAAGAAACAGACTTGTGATGCCGACGGGGAGGAAGGCCCAGCCCAAGAAAAGGACGTACAGCGAGCAGCCTGTTTGGAGGCCCATAAGGCCCACAACATGCTGTGCTGTGCTGTGCTGGCCACCTAGGTGGGGAGGGAAAAGAAAAGAAGGTTTTGCATTGAATTGTGTCACCCATTTCCTGCAGGCTTTGCAGCTGCACCCATCTTCTCCCTGCTGCTGTAGGAGCATGTGATGGCTCCACTGATTCTTGATTAACGATTCCTGATCCTGAGCACAAGGAGCAAGGAAATTAATGGCTCCACTCCTCCTCTCCAGTTGGCGACTTGGCGAGGAGCACGCAGCAGCAGCAGCAGCACACACTCCCACTCTTCTTTTCTTTTCTTTTCTTTTCATCGGTGAAGGAGCAGCGGTTAGTAAACACATGATGAGTAGACACTGGACCTCGACCTCTTCCCAGTCCTTGACCTTCGCTAGCCATCGATGGGAAAACAAAACCGTGGTTAACGTACGAAAACCACGGTTAACGGGTAAACCTGTCCGGGCCGGCTTTTGAAAACTGATCGGCTAGGTTTGAATTAAATCCAATCTGAAAAATTCCATAAAATAGTAAACATTATTATATGACTATTGGCTGAAACAGAATCTGAAAATTCAAAATTTTCATGTGTTTTTTCGTTTGATATGAATATAAATAAATAAATAAATAAAGGAAGAATATGCCATATATATGATGCCTCCTTATAGGGGAGGTGCTGTCGGAATTTCGTAGTAATAAAAGACTTAGTAGCAATTTTTCTATATTTTCTATAATTTTTGTATGTCCCTATAATTTTTCCAACCGCAAAATTAGTGCCAAATTGACATTTGTAAGTCCCTATAATTTTTTCTATTTTTCTATTATTTTTTCTATTTTTTCCCTATTTTCTCTAATTTTTTATATTATCTGCTAAAACAGACCGGTTAGCTCGGCTAACCGAGCTAACTGGAAAAACCGGTGGGTTAGCCGACCGAGCCTTTTTTTAATACAAATTTGAATTCGGACGGTTTTTTCTCAAAATTCTGGTTAGCCGTGGTAATCGGCCGGTTAGCCGAGCCGAGCCGAGCCTCCCTGGGTTTTTGGGCTCGGTTCGGTTACGCAAACCCTCGCTAGTACTAGAGTACATGGATCCATGGATGTCGCTGCTTCTTCTTCCTCCTCTCGCTGCTCGCTGCTCGCTGCATTTAAGCCAGGCCGCCCTCGCCCTGCCCTACGGCTGCTAAACATTCACGCCGCTTACCTGCCCAATGCCCACTGCTCATTCATTCCGCCCAGCCAGAATGCCCCCACGAACAGCAACAGGAACCGCAACCATCTCCGCATGCCTCCTCCTCCTCCTCCTCGCCACCGCCGCCGCCGCCGAAACCAGCGAGCCGGCCGCTCTGCTGGCCCTCAAGTTCGCCCTTGACCGCTCCGACCGCCTCCCGTGGCGCCCCGACACGGCGCCCGCCTCCTGCTCCTCGTGGCCCGGTGTGCGCCAGTGCGGCCGCGACGGCCGCGTCACCAAGCTCGTCCTCGAGAACCTCAACCTCACCGGCTCCCTCACCGCCGCCCTCCTGGCGCCGCTCGCCGAGCTCCGCGTGCTCAGCTTCAAGTCCAACCGTCTCACGGGCCCCATCCCGGACGCCCTCCCGCGCGCCCTCCCCAACCTCAAGCTTCTCTACCTCTCCGGCAACCGCCTCCAGGGCGGCATCCCGCACACCCTCGCCGTCCTGCACCGCGCCACCGTCCTCGTGCTCTCCGGCAACCGCCTCTCCGGCGACATCCCCGCCGCCCTCGCCACCTTGCCCCGCCTCACCTCCCTGCTCCTCGACGCCAACCTGCTCACCGGTGCCGTCCCGCCGCTGTCCCAGCGCACGCTCCGCCACCTCAACGTCTCCGGGAACCGCCTCTCCGGCGAGATCCCGGCAGCGCTCGCACGCTTCAACGCGTCGTCTTTCCTTGGCAATGCCGGGCTGTGCGGGCCGCCGGTCGCCACCCCATGTGCCCCGAGCCCCGGGCCGGTGACCGCGGCCACGGCGGCATTCGCGCCCCTCCCTCCGCCCCGGCCCAAGAGCCGCGGCGGCGGCAAGAAGGCCGCCATCGTGGCCGGCGCCACGGTGGGAGGGGTGGCGGCGGTGGGGATCCTGGTGGCGGCGGCGGCGGCGTCGATGGGGTCCCGGCGCGGGAGGAGCAAGCGCGTGGCCGGCGACGTGGACAAGGGCGGCGGCGCGGCGGCGGCGGAGGAGGAGGAGGAGGAGCAGCATCCTCAGGTGAACGCGGCGGCGGCGGGCGTGCGGGAGTTCTCGTGGGAGCGGGAGGGGATCGGGAAGCTGGTGTTCTGCGGCGGCGGCGGAGGAGGGGAGATGTACAGCCTGGAGGAGCTGCTGCGGGCGTCGGCGGAGACGCTGGGGCGCGGGGAGGTGGGGAGCACCTACAAGGCGGTGATGGAGACGGGGTTCATCGTCACCGTGAAGCGGCTGCGGGAGCGGGAGGGCGGCGGCGGCGGGGAGCTGGGGCGGCGCGCCCAGGAGCTGGGGCGGCTGCGCCACCCCAACCTCGTCGCCCTGCGCGCCTACTTCCAGGCCAAGGAGGAGCGCCTCCTCGTCTACGACTACTACCCCAACGCCAGCCTCCACTCCCTCCTCCACGGTCAGCTTCGCTTCACTAGTTCAATTCACTTCACTTCTTCTCTCAAAAATTCAATTCCAATTCCAATTTCGGCTACGCTTTTGCCTTGTTTTAGTTTGTCTTGAAAAACAAGCCCTCGGTGTTTCTTTCCCCATCAGTGGTTGCATCGCATGAGAATCGACGTTAATCTTGTGCTTGTTGTTCTTGCCCCGGGAGGGATTAAAACAAGTCCTTTTGTTGCGTAGCAATGGGCAATGGCGTGTCCCAACTCCCATGATGGTTTGATGGATGTACCACCGTTCGTGACCGTGCTGTCTATAGAGGAAAGGACTCATCTTTGGGCTGGGCCATTCATAATTTTATTTACACCATCTCTAGTACTATCAGCACCATGTATAGACACGTATTAATATCAGTACACTGGTATTTAGTAGCGTCAGTTTGGAGGAGTGATTCACACTCGCACCACACTGGCAGCACTGCAATTTGCAAGGAAGCAGCAGTACGCAGTAGTATTGTAGATCCCATTGTATTGTACTACTACTGCCTGCGCTGCGCCACGCACTCCAATCAATCAAAGAGGCCGAGGGACATGCAGATGACTGCTCCCAATGCAGGCAGAGGCTACAGTGCACCAGCATGTGAGTGAGCTACCCAGCCCAGCGGCCAGTACATATATATATGTTTCTTTCTTGCAAGAGGAAATTGCCAAAACCTCCTCCTATGTCACTGCTCAGAGCAAAGCTAGCAGCAGCTTTATAATTTACAGTTTTGCTGTAAACGTCCTTTCAGACTTTACACTACACTCTAGAAAATTCCCTCACCTACCAGATACTCTATGCGTGCTGCAAATTTAAAACGCCATTTAGAGCTTTTCCTAGATATGCTCTGAGGCTCATAACCCATTCCCATTGAGGTTAGCATGCAGTCAAATGGTCAAATGACATGACAGGACCTGCTCCATATATGTGGAGACGGTGGGCATGGCGTACTGGCATGAGTTTAGAGGTTTAGCATGAGACAAGAGAGAGGCCAGTGCAGCGTGGCGTTGCACTGTTGCTGCTAGCTCCATGGAATTAGCAATGCATGGCATGGATGCTGCTTAATTGGTTGCATTGCCATTGCCATTGCCATTGCAATGTGGTCCTCCTAGCTACTAGTCCTGCACAACGAACCGGTGTTGGTGTTATGAGCACGGGCAGGGAGGGGGAGGGCAGCGTATGAGCTGAGCAAGAGTGATTATACCCGTGTTCATGTTCATGGATGCACCTCAGCTCAACGCCTCATGCCATGCCGTCTTTATACCCGTGGGACTGCACTGCACGCTCACTTTTATGTTCTTTTTCTTTAAGGGAAACTTACACGCTACAGGCAGGCTGTCCAGGTTCAGCACTTCAGCTTGGTAGAGCAATTAATTAAATCAGTAATACATACTCGCCGATAATAAGGGGAATTATGCATGGCAATGTACCTTTTGAGAGCTCAGCTGAGCTGAACTGGACGGGAGGGTACTAGTCACTCATGCATAATTTGATGAGTGTATGTAGATGATGATGATGATGATCTGGTGGTGGTGGCATTTGTGGTTTGTATGGAGTTGCAGGAGGGCGTGAGTCGAAGGGGAAGGCGCTGCACTGGACGTCGTGCCTGAAGATCGCGGAGGAGGTGGCGGCGGGGCTGGTGTACCTGCACCGGGAGGGCGTGGTGCACGCCAACCTCAAGCCCTCCAACGTCCTCCTCGGCCCCGACTTCGAGTCCTGCCTCACCGACTACGGCCTCGTCCCCGCCCTGCTCCCCCACGACGCCGCCGCCGCCGCCGCCGACCACCACCACCTCCTCCTGCCCTACCGCGCCCCCGAGGCGCGCGCCGCCCACGCCCACGACCACGCCTTCACCGCCGCCTCCGACGTCTACAGCTTCGGGGTGCTCCTCCTCGAGCTGCTCACCGGCGCCACGCCGCCGCTGCACCTGCACGCCGACGACATCCCCTCCTGGGTGCGCGCCGCGCGCGACGACGACTCCGGCGCCGACTCCGCCAGCGGCGCCGACGACAAGCTCGGCGCGCTCGTGGCCATCGCGGCGGCCTGCGTGGCGGCGGAGGCGGCGCGCCGCCCACCCACGCCCGAGGTGCTCCGGATGGTGCGGGAGGCGAGGGCGGAGGCCATGTCCTCCTCCAACAGCAGCGACCGCTCCCCTGCGCGCTGGTCCGACGCCGCTGCCGCCGCCGGAGTGCCGCCGCCGCCGGATTCCAACCACAGGGACTCATGAACAATCACCATGATCCATCCATCACCATTGCCTCGCTCTCTGGCTCTCTGCTTCGCATCCATCCACACTTCTCTCTTGGGTTCTACTACTAGTCCTAGTCATGCCACAACATAACATTCTTATGTAAATCCTTTTGGATTGTTCCTTCCTTTGTTCTCTCAAATCTCACCCGATCGATGAACAAACAAAAAAAGAAGATTGCTTCACCGCAGCCACTATCGGTTGTTTATTACTGCTGGAAAAGTTTAATCCTCCAGAGAGGTTTTAAAATATAAAATAATTTTTAAAATGAACCATTTAAAACCTTGTAAAAAACTACAAAGCACCACGCCATCTGATTTGAACAAAATATCAAGCCAAATTTAAATTTAATTGAAGCTGAAAAACAAGCCCATTGTCACGGGTCTTCCAATAGAGCACCTACATCCATCCGTTTCATTTTGATACAATAATAGTATAGTTAATTCGTCGCCGGACAAGTTTTTTTTTCCGAATCACGAAAGCACCTCACCCCAGCCATGCCATCATCGCATTTTCTTTGGCGTTGGTAAAAAGAATCGTATTTTTGTGTAAGGTATAAAGGCATTACACTATTTCTCCGTACTAGTTTGTAGTTTCAAAATATTTTTTCCTCCTCTTGTTGTTGGTGATAGCGAATTTTACTAGTTTTCGATTGGAGAGAGACTTCGGTCCTCTTTGATAGCTTGTTTAGTTTTAGTTTAGTTTTTATTGGAAAAATTTGACCACATTTGAAAGTGGTATGAAAAGGCTAAATAAATTATTGAAAAAATATTTTTGAGATCTTTGAGAAAAAACCCTACAAAGTTATTAAAAAATTATTTTTAAAAAATAAAGTAAATGCTGTATATAAAAATAACAAAAGTTGCAATCCCAACAAAACTAAACTAAAACAAGCTACATCAAAGAGGCCCTTCGTGTGGGAAAAAGAAAGAGGAGAAGGCCGGCCCAGCCGCAGGCCCATTTTGTATAAGTCGGCGACGTTGAGAATTAAAGGCCCCCGCCCACGAGCACGAGTGCATCTTCCTCCGCCATCCCCACCCCCTCTTCCCCCTTGGAGACGAGGTCTAGGGTTTCCTCCCAATCCCAATCCCAATCCCAATCCCAATGGCGGCCACCGCGTCCAGGCGCCCCGCCATGGACGACGACAACCTCAACTTCGAGACCTCTCCGGGCGTCGAGGTCGTCAGCACCTTCGACCAGATGGGGATCCGCGACGACCTCCTCCGCGGCATCTACGGCTACGGCTTCGAGAAGCCCTCCGCCATCCAGCAGCGCGCCGTCCTCCCCATCATCAACGGCCGCGACGTCATCGCCCAGGCCCAGTCCGGCACCGGCAAAACCTCCATGATCTCCCTCTCCGTCTGCCAGATCGTCGACACCGCCGTGCGCGAGTAACTCCCTCACCTCCCCTCCCTTCCCCACCACCTATTCTATTCTCCTTTGCTGCTGCTGCTGCTGCCGCTGCCTCCTCCATCCCATCCATTTGGGTTTGCATATTGTTGCATACATTCTGTTATTTCCCCGCTGCAACAACAACACCAACGTGTCTCACACCACGCCACGACAGCTTACTTGGTTCGCCAACCCAACTAGATGCATGTTGTCTCTTAATAAATACAATTAATTGAGTAGAATCAGAGGTGGGGCTGGGAAGTGCAAGCAACTAAACGTGCAAAATCGGAGCAGCAGATGGGGAAGGATCGAGTCGAAGAACACAGCAGCAAGGAGAAGAGCTGAACCTTTACTGCTTCTATTTGTTGAAGCCTTGCTCGTTCCCTCTTTGTAGTTGTTCGTGTTCCACGGCCTAGCTAGGGTACAAATTGGGTTTTAGTCATGAACTGAATATGTTTCCCTTGTGCCTGCCAGTCCAAAATCCTGTGCTGCTATTATGATCCACATCCTTCTTTTTTATTCTTCGATGCATACACCGTTTGCTATAAAAGAGTAACCTAGATTGATTTTCATTTTGTATTCTCATTTTGTAGGGTGCAGGCATTGATATTATCGCCAACTAGAGAGCTTGCTTCACAAACGGAGAGAGTTGTGCGGTCTATTGGTGACTACATCAGTGTGCAAGTGCATGCTTGTATTGGTGGTAAAAGTATCGGCGAGGATATTAGAAAGCTCGAGCACGGAGTGCATGTTGTGTCAGGAACACCAGGAAGAGTATGTGATATGATCAAGAGAAGAACATTGCGTACAAGGGCCATCAAGCTCTTGATCTTGGTTAGTTTGATCTGGTCACGTTGCACCCATTTACCTTTCCATCAAGCTGTGTGGCTAACATATAACATGCTTCCATAATAGGATGAAGCTGATGAGATGTTGAACAGAGGCTTTAAGGATCAGATTTATGATGTCTACAGATATCTCCCCCCAGAACTCCAGGTCAGTCTCTTTCCGCAATCACTCTTTTGCGTCGTTGTTCAGTCACTCCTCTCAGCATATGGACGTTTCCTATTTGTTATGTACATGTGTTTTGGTATCTTTTATCTGTCTGCTTGCATTTTTCGTTGACATTGTCTTTTCCTATATTCTACAGCCTATCCATCTTTTATCTGTTTTGATTTGATAATAATGCATGGTCTGTTACACACCAATATTGAATGCCATTTTTTTTAGCATTTGTTATTTTTCCGTTGTTATCAGTTGGCAGTTCACATTCTTGATTTAAAATAGACGAGAAAAACATGAGTATTTTTGGGGGGAAAAACCCTAAAAGGAGCTCTAGGCTTGCTGCTGATGAAAAGAGATAATGGAAGTGCACCCATGCTAATCAAACTTTCTGTTATTTTGCTGTATGCAGGTAGTTTTAATCTCTGCAACTCTGCCCCATGAGATCTTGGAGATGACTGGCAAGTTCATGACTGATCCAGTTAGGATCCTTGTGAAGCGTGATGAGTTGACCTTAGAGGTAAATTTCTTTTTTTTTTTTGCTTTATTACATTTGATCATGTTTAAAAAAATACGTTTTCATGTCATGTTTGCAGGGCATCAAACAATTCTTTGTTGCTGTTGAGAAAGAGGAATGGAAGTTTGATACTCTGTGTGATCTTTATGATACACTGACCATCACCCAAGCTGTCATCTTCTGCAATACTAAGAGGAAGGTAATGTATGGTACGGTTGGTTTATTTTCATTGTTTCTGTCCTTTCCACCAGTATACCTTTTTTGTTCTACTTACTCCTGTTGTTATCTCTCTACACCAACTTCGTGTTTGATCTTCCTTTTGTGGATTTCTCACATTTTGGTTTCATCTGGGTGTTACTCCTTATCCATGTTGATCATTGAAAATTTTTACTTTGCCTATCCAAGCATGCATCACTTAATGTTTGATTTCTTTGGCTCCATTGCTAATAAAAATGTCTAATCAACATCATTGATGGTTTGTATCCTAAAATGGTAATTTTCTTTCGGCTAGGTTGATTGGCTTACTGAAAGAATGCGCACCAATAACTTCACGGTATCAGCTATGCACGGTGACATGCCTCAAAGGGAAAGGGATACCATTATGGCTCAGTTCAGGGATACTGAAACTCGTGTTCTAATCACGACAGATGTTTGGGCTCGAGGGTTGGATGTTCAGCAGGCAAGTCTTGTTATATGTATATTTTTTATTTGAACTCTTTCACTTTGCTGGTCTGTCACCTGATATTAGGCTGTCGCAAGTTTCCTGGCATGTGGATCCTTCACATCCGGTTATCCAGCAGCTGCAGCTCCAATTGTTGGGCCATCTTGTAATATTACTGTATTATGCTTGTCTTGACTATGAATTACTTTCATTTTCAGGTCTCCCTTGTCATAAATTATGATCTCCCAAATAATCGTGAGCTTTACATCCATCGCATTGGTCGCTCTGGACGATTTGGACGCAAGGTAAAGTTACAGAATTCGGCTGCAATACTGAGGCACCTCTGTTATTCCACTGGCTCTCCTCTACTTACCTGTGGTTAATTCATGGTAGATAGTTTTGGTTCTGTTTTGTTGACACTGATGATGTCAATGAAACCATAAAACTACAATTTTTTGGGCACATAGATAACGACTTAAAAAATCGTTGTGCATTTTTTCTTGCCATTATATGACAGCTAAATATCCAATTCTATACCATGTTCATAATGAATAAAATAATGACTGTAAGTGAATTCTGTCACATTTTCTCTTCACTCTAGAGCAATTTGGCTGCAAGGCACGGTAAAACTTAATGCAACGTGTGATCTCTTCATCTCACATGCTCATTAGTCATTTATGCACTTAGGAAAATGGTTTGGGGATCTCCATGTTGAACTATTGTAGAGCCTGGAGATATCAAACTACAATGCTGTAGTTAGAATCACAACTGGTAGCCCAGCACTGGCGCTTGACAGATGATGATGCCATTTTTTTTTTTGCGTACCGTTGCAGGGTGTGGCTATCAATTTTGTGCGCAAGGATGACATCCGCATATTGAGGGACATTGAGCAGTACTACAGCACGCAAATTGATGAAATGCCAATGAATGTTGCCGATCTAATCTAGTGTGGGTTTGGTTCACATGTTTGGTGTGGCTGGATTGCTGTAACTTAAAAAGAAGAGCTGTGGGATTTGTTCTTGTTATGTTATGTGACTGGAGTGAAGCGTTTTCCTTGATTTGGGCCGTGACATGAACTGTATATAAATCTAGCACCAGCTCATGTGACACTAATTCTGCATTTGTGGTTTGGACCAGACTTTGCGTTCGTCGTGTGCAACAGCGATTTCAGTTGGGTTTTCATTGATATGTCTTTACTACAGTCATTTTATGTTATCGAGTTTTTTGTTTTTTTTTTTTTGGGCAGTTCCATGGTCAAGTTGACAGTGACACTAGTTGTGGAGAAAAATGACTGAAAAGATTGGAGCTTATGAAGTTAGGATGCGCGCGGCAGCTTACCCTTGGTTTGTAGGATGTGCGCTTGTCCGTCATTGACAAACCGATATAGGCGAAGTGAATGTGATTCACGTATTTCATAAAAAATGTTGCGATTACAGCAAGGCGGAAAGTGAGAATCAGCAGGCCAGACTGTTCTCAATATATCTACTTATTTGTCTTATCCATTCCGTTCAACTTGTGTTTTACGGATTTTAGACATGTATATGAGATAGAATAGGCCGATTGAAAAACAAAATTAAATTTGAATAGATTGGTAAGTCAAGAAAGCCGGATAAGGTGACAAAGAAGAGAGCTTAAACACTGTTTGGAATCGTGATGTACCCTGTTGGGAACCGGCTACACCGCTTGGAAGTTCAGCACAAATATAAATATAAATGGACCTGCGCTGGCTGCGAAATTATACTATACTATACCACCAAAAAAGAGAGAAATGTGGTAGGAGAACTGGAGAAGGGAAAGAAGAAAGAAGAAAGCTGAAGCTGAAGCAGGAGGGGCATCGTATTATTCGTGGTGGTCGTTACCGATCGATGGCTGAGGGGCGTGGGCTGCGGCGAACGGGCTCCTTCTCCGGCGTGTGGTGGAAGCTCGGCGACGATGCCGATGCCGTCCGGCTGCGCGACGAGGAGGCCGCCGTGAAGGCCTGCATCCAGAGGCGGCGCCGTGGAGCCCGCGCTGTCCGCCGCACCATCGCCTTCACCTCGCTCGCCCTCGAGGCGCTCTATGCCCTGTGGTTGCGGGCGGCCACAAGGCCGAGGCCAAGGCCGCGCACCACCACCACCACCACCATGAACACGAAGGCGAAGCTGCTGCTGCTTCTCCTGCCTCTTTCCGCCATACCCGCCTTGGCTGCCATCGTCCTCGCCGCCTTCGCCCGCTTCCACAGATCCTGTACGCTCCCCTTCCCTTCCATCTTAATCAAATTCCGTTATGCTCGCCTCGCCAAGTCGCCATTCACCATTGCATCCATCCTCCCATCATTTCTTTATTCGTTGCATGCTTATGCAGTTGATGCCAGAGACCAGCAAAAGCTCCAAAGGCTTGCGGCAGTGAGGAAGGCCAGCAATAGCATCAGGGGGAGCCATCACAACATGCAAAACCTCATCCACGTCCAGGTGCGTGCTTAATTCCATTCCTACTTCCTACTTCCTATCCCCTCTCCATCAACCAGCCATTCATTCCTAGCTATCTCCATATATATATAGCCATAGCAATTCATGCATGCATGATCCCTGTTCATTTGCGCAGAAGCATGATCCAGATGCCGCGGAGCCGGCTGCTGCCACGCCGCTCAAGAGGACTCACTCCCGATTGAGCTTCCATGTCGGGGATGAATGAATGATCTCAATTCTCAACTCGACGCCAGATCCTGCATCTACACCAGATATGAGTGTGTCACCAACTCTTGCTGGTTACTGATCCATGCGAAGAATCAATATTTTCGGTTTTTGTGCTCTCGTCATTTTTTTTCCCTACTGATGCTGCGAGATTGCACACTGAATCTTTTGTCCCTTTTAATTACCCATGGAACAATAATATTTGTTATGTGCCCATTTGGATGTCTATTGATTCAAAATATATGAACAGATTGAACTGCATGCATGACCAATGGAAGCACCTCGCTCTTAGGCCATCCTCAATGCAAGGCGCTTAGAGCTAGGTGTTTAGGGTGCCACAGCACTAAGCACCCGTATAAAAACTTTTCTTTCCAATGCGTCACAGCTTTCAGAGGTGCTTATAAACTATAACTATCTTGTTAGCATCTGGATCAGACGCTTTAATCTCCAATGGCCGGTGCCTAACATGTAACATAAAAAATACAATCAACCAGGTAGCATCCAGACATCCAGACAAGCAGTTGTAGAAAAAAATTTGGCAAGCACCCGGTAGCAATGGATGCCAATCTAGGCATCTTCTCTCTCCTCTAAGCACCTCTATTTGCTGATGCGGCAAAAAAAACCCGGTTTTTTTCTCTAAGCATCTACTTAAGCACCTGCATTGGAGATGGCCTTATAAACTAAACGCGCAGTGTTATTTTCTGCCAAATTAAGTGCATGTACACAATTCTAAGATCGAAAATAACAACAGCTTGTCGGAGCAACGGAGATTTCAAAGATCGATCTGCAGGGTTTGTGCACAAGCAAATTGAAGGAAAGAACTTTAGAGCGCAAGAAACTCAGCTGTAACATCATACTACTGCTGGTACCATATTGCATTATTACTTACGATTTTTTTATTATTTCCCTCCTAAGAACTGGTAACCGGGTGTGGGCTACTGGGCTGATAGTGCTTGTCATGTCCACTCCATAGTCTTCTGTGTAAGCCTCACAGGACGTGTGAACCATTTTGCAAATCTACAAAAATTTATTAAGGAAATTATGTTTGTTTATTTTAAAAAATATATAAAGAAAAGGACGGGTCATTTGATTTTAGTAGTCACGTAATTGGTTTATGATTTTATAGTACAGAGAATAAATAATGATACCGGGAGCAGTACTCTGACCAGTGTCCGAGCTAGCTGCGCCTAGCGGTACACCTTTAGATGATACTACTTGGTTATAACATTCAAGTGAGATCAAACAATATGATCCACTACAGGAATCGAAACTAGTTTAGGCGGCCAAAGCCACCGACACAGATACGAATACCGCCGACGTAGGTATTTGTCGGCGGCTGGCCGCCGACACAGCTCCGCCGACGTTGCGTCGATGACACAGACCAAAATTGTCGGCGGCCCCGCCGACAAAGAAGCATGCAAGGCAAGCTACCTGGGTTAATTCTGTGTCGGCGGCTCAACTAGCCGACCACACAAGATCCCCCTGACGGAACGCACCGGGTGACGGCGCTCTGGCAAGTGGACCCCACATTCGAAATATGGGCCGGGACGTGGCACGTAAATGTGGTCGGTGTAACACCTCGGCTTCCTAGGAGCCCGAGATGCTACTAACTCTACTAAAAATTCTAAATTTCGACATCACTTCCTCTGATTATATGAACATCCACGGCAGACAAACTTGGCATAGACCAAACAATAAAATTTCAACACGACGAAAGGAGGCTAACCCAACAGTTAGGAGCATACCAAGTTAACAAATTGTATCATATATGCCATTGCAACTGTAAACAACTAGGGTAAATGGTAATGTGATCATTGCTCAGTGCAGCGAGCAAAAGTGAGCAGCTACACCCCTTCCCATGCATGTTCCATCGAGCTCACCTAAAAACATAAAACAAGCAAGTATGAGTTCAAGACTCAGCAAAGCACATAATAACGAGGTTTAAATATAAACATAAGCATCATCAACATAATCCTCATTCATCTATCATTGCTCCATTATTTCAACACATGTCCAATGCAATACTCATCTATCATTGCTCCATTCTTTCAACACATGTCCAATGTAATGCAATGCGATGCAGTGTTATGCATTATGATCTTTGACATTGTGCGCACCGGTATCTGAGCGTACACCCGTCGATGTAACGCTCTAACTCCATCCCGTGGAGGTGCTCACCGAAGTGAGTCTTCCCCGCCATCCCGTGGCGAGTGCCTATCTCTGTAGGTCTTATCAAGAGCACGCCGGATTAGTCATATAGCTTCTTTCATTGATCGGGCCCGTGGCTCACCGGACTAGCTAGCTATATGACTTTCTCACCGCCCTGGCTCGTATGCATTCATGAATGTATGCAACATGCATAGAGTTAACCATCATTTCTCATCATCATCCCATCATTTCTATCCCTATTGATTCATACACTCACTAATCCATCTTTGTTATCCATTCATTTAGCACTAATAATATCATCAGCATAATCGGCATCAAGATATGTATCATCACCATCCTCACAACCATTCATCAACACATTATTTCCAGTATTTAAAACAGGCATATATATCACTTACCATCATTCAAGCACACACTATCATAGTATTCGCATCAGTACTTGCCTTAGTTATCAAGCGTTGAGGAGCGGTGCTGCGACGGCACCGACTTTAACCCTGAAGCAACTCCACCTACAATAGTCATTCACATACAACGGTCAATCACCCGTCTCACATATTCGAGCGATAGAACTATCTCTTAGCCCCTAAATCGGAAGAGAGAAAACCTAGCATACTAGCCTTTCGAAACCCCCAAAGCATGACGTGGTCAACACCGGACAACGGCGCTGTTTTGGCCACAACTCCCAAACCGTTTAGCCAAAATTCGCATTCTTGGACTCTACGGAAAGCTAAGAGCATTGCTCACGTTCTTGGTTATAGGGCCGAGTTCCAAATCCCAACAAATTCGGCTCAAAACAAACTCGAAGCTCGCTTTACGGTCCCTCCAAAGAACACATCTATTACACCCACAAATCCATAGCTAGCTCTCATAGATCGGGGCCTAAGCAACACTAGGAACCACAAGATCATAGCAATAAGCCTTAAAAAGTCCTTACCCCCAAATCGTGGCACATGAAACCCTAGCTCCTCCTTTCTTCTTGCAACCCGGCCGCCTCCTCCCTTCTCCTTCCTTGTCTCCACCGCCGGCCTCTCTCCTCCTCTTCCCAACGCCTGCCCCTCCTCTACTTTTCTTCTCCACCTCAACCGGCGCCCACCCCTTGCCTCCCTGCTGCCAAAACGGCAAGGACGAGCGGAGGGAGTGGGAGGGAGAGAGCTGAATAGAAGGAGGCGACGGCGCGCAGCCAGCTCGCGGCGACGGGGACGACGGCAGGCAGCCGAGGCGGTGCTAGCAGCTAGGGAGGAAAACGGGAGAAGAGACGTGAGGGAGAAAGAGATATCGAGAGAGATGAGGGATCGATCCCCTCTGCCCAGCGTGCTGCCCCTAAAAGGGGTGACGAGGTGGGCTGGGCTTGCCGGCCCAGTTTGGCTCATCATCATTTTTTTTTAATATTACACAGATGATGCTGATAGCACACCCAAGGAGGCTACCCTCTTTTTTGAAGAGCCGCGCATTGGCGTAAGGAGCTCCGAGTTTCCACCGCGCATGCTTGCGCATAGGCTGATCCTACACATTGACCAAGTTCTTGATTTCGACCAACCGGGCGTGGAGCCCGTTGGCAGGAGTAGGCCTCGAAGTGTTATCAGTGGCCTGCCGCCTGATGGTGTTTCTTCCTCCGATGATGAAGACTTCCCTTGGGTGTATCCTTTTGCGTGGGAGCTCGGTGTGGTTGATGGACCTCCGGGTCAGAGTGCTCCAGTGCGAGCCCGCCTCGGACCTCCGCCTTCAGATGGTGATGATAGCCCGCCTCCTCCTCCCCCACCTTCCCGGCAGCGGAATAGGCCATCGGGCTGGGATGTCAAGCCGAACTCTGCTGCAAAACCGCCCGGACCTGCATCCTCCTTCCCACGACAGCAGTCTCGCTTCTTTGGGGGAGGGAGGAATGATGGACGGCGCCGTCGTGTCCCCGGCAAGGACGCTGGATCCAGGGCCACAAACAAAAAACAGGTACCGGAGCAGGTCAACAAGCTGGTTTCTGAGGTGGCCGACCATTTCCCACCTTCTGTCCTGGTCCAGGAGCCCGTAGTACCTGGGCTTCATGACCCCATGCTAGATGAATACTCTGTCTCTTCGCACATTGATATTTCTTTTCTGAGGAAGGTTACCTTGGCAAGGCTATCAAGTTTCCTCTGTTTCTTTGGATACAATTAGTTATTCTCCTATAATAATAGCTTCTTTTATTGTGTTGACGAGTTCAAATCACACCACAATATGTGCTGAGCTACTTAACTTGTACTCATTGTTCAGTTCTTAGGTCCAAATTAACAGCGAGCCGTCATCCACTCTCTAGCCAAAACCATCTAAGGCCTTGTACATTTCAGCTCAGTGTAGCGTAGCGTAGCGTTTCAGCAAAATTTATCTTTTTTATATAGCCTATTTGGTGTAATAATTTGTAATGATTTTTCTTAGGCTTTTAGTAGTTCTCATAAATTTGAACCACTTTTTAGATACTTTCAAATTTTGTTGAAACGCTACGCTACGTTACATTAAGCTGAAATATACAAGGCCTAAAAGAAGGTGTAGAAAAGCTATTAAATTATCTGGCTACTGACTAGCTATCTAATTACCACACCACTAGAAAAAATCATCTGAGCACTGACTAGCTAGCCACTGATGATTCATATTACTGATGGAGTAATTTATATGAAACTTGCACAAGGTTATTGCATGATTACAGACAGATTAATTCCGAGTGTACATAACACATGACAGTGGGTACCAAGGATTAGCATACCTTGTGGGGCTTCAACAAGATGGATGACAAGAGGAGTGATTTACTTGTAGAACATTGGACGTAATGGAAAGGCCAATGAATTCCTCCGGTTCTCCTTTGGCAACAAAAGACGAAATTCAGAAAAAGGCAACAAGAAAATGAAATCAAGAAAATTTTTACCTGAGAATGTTTCGTTCTAACTATTGTTCCTTTGACCAGATCTGGAACTAGTAGAGGGGAAGAACAAACCTTCGGGGGATCTGATGAGAAGGGGATGAGGCAACAGTCGTCGGGGGAGGACCTCTTCCTCTTCTACTTCCTCGTATTCTTCCCCTTTCTCCACATCCTCCTCTTCTGCTTTCTCTTCTTCTTCGTCTTCTTCTACTTCATCTTCCGTTTGTTATATCACATCACCAATATCGACGTACAGCTCTCCTGACAACTCTCGTTCTTGAAACGGCTCCATATCTTATTGAGACTCGTAGTCTTCTTCCTTGAGGTCGGGCAATCTACCAAACGGATGACATTTATGTACAATCCATCAATTTTTGTAATCTGGGTGAGCGTATGGCAGATAGAACACCAGCTCGACTTGTTCGGGTAGAATAAACACGTCAGGCTTTTGATACAACTTCTTATGATTTATTTCAAGTAGTCCTAATTCAGGAGTACGCCGCACCCCACATTTAGGTTCGAACCATCTGCACCGAAACAGTATGAACGAGAGATCATTGTTGCCTTCATAAGATATTTCCACTATCTCCTCAATAATCCCGTAATACTCTATGTCCGGACCATCAAAGTCGGCTGTGACATAACTAACGAATTGTTGGACAAGTGGCTCGGACTCTTCCTCGGGGGAGAGATCATAAGCCCTACCCACATCATCCGTGAGCTCGTCCAATCTGTCCACCTCAACTTCATCGAAACCCTCTCCAAAATCCACAGGGCTGGACGCCGGACGTTTTCTCTCACCATGATATACCCATTGAAAATAGTTTGGTTTAAATCCATTCCTACAGATGTGCTCGCTAATATCCTTCTTGGTCCTCTTTTCGGTATTTGAGCAGACAGCGTAGGGACAACGCACAAGCGCTGCATTAGGGTTGGAGAATCTTCCACGAATGCCTCAACTTTGTCGAACCACTCAGTGTGCCGACCAGGCTTCTTCCATCCATCGTACATCCACCGTCGATCTTCCATCGTTTACTATATAACGTTCATGCATGTATAATAGTTCAGTTTTAAACGGTTACGGCTTAAGCCTAACTAAATAAGAGGGCTTACCCACTTACGGATGTGCGTTTGAGTACGGTGGTCGTGGGCACGAAGGTGTACGGGTCGAAATTCCGGCAGAATAACCCCGCAGTCCTCCCAGTGCAACGATGGGTACGACGTACTGCTTATGTTATGCATCAGGAGAACGACGGGGTTATTATGTCGGAATTTCGACCCGGAAACCTCATGCCCACGACCACCGTACTCAAACGCACATCCGTAGGCTGTCCAAAACGTGGACAACTCGGAAGCACAAAAAATAGAATTTCTTTGTCGGCGGTATTTATGTTAGTTGACCACATAGCCCCTGGCAGCCCTGCCGGCAAGTTCTCCCTTGTTGGCCCCACAAGGCAGAGACACCTACTTTTTGGTAAACTTAACTGCAACAGTTCGGGACGTTCGCTTACAGTCAATGCGTGATACAATGTGGTCGGCATTCATGTGGCCGACGACATAGACTTATTTGGCGGGATCAGAAATTCAAATTTGCGTGGGCGCGGTTTGTTGATTGGAACTATTGTCGGCGGTTTTATTTGGGCCGACGACATAGACGGTCGTGATGTTCTTTTGTGGGCGGCATTACCTTTTACCGCCGACATTAGTTTGTCGTTGGTATTTTGGCCGCCGACACTGACTTTCCGGCCACCCACACATATTTCGTTTCCTGTAGTGATCGCGCAGACGTTTCAGTGAAATAGCATAGCTCTTTACCCATTAGCTAAAAAAAGTGGAAGATCTCACTAAACACTACACAACCAGGCAGCCTCGTCATGACAATATGTACAATGCAGGTGTTTAGAGAGATTCTTAAAAAAGAAAACTGACCTTTTTTGCTACATAGGATAGCATCCGGTGCTCAAATTAGGATGCGTAGATGATGCTCAGTGCAAATAAACACACGCGTATACATCTTTGCATTGTAGTGACATGTCAACATTCTCTCTTGTTAAACATTGGTGCATAAGCATCTTACCTTTTACATGGCTAGCTTCTTATTAGAGCTAGTTCTATTTCGTTGGTTAACTTGAAAAATGTTATAATCAAAATTTTAGCAACAAGGACTGTTACCAACTCCTTACCTTAACATGTTCTTCTTGACCTATCTTATGTAACTTATCTTCGTTTCGAGAAAACAAACACCTTTTTTGCTACATCTTTTTTCATCTTAAAGTCGCATCTCAAATACCTTCTTGCTGTTAAGCAACCATTCCACTGTCATACACGCAATTCGGATACATTTCGATTGGCCATTAGGCCATTACTCACTATTTCTCAGGTATCCTGAGCAACTGTAATTCATACTCTTATATCTGTGCAACCACATTCTATGCATACTGCCAGTTGTCGATGAACCGTTGCAATCCTGCAGCTCGGCCATGCTACATGCTTCAAACTCACAGTAACATGGTTGACTTACATAAAGTATTCACTCACCTGAAATCTCAGTGATCCGTAGAGGCATGGTTAAGTGTATGTCAACCAATTAAAATCTCGAGATGACATGTCAAATACTAACACTTGATTTGAACTCTTCTGTAATTCGCGCAGCGGCCTGAATCAGGGACCATACGCCATCTGGGATAGATCTGGCTGATAAAAGACATAGGAGTATTGTGTTTATGCAGGTTATTACTCACGCATCTTGATGTGGATCCGGTGATCAACGGAGGTAACAAGAACACCAACTACCTTGGGAGATTCTTTAGCGATGAAATTTGATTGGACTTTAACGTGTAGGGAAGAGGGGATTATTTGGCCAGACTTTTTTTATCTCAGCGTAACAGAATCTTGAACAACACTCGTTTGACATTAGCCTTGTAATTCTCATGTTTCTCAGAACTCACAAGTACGCTGCAAATTTTCTTGAGTTGACATTAAGCTTCTGTCCCTGATGTTTACTCAGAAGCATTGGCTCGTACTTGAACAGCTAACACCTGGACACTTTTGAAGTATCAAGTGATAAAGAAGGGGAAAAATAGAGAGGAGAAAATGATGGATCGGCAGCAGCAATCCTTCTTGTGCGAGCAATCACTTTGCATTCGCTGGAGGGTGACGTGGGCATGCAGTCCAGATGCAGAGGAACTGACTTAAGGAGTTTAACAAATTAAGCTTGAGGTCAGACATCATGTGTTTAGAATCTCTGGGATTTTTTTTATAAAAAATCTGAATGGATTAGTGTGTGAATGATTGCATGCTTCTGGCTATTCAATTGTAGAAGGACGGAAGAGGGGGTAGTCGATGTGCACGAAAGAAATGAAATCGAAATTATTGAAAAGATTCCATCTTGCATGCATTGATCTGGATATGCTGAAAGTGGACGGAGCATGATAAAAGATTTGTGTTGAGATCAACCAAGAACCAACCCATTATTTTGTGATTAGCCGACCAAATCGATCGACATAGTGATGTTGAGGAGAGCATTATTATATATGTAATGGGGAAGGAAGGAAGCAAAGCAAAGTGCAGAGCTGAATTGTGGCATGTGCAGCGGATTTTGATATTTGGGGTAGGCGCCTCGGCCAGCGCTGCAGCAGCTGCAGGTTCGGATAGTAGTATATCAGCTTAATCAGTAAATTAAGTAGCTAGCATAGTATAGTAGTGGTATTCTATGGTGTGGCCGGTTGGTCGTCCCAGCCCCAGCTCCCAGTATAAAATCAATCCGGAAATGCGATATGCGAGCGAGCTAGAGCTAGGATCGGAGTGGGCTGCTTCCTAGCTTGTCATTGTGATTTGTGAATCGATCGATCGATCGATCTCTGCAGGAGGGCAGGCTGCAGCTCATAAATGATGATGTCGTCGACGACGCCGGAGGCGGAGGCGGAGCAGCACGTTTTGGCCGTGGACGACAGCATCGTCGACCTCGCCGTCATCGCCAGGCTCCTCCGCAGCTCAAAGTATCGAGGTACCACTACTCCACTACCATATGCTCGAGTCCATCTCCTAGGCTCCTTGCTAGCATGAACTAAATCAACTTAATTGTGCTGATGATGAACTTAATTACATGCATGCAGTGACGGCGGTGGAGAGCGGGAAGCGAGCGCTGGAGGTGCTGCGCGCGGAGCGGGGCAGCGTGCGGATGGTGATCACGGACTACTGCATGCCGGAGATGACGGGGTACGAGCTGCTGAAGCGCCTCAAGGAGTCGGAGTCGCCGGAGCTGAGGCAGATCCCCGTCGTCGTCGTGTCGTCGGAGAACTCGCCGGCCAGGATCCGCCGCTGCCTGGACGAGGGCGCCCACGACTTCTTGATCAAGCCGCTGCGCCGCTCCGACGTCTCGCGCCTCTGCAGCTGCACCGCGACCTCCACCTAGCTCAAGCTCACCATCTCATGCTAATTCAATACATTCCCCCCCCAGCTAATCTAACTCCGCCCCTTCGCTTCACTCACTGTACTGCAGCAGCACCTCTTCAGTATCAGTAATGAAATGGAAATATTAATGGGCTAGCTAGCTCCCCGAGAGATCCATTTTTTCCTTTCAAACAATCCATGCTTCTTATCTGTCATTAATTAGTCATTCACTGATGAGTAATATAGCCCTATTCCTATGTAACACAACTAAAATTACCCTCCTAAAAAACTAAAATTAGTCACCACGCGATCTCTCGTAGCAAGTCCATCTTATCTATTCCACCTTTCAAAATTTTCACAATTCATAGGTACAACCAAATTGTAGCTTGAGCCTTTGTTGCCTGTGACTTACAAAGGATCATGCATGCTCCAGGGTGTGTAGCACCAATCACCTAAATAGTTAGTGCATACGAAAGTTATTATATCAAACCCCGGCCCGCCGCCTTCTTTTCCATCATTTAAAAAAAAACAAATAATCTAATTAAGCGTGGATGCTAAAGACATGCATGGATATTCAAATAGATTTTAGATCTCAAGCAAGCACAGTTTTATTTCTATTATATATAGTCAACTCTATTCGCCAATGTAAAAAATGATATGACTGCTGATTTATTATAATATGTCTTTTGTTAATCTAAAATAATAACCCATGTACCCTTTATTAGCTCAAATAAAATAATAAAAGTTACAACCAGGATTATAAAAAACCATAGTATTAGCATTGATAACCACCAACTCCTACGAGAAATGGTTCATAGAGTAAGATCTTGTAATTGTTCTGTCTACAGTAAGCTTTCTAAGCATGTACAACAGTATGTTTTCTCCACTACTCTGCTATGGAATCATGAGATAAAACCAAGAATTAGTTCATCGTGCTTTCACTTCCTAGATCTAAACTCAAACACAAAATTGGAAGATTCTCCTGGCATTATTGCCCTTCGCTTGGTAGAGGTTTCGTGTGGAGGATATCATTGAACAATATGTGCAACAAAGTGTCAACACAGAGTATGGTCGCTATTGCTGGTGAGCATAGTGTCGCTACTGGATGATACTCCCTCCAGTTCTCAGAAACACACAGTTTTAGGCTAATAGTCTGGAAGAGCACCATACCGAGGTTTGGACTGCCACTGGTGCTTTGTTATAATGTTAGGGAAAAATAGTTGGCACTAATGTAAGGTTTAAGATGTGTAACTTTGGGAAGAAACATATATAGCTTACTCGTATAGTTATTACATGTATATATACAATATGTATAAATACATCGGTAGCCATGTTGAGGAGCCACATTTCTCCATAGTAATATGTGGACACAATTGTGCAAGTGTTAGACAAAGTTTTAGATGGGCTCACAGGCTAAATATTCTATCAATGTGCGATGTATGAAGTAAGCATACCTTCCAAATTAACACTCCTCACATTCTTATTTTCATAGTAAAGAAAATCTATTCTACCAGTAGGAAGTAGATTGTGGATTCACAAAATGGACGAGTGATCCGTTCTTGATGGCTGCTTCCACCTACACTGGACATCTCCATAGAAGTAAAATGATTTGCAAGCTCACCAAAATGCTCTTACATGAGCAGAAAAAATCATAGACCAGCAAAGTAAGCCTCAATACAGAGATGTCCTTGACCCACAAAACCCACAATATGAGCTTAACCCTTCATGTACAAATGTAACTTGCTCATGTGGTTGGTGGTACCCAATACCCATAAAAGTTGAACACTCAGTTGCGTTGTACTCGAAGGATCCTTTCCAGGGACTTTGGCCGCATAGATAACACAGATTCCGAACCAAACCATACAAGTGCTACTCCCTAAGTCCCTAGCAACCTTGTTCGAGTCACTATCTAAACATGACACCATAAACACTTGTATGCTACTAACAATAAAATCTTTTGTAATTTAATACCACTATTAATGAAAGCCTACTTGATAGTGTCTCCAACACTTTGCTCAAAGTCATGGCCTCACATCTCTCTTCCACCATCATGCCCCGTCCTTTTCTACAACAGTACCGTCATTACACGTCCTTTCACATCTGGGCCACCGTGCATGCTATCCCACCCACACCAGCCAATTGAGACACTATGCTGCGTGGACTTCACATATCAACAAGTCTGCCTTTCATCCCTCAATACCTAACACCCTCTCATTGTCTTTATGTATAGGGTTGGCCTCGTTGGGGTATGCACACAACGTAGCATCATACACTAGTTACCGAGCGCAAAATATCCGGGAGTGGAAGCGGAAAGGGTAAAGAAAAGGCAAACACATGGAATTGGCTTTGTGTAGTTGCCTACCAGGATCCCCCCCCCGGGGTTATTTGAGCCATGTACATGTGTGGTGATGAGTGTCATCTTGTGTGAAGCTACAAATAGGTCACTTGGAAGAGGATGTACTAGTTGTGTCGCAACTACACGTTTGACCCGGCGGAGAAAAGCTTATGAAATCGCCAACTAGTACTAATCATCCCTAGTTCATACTTTTTTGTTTGGTGCTTGTACTAACATATCTTCCATGCAGTCCCCACCTCCATTATTTGAATTTGAGTAGTGTCTTGACATGGAGGCCAACCCTAAGGACATGAGGCTCCTCAAGGAAGCCGAGCGCAACGCTGACTTGAGAGAACGACCTCAATAGGGGTGTGAGGCCGCAAAGGAAGGAGGAAAAGCATCGTGAGGTTGAAAGGAATGGAACAAGAGGGAATGCCATGCTAGAGACGCACCCCTAGAGACAAGGAGAAGGGAAAATGGCCTCGCACTCAGCAACATCTATAAGTACGTCATGTTTCCTTCTATATTCATTGTTGAACGTTTTTCTTGTTCGTCTTCATTGTTGAACGTTTTTCTTGTTCGTCATCATTGTTACATTTTCAATTCGCAATAAATGTGTACCGTTTTATTTACTGCTATTTTCGTAGTGTCATGCCCTACTTCGCTCGTTAAATTAAACATAATGTTAATTGTATTTCCTCAAACAAATCGCGAAACGATGACGCTACTATTTGGTAGCAATAATTAATTCCGGACGTGGAAGGCCCATGGTAGAAAAACTGGGGGTGGGTGGAGCCCAAAACGGATGGAGAGAGGAGATGGGCCATCATCCACGGCCACGCCATATCATCGGCCTCGCGGCGGCCATGCTCCTCCTCCTCCTCCTCCTCACCGCCGCCGCCCGCCTCCCGCCTCCTCTTCTCCCTCCTCCCCGCCTCCTCCCCGCTCCGCGCCTTCTGCCCGGCCTCCCGCGCCACCTGCCCCGCCTACTCCTCCTCCACGGCCATGGCCGACGCCGACGCCGGCGACCAACCCAACCCGCTCCTCGCCGAATTCGACTTCCCCCCGTTCGACCGCGTCGAGCCCCGCCACGTCCGCCCCGGAATACGCACGCTCCTCACCCGCCTCGTCAGTCTCTCTCAACCACGCAATCTCTCCTCTCTTCTTCCGCAGCCTGCCGCTGCAGCTGCAGTTACTTGCGGGGACCCGGATCTGAGCTTTCTAGGGCACGATCGTCATGGCAGGAGGCGGAGCTGGAGGAGCTGGAGAAGGGCGTCGAGCCTACGTGGGGGAAGCTGGTGGAGCCGCTGGAGCGCATCGTCGACAGGCTGGGTGTCATCTGGGGCATCGTCGACCACCTCAAGGCCGTCAAGGACTCCTCCGACCTCCGTGCCGCCGTCGAAGACGTCCAGGTCTACTTCTCTTCTCTTCGCCACCCACGTCCGTCGTCTCCTCCTCTTATATCACAACTCAATAAATTAAGTAAATTTATTGGCTCAGTCATATCTTACCATTCTCTCACTCTCAACGCCATCTCAACGTACATCTCAACTTCGTTCTTTCAAATGCACTCCCTCACACCGGATAAAATCGTATATAATCAGCAAATACAATGTTACCTAATCTCATCTATCGCCAAACATATCTACTACTATTACTACTTTAACTCCTTTTGAGCTTACAACCTCAGTCCAGTCGTGTTTTTTTTTTTGGCGCGTGCTTGGAGGAAACACTGGAGCATAGCATAAAACTAGAGGATGCTTTCTGTTTTTTAAAATGTTTTAATTGGTTTCCTTTACTTAGCTTCATCACCAATTTAACACCTGATTGAATCACAACCTTTTCATCCAACAGCCTGAGAAAGTGAAGTTTGAACTAAGGTTGGGCCAGAGCAAGCCTATATATGAAGCTTTCAAGGCCATAAGGAATTCTTCAGATTGGGAGACACTCAACGATGCTCGCAAGCGTATAGTAGAAGGTAATCTTCTCTACATGCACAATGCTGCACTGGATCACTGATACTGCTTCACAATGCAGAGGTTACTTGTGTTTTCCTTCCCTAATTGGAATTATTCTTTCCTTCATCAGCCCAAATAAAGGAAGCCGTTCTCAGTGGAGTTGCGCTTGAGGATGAGAAGAGGGAGAAATTTAATAAGATCGAACAAGTAAGCTCTTTTAACTATCAATTGCTGTTGTGCCTTAAATCGACGTAAACACGGCAAGAAATACCCGCCGATTGGATGAGCCTTTCTGAAGATGTCGTAACTCGAATAATCATTGTTCAACAAGTTGTTTCATGTGATATCTGAGTCAGTTCATCATAAAATATTTGCGTGGTAGCTTATTTTATCTAGCAACTTACTACACTCAAAGGAGCTGGATATATGCTATGCCATGATCTGTTTCACCAGACAGATGGACCACAGTATGTTGGCACAGCCTTAGTGAGTAATTCCATTGTGCCTAAAGTTCTTGTACATATTGTCTTTATTGTTTCACACATTTACTACTAGGTTCTACCCTGTTTGTGTATCTTATTACATGGAGTATAGCACAGGTTGTACCTTTTGGGCATAATTTACTTATCTTTCTCTTCTAAGTGAATTGTTATGCACAAAGACATGCCCATGTGAGCTTTTGGTGAACAAATGAGAAAACCTAGGATTATCTTGTTCTTCCATGATCCACATTTTGGGGTGGCTGTAGTTTGTTGTAGTTGATTGCACACTGTTAGCGTAATTCTGCCTCATCTATTCTTTTTATTTTTTACTTTTTTTTTGCACGTCAGTTACTGGTTGTTTACTTTATTTCAGGAGCTTGAAAAGCTGTCACAGAAGTTTAATGAAAATGTACTGGATGCAACAAAGAAATTTCAGAAATTAATTACTGATAAAAAAGAAATTGATGGGTTGCCTGCTACAGCACTTGGCTTAGCCGCACAGACTGCTGTCTCAAAGGTATGACCAATGAACGTCAATATGGATGTTTATTAAATATTCCCCCCTCGCATTCTTATGCTGACATGCAATTTTGTCAGGGTCATGAAAATGCTTCAGCTGAAAACGGACCTTGGATCATCACTTTGGATGCACCAAGCTATATGCCTGTTATGCAACATGCTCGGAACAGAGCTCTTCGTGAAGAAGTTTATCGTGCCTATCTAACCCGTGCATCTAGTGGTGATCTTGATAACACCAATATCATAAATCAAATTCTAAAGTTGAGACTAGAGAAGGCTAAACTACTTGGCTACAAGAACTATGCTGAGGTGTTTGTGCTTAGCTTTTTCCATACCACATTTTAAACAGCGCACATTATTAGCGTGTTTTAACTTTTAACTAATTGATGGTAACCCTGAAGGTAAGCTTGGCTCAGAAAATGGCAACTGTTGACCGGGTAGAAGAGCTTCTTGAGAAACTTCGTGCTGCTTCCTGGGATCATGCTGTTAAAGGTACCAGCCAAATCATCAAATTTATTCTTCTTCCCGCTGCTTTCTTTTTTTGCAGAATGAGATGTTCATGTGCATTCACTATATCTTCCTTTCTTGTTTTGCATCATGTTCACTTGCTTTATGGTTTGTACCAACTTCTTCCTGTTGATGTTCTTTTTCAACAGAGAGTTCCTTCTATCCTGTTTTATCCAGAGTCCGAGAATTTTGCCTTTCATTTTTTACAATCTTCTCAAGCTGCATCATGCGAAGATGCAAGAAGCTTGGACTCCTCTTATGTTATTTACGTTTGAGGATGTGTTCCGCATCTTCTTACTTTTACCTGTAACTTTGCTCTTCTGAGAACCCCCCGGCAAAAGGAGCAACTTTCCATCATCATGATATCTTTGTCAGCGAATATTTCTTCTCATGTTTTTTTATGAAAATTAACGAGTAGGCTGAACATCTTTGAACCACAAATATTTGAAATGCTGATTCCTGTATGCAGATATGGAAGATCTAAAAGTTTTTGCGAAAGATTCTGATTCTCCAGAAGCCAATGATCTGACTCACTGGGACCTTACCTTCTGGAGCGAACGACTGCGGGAATCTAAATATGATATCAATGAGGTTCCTTGCTCTATAAAAGTTTTTCAATGTTTTTCTGCAAGTTGATGACTTTCTCTTAATCGCTTTTCTCTGCTCAGATGGCCATTTAATTTTTTGATTCCATGAAAGAGAGCACTGTACTGTACTTGATGATGTGCCATTGAGCTGATTTTAGCATTTGCCGTTGCAGGAAGAGCTGCGCCCATACTTTGCGCTACCCAAGGTTATGGATGGCCTCTTTGGTCTTGCAAATAAGCTCTTTGGTGTAAGCGTTGAACCAGCAGATGGAATGGCTCCTGTAAGTATTTTCTCGCTCCCATCACAAAACCACATGATCTGTATATGTTGACCATTGATTTAACTTTTCAGGTTTGGAACAGTGACGTCCAATTTTATTGTGTCAAAGACTCTTCTAGTAGTCCTGTAGCTTATTTTTACTTCGATCCATATTCAAGACCATCTGAAAAGCGTGGTGGGGCTTGGATGAACGTGGTTTTTTCTCGTAGCCGTGTGCTAGCTCGCAATGGTTCATCCACCAGGCTGCCTGTTGCCCATATGGTGTGTAATCAGACTCCACCAGTCGGTGATAAGCCCAGTCTTATGACCTTCCGTGAGGTAAGCAGCACCACTTTACAACCAACAGACTAGCATTCTGTTATATGTGTCAAAAGAAGCTACGATATGTATCTATTCTGAAACTGTAAAGGAGGATACATTAGGAGCTATCCTGATTATGATACTAAAGGAAAAATATTCAACTGTACTTTTTTTTTTTGTTCTCTGCAGGTTGAGACCGTGTTCCATGAATTTGGGCATGCGCTGCAGCATATGCTGACAAGACAAGATGAAGGCTTTGTGGCTGGTATTCGTGGAATAGAATGGGATGCTGTAGAGTTACCCTCTCAGTTCATGGAAAACTGGTGCTATCACAAGTATGAGGGATTTGGTTGGACACTTCTTAGATTTTACCTTGAATCTGTGTGATTATGGTAAATGATTGACTAGTTGCATTGGTGTGACAGGGATACTCTTCTTAGCATTGCAAAGCATTATGAAACAGGTGAACTTCTTCCAGAGGAAATTTATGCCAAGCTTGTCGCTGCAAAGAATTTCCGTGCTGGCACTTTCAGCCTGCGTCAGGTATGTTATGTTGTGTTTTCCTATGTTGCCACCATTTTACTTGGTACTGTAGCATCATGTTACGGGTCACCATTGTCCATAGTTACAGCACATAACACGATGATGCCATAACTTTGTTTTGGTATTAGGTTTTGCTCTTATTTTGGATGTGTTACATGATCAAATACTCTGCTTGTCCTGAAAGCAATGTTAGAACAGCCTGCCTGTGTGTTCTTGGAAATGGCTAGTCTTTACTGTTCCATCACCTGTCTGTTGAAATGTTCCTCTACAGATACGTTTCGCCAGTGTAGATATGGAACTGCATACAACTTACGATCCCAGCGGAACATTGTCCGTATATGATGTTGACCGAAGAGTTGCAGAACGAACACAGGTTCTTGCTCCTCTTTCAGAGGACAGGTTCCTGTGTGGCTTTAGCCATATATTTGCAGGTTTGGCATTATGCTTTAACTAACACGTAGACTGAGATTCATTCAGTTGACCATAAGTTTCATTTATCTCTTCGTTTATGGACAATCTGCAGGTGGCTATGCAGCTGGGTACTACAGTTACAAGGTAAATTTTATGGCAATTACATTTCGGGAACATATTGTATAGTAATTTGTTGTCCTGACCACGACGGATCCCTTTTGCCACTGATGGCCTGATGCCTTGCATACGCTAAAGTTAGTATGTTTTCATGTGCTTACAGTGGGCTGAAGTATTGTCGGCTGATGCGTTCTCTGCATTTGAAGATGCTGGTTTGGATAATGAGAAGGTAAGCTGTTCACCCAAGAGAAACACAGCAGCATATGTGCAAGGAATCACTTGGATGCCTTGTTTTGTGTCCATAGGCTATCGAGGAAACTGGGAGGCGATTCAGAGAAACAGTTCTTGCGCTTGGAGGCGGACAGTCTCCGCTTGAGGTTAGGCTGCTCCTTGTAGTAAATAAATACGGAAGTGCAAGGAGAAGTGATGGAAGGTATACTGACGATGGGGAGTAACTGCAGGTGTTCGTGTCCTTCCGTGGACGGGAGCCTTCACCTGAAGCGCTTCTGAGGCACAACGGATTGCTTCCTGTTGCCGCCTAGCAAAGCAAAGCAAAGCAAGCGGGAAATTTTCATTTTTCTTGTCGTGACTGAATGGAGATTGTTCTCTATTTTTTGTTTCCTGGATGAAAATAAAGATTAGTCGTACATGTGTGGCTGATGTTTTGTTGGAGCTTGAGAATGAAGATTGGGATGGGGGTCATGTGTCATGTGTGGGCAGTGTGGCCGTGGACGGCGATGGTGGTTCCAGGCAGCTTGTCGGCGTCCATGGCGTCCCGGAGGTGGAGCACGGCGTCCCAGTGGGTGCAGCGGGCGTGCACGTTGGAGAGCTGCACCCGCATGCCGGTGTGGTCCAGCCCCAGCTCCGCCATCCAGGCGGCCACCTGGGCGGCGAGGTGGAGGTGGCCGTGCAGGGCGCAGGCCTTGAGCAGCGCGCCCAGCACGTAGGCGTCGGGCGGCATGGGCATCGCCCGCGCCACCTCCACCGCCTCCGCCACCAGCCCGGCGCGCCCCAGCGTATCCACCAGGCTGCCGTAGTGCTCCACGCCGGCGTGCATGGCCGCGGCGGCCATGCTCCCCAGCACCTGCTTGGCGCGCTCCAGCAGCCCTGCCCTGCCGCAGGCCGTGAGCGCGCAGAGGAAGGTCACCTGGTTGGGGCGCACCCCCTCCGCCTCCATCCACGCCACCATGTCCACCGCCTCCTCGCACCGCCCGTGTTCCGATAGCGCCGACATCATGGCTGTGTAGCTGAACACGTCCCGCTCCGCCATCCCCGAGAAAGCCTCCGCCGCCTCCTCCAGGCTCCCGCACTTGCTGTACATGTCCACCAGCGCCGTGCCCACCACCCTGTCCACGCCCACGCCGCCCGGCGCCGCCACCAGCCCGTGCACCCACCGGCCCTTGTCTAGCGCGCCCAGCGCCCCGCACGCCGCCAGGGCGCCCACCGCCGCCGCCCTGTTGGGCCGCACGCCCGCGCCCACCATCTCCTCCACCACCTGCATGGCCTCCTGGAACCTGCCCGCGGCCACGTACGCGCTCACCATGGCGCTCCAGGACACGCCGTTCCGCTGGGGCATCCCGTCGAACAGCTCCCGCGCCTCCTGCACCCGCCCGGCTCTCCCGTACGCGCTCAGCAGCGACGTCCAGGAGCACACGTCCCGGCAGGAGGCGTTCAGGTCGAAGAGGCGGCGAGCCGGCTGGAGGCGCCCGTGCGCGGCGTACGCGTGGATCAGGCCGTTGGAGACGTACGCCTGCGCGTCCCAGCCGAGGACCACGGCGAGGGCGTGCAGCGACGCCACCAGCTGGGTGCGGGACGGGCAGGCGGCGGCGGCGGCGGCGCTGAGGACGAAGGAGAAGGTGTAGTTGTTGGGGAGGAAGGAGGGGCAGAGGCGACGGAGGCGCGGGAAGAGGAGCAGCGCGCCCACATGGGACGGGGACGCCGGCAAAAGGGAGCGGAGGAGGGAGTTGGGGAGGAAGCGGTCGGCGAGCAGCGACGAGGTCAGGAGCTGGGCGTGGACCTGCCGGAGCTGAGCGTCGGTCAGCGACGGCCGCGAAACGAGCAGCTCCAGCGCGCGATGCCCATGCCCATGCCGATGCGCCATCCCCAACCTCCTCCAACTCGAGGAGCCTCGAGGAGGAGAGGGAGCTTCAAGAGTCACAAGGTAGGAGACGCTATACGCGGACGTGGGCCTCCCGGTCTGGTACGGCCCAGCACAGCCCAGCCCAGCCCAGTTAATTATTGCGAGTAGAGGGGGCAGTGGCCAGTAGGTGGAACCAACCGAGGGAAGAGGAAGAGAGGAAGAGAGGAGGAGGAGGAGGAGGTCGCCGGCGAGGCGATGGCCCGAGCTGGCGGGTCGGGGTCGGGGCTGGGGATGGGGAACCCGGTGAACGTGGGGATCGCGGTGCAGGCGGACTGGGAGAACCGCGAGTTCATCTCCAACATCTCCCTCAACGTCCGCCGCCTCTTCGACTTCCTCCTCAGATTCGGTACTCTCCTCTGCTCTGCCCTGGATCTGCCCCATTCTTCCCCACTCCAAATCCTGGATCTGCCGCCCCCCTTAAGGCCCAGCCTTCTTCTATACCAGCATCAGCTGTGCTTGCCGCGTTCCTCAACTAGATGAGATCGCCCTTCTGCTTGCTGCGTCCTCCTCCTGGACGAACGGCACATCATGATAGTTACAGTTGCTTTCTCATGGTTACATTTACACAACATGGTCTACCCTACCAACTTCTACCATATGCAGATATGCTGTCTGAGCAGCCAATTTGCATTCGATGAAACTGTAATTCACACAAAGCAGCTACCTTGCACAAGCACATTGCTGCGCACCAAAGCTTAGGTAAGGCGCTTCTTACCTGCTTCTGCTTGCTTACCTCACCTGAGTAACAGACTCAGGGCTCGCATGACTACTTCCCTGCCTGTTGGAAATGAGGTCAGGGCTGACGAATGCGTTGGCTGCCTGTTATACTTGCAATAGCTCTACACTTACTGAAACCACACATCCCCTACAATGAACGGTCAGCTTGCAAGGCTCAAGCTCTTGAACCCTTGCAATGGTTGCAAATATAAGTGCTAAATGGATACTCTCAAGCTGTGTGCACTGTGCCCCTCTTCTATGTGATTTGCCAGTGCTCCTTCGATTGCTTCAAAAGGGAAAAAAAAAAGTTCGAGTGGATTAATTTAAAAAATTGATCTCCTTTTGGATATGTATTCGCACTGAACTTACGGAATACCTGCAGATTGAACTTCCACAGTAAAGAAACGCTGTAGCAGCTGTCCTAGTAATAGCTCCGTATATTTAGTGAGATCTACGCTCCAGAATTCGCACTGAACTTACGGAATACCTGCAGATTGAGCTTCCACAGTAAAGAAACGCTGTAGCAGCTGTCCTAGTCATAGCTCCGTATATTTAGTGAGATCTATGCTCCAGAATCCAGATCTTGCTGTCGTTTGGGAAGGGAGAAGGAGGTGATCGATGTTTCTTTGTAGCCCTGTTTGCTTGTTGATATGATCATACAACCATTGTTGTAGAGAATTTAAAAAATCTTCAACACAACTTGCAGAAATCTCCTATGTCTGTGTCCAGGCTGAGCATATGCTTGGTAGTAAGTATCATGCAATTTGGTAGTTAACATGTCCCTTAGACAATCACATGTATGGAAGCAGTTGCCTGTGTAAATAACTCATACGTAGCCAGCACGAAACCAAAGTAGTGTGGTATCATACCACTGCTTGTTGAAATTTCATGTCTCATATCGATTAGGAGCTCCAAAGAGAACGATGATAGTAGATTGGGTCTATACCTTTGGAGACTGGTTTTCAACTCATGCTCCACTTTGGGCAGGGAGGGGAGACAGAGAATAGCCAGACAGATGACCCTTCAAATTTGTTTTTAATTTTTTTGCAGAGGCTACAACGAAGAGCAAGCTGGCGTCTTTGAACGAGAAGCTGGACATCCTTGAGCGGAAGCTGGAGGTGCTCGAAGTCCAAGTGAGCAGCGCGACGACCAATCCTTCTGTGTTCACCTAGAAACCGCGCGCATGAGGCTTGTTTATAGGATCTTAAAGCTTTGGATGAATTTTGGTGCGAGAGTGTGTGGCGTGTAAGGCACCTGATGAGTGTTGATACCGTTCATGTGAAATAAAACATCTTGTGCGAGTGGCTGAAGCTGACACGTTTCATGTTTGTGTGGAGGTAATTAACCGGTTGTTGTGTCGTTCCGGTGGGGGGTCTCTACTTGGTTAACTGCATGGTTTCTTGCTTGCCTCAGAGTCCATTCACTGTCTGGTTCATTTGTTACCTTTCTTGCGTGCTGATGTCGATGAGCAGCCCCATCGTTTTTTCTTATCCGAGACAGGGAGAAATTATGGAACGAAAAGAATCGCGGTTGTTTTTCCGCGATGTAAAAAAGAGAGAGTAGTGTATAATGGGGACTGGGGAGGCAAGATAAGTTGAAGGTAGAATTTGGCGTTCGTAGGAAAAGCAAGTGGTGCTGGTGTTTTATCACGCTCCCAAGTCCCAACAATACAAGAGAGCCACATGTTTCTGTTTCTTGGCACTGCCTGCCTCCCAAGCCACAAGTAGTAGAAAGGCTTGGAGAGCCCATAGCCACCTCAGCTCACGAACCTCTACGCTCTAGCTCTCCTCCTCCTCCTCCTCCATGACTTGGAGCATCGAAGCGGCGAGGGTTTGGGTGCGCTCGTGCTCTTGCTCGTCCTCGTCCTCGTCCTCGTAGCCAACCTCTGCCTCATCATCTCTGGTTGCTTCTTCCATGTAAGTCGCTGGATTCGTACCCCGGCCATGACCTTCCTTCAATATTACTCCAGCTTTTCTCGATATCATCGTGTGCTTAATGGCAATAGCACAGCTTATTATTATTTTTATATATCTGTGAATCGGTGGCTCTGGTCTTTAATTATATTGTGTGAAAAAGACGGGCAAATTTAGTTCGGATGTTGCAAAAATGGGCGGAAGTGGCCGGGCAGGAAAAGAACTTTTGATTGTGCCCAAAAAAATTAAAAAAAATTGAGGGGGCATTCCGAGAATTGAACTCGGGACCTCTCGCACCCTAAGCGAGAATCATACCACTAGACCAAATGCCCTCTCTGCCATGTTATCCACACTTTTATGTATTTGTACATGTACTGTGGCTTGTCACACTGACATGACATCAGTGAAGACGCCAAGACATAGCGAATGAGGAATGAATGAATGAATGTGTGCAGAGAGGTGAAAGTGATGATGAATGTCCTCCAAAACCAGCAAACGGTGGCGGTGCGGCTGCGCGTGTCACCGCGGGGGAGATCATGCAAGGACAAGGTGCAGATGCAACGCCCAGCCCCTGCCCCAGCCGCGAATCACTTAGCAGCAATGGCAGCAGCTCATCCTCATCCCAGCGGCAGCAGGAGGAGGCAGTCGCTCCGTCCAGTTGGAGCTGTCCGCGGTGACGGTGGTGGTGGGGAATCCAGCAGCGGCAAAGACGACGAAGAGAATCAAGACGACAAAGACCCGGAGCCGGAGGTGTGAGTGATGCATGATCAGCCCGATCGATATATATTATAGGAATGCATGAATGAATGAATGGGATGGATGATGGGAGTTGCAGGGTGGGCAGGGTGGTGAGGGTGCGTGGAGGAGGAGGGAGGAGCTGGAGCGGCTGCTGGGGCCGGACGACGACGCCCGGTTCAACGGCCTCGACCTCGCCAACCTCATCAGGAAGAAGTACGGCAGATCATACGACGTCACCCTCATAAAGAAGGTACATATATATATATACCTTCATCGATCTTCATGCTAGGCTCTTCTTCATCCATCATTCTCGCATGTAACGTAACCTCGATCGATCAGGAGTTCATGGGAAGGAGCCTGCTGGCCATGAATGTGATGTGGAAATACAGGGAGCAGGTGACGTACTGATTACTGATGAGCATATATACCTTGAGCATCGATCGATCGATCACTGATGATCACTGAATGCATCGGGTGCACGTACTCGATCCAGAGGTCGTTCCCGCTGACGGAGGAGGAGTACCTGGTGCGGCTGGACGAGGTGGCCAACACCCTCAAGTGCTGGGGCGCCGTCGCCCATGTCCGCAACACCCTCGAGAAGCTCAAGGACAGGCCACGCATCGGCAAGGTACCAGCAGAACGTCTTTATTAATTCTTTCTTGCTTAATTTCTACTCCAATTAATTCATCACAATGCAAGGAAGAAGAAGCAGCACCTAGTTACCAACAATTTCATCTCATCGATCGATCCATGCCGATGATGATTATATATATCACGCATGCATGCATGCACGCAGGCCGTCAGCATCTTCATAGACATGGACCAGACGGGTGCCCGCTCCAACGAATGGATCTACAAGTGAAAATTAATATACGCGCATGCATGGGATATGATCGATGGGGTCAATGCCCAACCTATATATTTTATTGATCGACTAGATACAAAGGAAGTATATATTGAGATGCATGCTGCATGGTGTTCAACGTACGTACTGCTGATCAATGTCTAGGCACATCGTCATCAAGCACTGCTCTACAATCAGATGTGTATATACCACACAAGTGACAAACTGCGTACATAATTAAGCTGTACAACTAGGGCCTACCTCAAACTAAATGATCGTCTGAACCACATGTATAAGCAATCCCAATTTTACAGTTTACATTTTGGTATATGCATGGGGTAATTCAGTTTTCAACTCATTAAGCATGCTAATTTGATCAAATTTTCAATTTTCATAGGGATTATGTACCATGCATGTAATTAAGAAGCTAGCGCATATTTCATCCCAGAGTTCTCAAAAGTTTTTAGTGCTTTTTCCTCGTAGAACTAAATTTTTAACATGTCTTAAGCATCTATCGAGAGCCGACAACTTTTACATTATAATCCACGCCGCCTTTTTAGCTAGCAAGAAAAAAGTATAAAAATAAAAGCATCATGCAACAAGTGCTCTGGCATTTCATTAAAACATAAGAACTGTACATTTTACACATGGAAGAAAACAAGGAGGAGGGGGTTAGCTAGTTGGTGCTACTTGTCATTTACAATAGCGAGAATCTTTTCCTATCCTATCTACATGTTGTTGCGGGTCGAGGGAACATTGTTGGATCGATGAGATGTACATTTGTTATACTCCTTTCAGATGTTTCAAATCATGTAGATGATCAAACAATTGAGCTCTCGCTTGATAGCTATTGGCGAGGAGGCACCAGAACGATGATTGTGGATTGATAGCATGGCGTTGCAAATTAACTAGAGCAATGAAGATGCAATGCACAAAGTGGTGGTCCATGGATTCTAGCTAGGTGCGACGTGCAAAGGGAGGAATGCATTTGCTGGGCCGACCTTACTTGGCCAAAATGGCAATTGTGTTGAACTTTCCATAAGCAAGGGTATAGGCGGTGGATCTGATGGTCCAGATCTACTGTTAGCATATTAGCACTGAATATCCATTTGCATTGAATATGTTACCATTAACTAGAGCAATGAAGATGCAATGCACAAAGTGGTGGTCCATGGATTCTAGCTAGGTGCGACGTGCAAAGGGAGGAATGCATTTGCTGGGCCGACCTTAATTACTTATCTCCTGATCCGGCCCGCTAATGCTAACACCCAAAACGAGGGTTGCGATGTCAGTTTGGATTTCTCTATGGTGTCTCGCAACATTTAATTTTCATTGTGCATATAATTGGAGGAGATATACTACAAATACTAGGATATATTACACACCTTAAATTAATGCGCATTGTGTGTTGTGCAGTACAGATTGGCTGCATTTATTTTAAATTTTGGCGAGTGTCTTGCATGCATGACGGATATGCGAGTCCTGCATACCAACAATGGAGACTTCAGAGAAAGAACAAAATTTATAATTACATATTGTTGCAAAGTATAAGTGAATTGGCCACCCTTCTTTCGGCGGTTTAGACTTTTGGGCGAACAGCTGGTTAGGATATAATATATGCAGCATAATACATATGCATACATTGTTCCATATTGATAACGTACGGACGTTAGATGTGCCTAGAGATATGTACCGCTCACCTCCTCTGTCTCTTAGGTTATTTGGCGCACACAAAGGAAAAAGAAAACATTTTTTTTCATGGAGAAGTCGTCTGCTCCTTCTTCCTCGTGTCTCTGAACGCTCCTGTTGACCACCTCTCCCATCCTCATCTCCGGAGTCCCCCGGCATTGTAGCGATCGAATGACTAACCGCATGCATGAATACTATCCTATTCCTCGGAACAAGATCGATGGATCAAATGTGCACGTGTGATTTCTCTGAATGCTCGCTCGCTCTTGACCGCTCATTTTCAAGACTTTGTATCAACTCGATGTTTGGTCCTTAAAAGTAATTTTATCTTTCATTTAAAAAAAAAGATCTAGTATCAATCACCATCATAACATGCATGAAGATCCGATTATTTTTTTCCTGTGTGCAAAAAAAAAATGTTCTTTTATTGAGGATCGATCCAGCAGAACGAGCAATCATACGCAAGAGCACTTGAGATGCGACACAAGAAGAAGCGGCGGCGGCGGCGGCGCACGCGCTACTTGTCCTGCGGCGGCTCCGGCTCCGGCGAGGCCTGGAGGTCCTGGACGATGGGGCGCACGGCGCGGCACAAGGCGTCGAGCCTGGAGGTGTCGGGCGGCGAGGGCACGAAGGCGCCGGCGGCTGCGGCGACGGCGGCGTGGGCGGTGGCGGCCTGGATGAGGTCGTCGGCGCGATCGCAGTAGACGGCGAAGTCGTGGCGGCAGATGTTGAGGTGGGTGAGGGCGGCCCTGCTGGTGGGGTCGCGCACCACGGCGGCGGCGGCGTCCACGAGGGCGCCGTAGGCGGCGGCCATCGCCTCCACCGTGCCCTCCATGCCCATGCTCCCACTCCCCACTCGCCAGTCGCCACTCTCCTCTCCTATTTATATATAACAGCAGGAGCCAAGCCTCCCTCCAATTAACTCCTGCTGCTTTCCCCAATTTATATCTTCTTGCCACCACTGCCCACTACAACTCGATCGTATCTCCGCTGCTACTCCATAATTAATCATGATTTGTATACACCTCTGATATTAACTTCGGTTGGGCTCAAGAGATGGTTGCATATAATTGCCACGAATATTAACTCTGAGAGTTTCGAGAGGCAGTTTTGACAAGTCAGGACATTTAGTTTCAGAAGCAGTAGCTTCTAGATTTTCGAAAAATCTCTTTAACCATACAAAGCGTTTGGCTTCAAGTAATGGGTGACGACTTACAAAATGGCTTGTGAGGCGAAAAATAATAAAGGGACACATCACCTCCACGTAGATAGAAATTATCTATCTTTCCTCTCTTATATCTATCTCCATAAGATACATAAATACAAATATGCATTTATACACAGTTTTGGGCAGTATCATTGTCCAGGTTCATGTGCGGTGTCTGAAGCGACGCTAGTCTCCCATATTCCTCCATATGGAAGAAATATCACCCCAACACATTACCCGATAAACCATGCAGAGGTGCTTCAGCTGTTGGTCATTACTGATCAGCAATCAGCTGAGTTGTTTCTAAGTTATCTATAGGGTTTTTCATGTAGAATAGACGATGATGACGTAGAGAAGAGAGAGCATACACGTATAGAAATTTGGTTCGTCTCTAATGCAATAGTCGACTCTACACAAGAAGTAAGAACACTAATGTGTAAGCAAGCTGTCTAAAACAGCGTGCGACCATCTCTATTACTGCGTGAGTTATCTGTAGTGCTATTTATAAATGACATGGCAACGGTTAAAGACATATGTTCTCAACCATTATATATGCAAGCCCTTAAAGCTAAACAACAAATGTCGCATTAATGTGATTGCGTATTAGTGGAATCAAGATTTGCTGCCAACAGGTATAAAACAGGGAGGACCCCCTGGACCTGGTTAGGAATTTATCTTACTGAACTGTCATCCTTTACTATGTAATCATCATTTCTCTTGTTGCTGAACCCTGATTTTATGCGGACTCTAGGAATACATCATGCCATGACATCATTTACTATTTGGCTTTGTGGACCTATTACCGGTTTTGTGGTAAGTTCTTGCAAAGAGAGAATATTGCTTCTTTTTTTTCAGATTTCAGAGTCAAACCTATAAAAAATTTTGCATCACCAAATGATAATATTTTTTTCAAGTTCAACCCTGTGTCTGGAGTGACAAATGTTGTTGAAAATATGGAAGGAGAAGGCCATTTATTTTGGTTGGATGCTTAATGATATGCGCTACTGTGAGTTAGATGAAGTTTCGTAGGTTATCGTTTTGTCCTCATGCTCTCCATAGGCAACTTTAATTGGGTTTTCTGCAGAACCTTGGTTGCATTTTAGGAGATATACCACTTAGCACTGCAGGTGAAATTCATGCTTCATTCTTGTTATCAATAATAAATCTTGAGAAGGAACATAAAACAAAAAGGTTGACAAAATCAAACACGTTGTTGTGTTCTTGCTGTTGGGCCATAAAAGAAGGCCGACATGACAAGCATAGGTCAATGTGGCCCGCCCACAGAAAACGACTGTTTTCTTGCTGAATATTGCAGTCAGATTTCTTTTGTTTTGCCTCCCTCCCTCCCTCCCCCCCCCCAAAAAAAAAGACTTTTATGAGTCTGGCTGTTGAGTTAAACGGGTAGCGGGTACTCGTAGGATCTCGGGTACCCAAAGAGTATATGTATGGGTTTGGTTTCATACTCGTGGGTAGATATGGGTACGGTTTTTCAACACAAGTATGAGTCAATAATTCTTTTACCCATGTCTGATTTGCTCGATTGTCCTACGTGTTTGTATCTCTTATCCTTCTCCCTCTCAATCTCCTCTCCCTCTGATGATCGGGCCTATCGTCTTCTCGTGCTGCGCATGGGGGGGGGAGGGGAAAAGAGGGATAGAGGATGGATGGACCTTGTGTAATAATTAGAAATAAAGGGAGTAGTTTTTTTTTTTGAAAGTGCAAGAGAGAGGAGGTGCACTACAGGAATCAAACTCAGTGTCGGCGGCCAAAACCGACGTCATTGGTCCCAAAAACCGACGTCAAAGGTCTATGTCGGCGGCTGGCCGACGACACAGGTCCGCCGACACTGCTTGGACGACACTGCTCACTTTTGTCGGCGGCCACGAAACTCCCGACGTCATTGCTCCCCTCCCCTTCCCTGCCCCCTGCCCCCCCAGCCCCTCATTTTTTACGTCGGCCATCCAGATGCCGCCGACACAACCTCCATATCTGTAACGTCGGCAAGAGATGTGGCCGACGTCACTTCCCTCCCCTCCCCTCCCTCGCCCGTCCCCCTGCCCCTCCTCTTTGACGTCGGCCAGCCAGACGCCGCCGACATAGCCTCCACATCAGTGACGTCGGCAAGAGATGTGGCCGACGTCACTGCCCTCCCCTCCCCTCCCTCGCCCGTCCCCCTGCCCCTCCTCTTTGACGTCGGCCAGCCAGACGCCGCCGACATAGCCTCCACATCAGTGACGTCGGCAAGAGATGTGGCCGACGTCACTGCCCTCCCCTCCCCTCCCTCGCTCGGCCCCCTGCCCCTCCTCCTTACCTTCG